>BLKR01001131.1:0-333747 GCA_011170035.1 Teleogryllus occipitalis | reverse complement strand
ACAACTTTTCAAATTGTGAATAAGAAATCGCGTGTGTTTTGAGTGTCAAAAAATGTTCAATTAATAATCAATTGTGAGATTTTAAGGTACAAATAAATAATTCAATTTACTCTTAACCTATGCTTATTCGATACGGAACAATGCATCTACTTCTTCCGTAATAACATTTAAACGATTCAAAACAAATATCTTAGAAAACTATAAAAGTAGAAATATTAATTTCTAATAAACACATTATTGGAGACCTTCAAAATATTTTATTAAATACTTTATAATTGAATAAACTACGAACTTCTTTAACAATCTGTTTCATTCCATACCTGATTCATCTGCTTTAAACAAATTTACATTAAAGTTAAATTACACTTCAAATCAATTTTCATCAATCAAATTATTTCCCGACATAAACTTTTCGTGGTCCTCAATCATTTACGTTTCTTTTCTTATTCGTATGTCTTTCTCTCCTTAAGTATATACTCCTGTTTTATTTATAAATGACTAGTGAATTAACGAACAAATTATAGGTAAATCTTTCTTTAACTGGAAGTTAACTTCTGGCATCATTCCTAAATACTATTGTAAAATATGTATTTCAACATCCTGGAAAATTGTATTCTAATTGAACTGTCATTAATTAAAAAAGAGCGACGCTTGTGCATTTCTAACACATTAAAATGAGAATTAAAAGCACTGAAGAAGAAAACAAAATATATGAATTTGTCAGAGCAAGGTTTTCATTGGGGCATTATTTCGACAAAAAACGACTGTTGAACAATCGATAATAGAACCCATTTCATGCCACATACGCAGTTAGATTTTTCAGCCACAGTTCTGCCATCTCTCGTGCATTTGTGTTGTGACAAGTGGCCAAGTGTAGAAGAGACTGAAACCTTCTGCTTCTCTGCCTATCTCCCTTTTTCTATCCATCATCCTGTTTTTCTGCCCGGTATGTAGACCCTGTAGCATCATTGTTCAGGAGATACATGGGTTCGACAGTGGTGATTTTTTGTCACTAGAAGCAAAGGAGTTCTAATGGGTAGCAACTCTCTGATCGCTAGTTTTCTGTGGTTACTATTAATTCCAGGCGTATGCTTCGGTGGAATCCTGAAAAACGGGCCGCAAATCGCGCAAGAGTCTTGTATTTCCTTTCTATTTCATGTCCTCTCATATCCTTACCTTCTCATATTTATATTTACTACACTGCTACACATGTCTCACAATCACAGTACTACAGAAAGTGAGAAATACGAATTCTGTGGCGAAGCAGATCACGAAATAGTTTGACCTTTCACAAAGCTGTTTCTACTCCTATTGTGCACTTTTTAGTGTTTTTGAACAGCTGAGGTGGCTCAAAGCGTCAAGTAATGTCACTGCAACGAGAAATGCTAAGGTTCGAGTCCCATTGGTCCCAGGATTTTCGACACAGGCTAGATTGCTAAACCGATTTCAGCCGCTGACGGGGAGAGAATTCTAGCGATGTGCTGCTCTATTAATCGGTACTTTTCGATGGTTTGTCACATCAATACCAGACGATTGCCGGAGAAGTACCCTAACAAGCAGGCCACGGATCGCGCGCGAACTTTCCTTCCTCTTGCTTGTCCCATTCCCACATATTCCTTCATACACTACACGTACACATATGTCAAGAACTTAGATATTATCCTCGCTGGGGCGCTGGCCCCTGATGAGAGATACCTGTATGGGGAAACTTCAGCATGCCGAAGTGTAGGTCGGCTGCAGATCTCACCATTCAGCGATGGAAGAGCACCTCCACCACCCATGGTAAGACCATGCGCTACACTTATAGGACTGAGAACCATATCAGTTGACCTACCCGGAAACACGAAATAATCAATGAATCAATAGGAGTTTTTGACTGCAAGCTGCGTTCTCCCATCCATTCGCTACACTTACAGGACTGAAGACCATAGTACTTGACCTACACGGAAACACGAAATAATCAATGCATCAATGGGAGCTTTTGATCGCAGGCTGCGTTCTCCCACCCATACGCTACACTTACAGGACTGATAATCATAGCAATTGACCTTCCCGGATACACAAAATAATCAATGGGAGTTTTTGACCGCAGACTGCGTTCTCCCACCCACTGTGCGATCGCGTTAGCGGCGGTGACAGTAGCTGAGTGCGCGCGTGCGCAGCAGGGGATTCCGAGAAGCGTTAGCGCGCACCCTCGTTACCCGGGTGATGGGGCAGATTTTCCCGGGCACACCGCCACCCTGAGGCGGCCGCCGCCACCGCCGATGCCCTTATCCGCGCTACCGCCGGCGGCGCCGCCACGCCGCCACACACTGGTCCGAAATTGGCCGACGGGCGCAAGTCCTCTGATCGGTCTCTTCTGTTGTTTACTACGATCGCTTCGTGGACGCTGGAGTAGTACTTAACACAACGGGTCACGGATCGCACGCTACCTTATTCTGTCTCCACTTCAATTCCCAGGGGTGAATTGTGGGATTATTCTTCACTGTGGAAAGACCCACTCATCTATTAAATCTATCAAGCGTTGGAAAATCAGGATGAACTAAGAAGCTAAGGGACCCCTCAAAGACATTGGGACTCAAATATAACTGGCTCTGCGTCATTATTACGCCAATTAAAATTGTCTACGTCTTGTTGTTGTGTTCACACGTTCTCAAAATTTATTTTTCTAGGCTTGTGTACAAGTGAATCAACACCTGCAGGATACATAAAGGGTAAAACAAAGGAACTATCGTCACATTATAGAAAAAAATTTTAGTTGATCTAAATCATATAGGTTTTTGGATCGAATAAATTATCATATCATTGGTAAAACAATTCAAACGAATCGAAACAATTCAAATTTGTTTGCACTGAGACTCCAATTTGGATTGGGACCAGAGAAAATCTGCGTTTCTTCTCACCTCTAATAATAATGTTCATTTGACGGTACAGAGTATGTGTGTATCAATATGATATGGTTTCTGCCCACTGTGGGCGTCTCTTCCTTTGCGAACGAGAGCGCTGGTGTCGACGGCAGCGGCGGTCCTTCCAATTAGGCGGCGGCGGCGGTGGCCGCAGGTGGCGGCGGCAGAACCGCGATGATACAGGAGGCCGGGAGCCCCGTAGTTATGTTGGCAGGCAGCTCGAATCCCACCGTGGGGAGTTGGAAATCCGCTGGTATTAAATTTGGTTACACTCAGGCTGCACTCTTTGAATATTCATCCGCAACGAAAAACTGGTAACAACCATATGTGAAAAAATTATCCATTTTTTCTTCTTTTATTTCTTTCATTATTTCATGTACCACGATATGATGTTTCCTTATAGCCTTTATGTGAATTTTAGGAAAAGAGTCATTATACAATAATTTTCGAACACAAAAGAAAGGAGTTGTGTGAAACAAACGAGTATCTTTATTACCGCAACTAAAAATGGATCTTTCAACAGGTTCAAGTCGAAATCTGTTCTAAATTTCTTCTATTGAAAGATATTTAATGTTCATATGTGCTGTGAGCTGCCGTCGTGCATTTGAAGCTACTGAGAAATAAAGAATTTGGTCAGTATTGGCCGCTCTGTTTTCGCCAATGCTATGGAGAATAGTGAGTAATATGACCGCAAAAGACTCACGTTTGTGTTGGTATTGTCGCTAGGATCATACTTATCGGTTATGTCGGACAGTTTCCTGGGTGGAAAAAATAGTTCATTTGTTGGAACATGGTAGCACAGTACAACTAAATGTGTGGAATCATATTGTTAAATAGTATCACAAAATCAGTCACAATATATATACATCCATTAAAATTTGCGATTCTATAGTTTGGTTATTGCAATTCAATTTCATTTTAAAATATGAAATGTTATATTTAGTTTTTTTTCAATGACGCCATTTTGGCATATCTCGATCTTTCCCATAAGCAGCCACTGACAATAAATAAAAGGCGGCGATATTGACAAGGCGCATTTGAGCGGCCCCAAAGCTGATGAATGGCTTATTGATAACAAAACTTTTAATTGACCAATCACTGTCTTTCGAGTCACTCAGAGCTGTCTTTCAGAACGAAATAATGATAATCACAAGCATTTTTGTTGACGCGCCCGGAAACACGAAAAAATCAATCAATCAATCAATAACCGAAGAAAGGCATACAATGTGAACTATATTTCTACGCACACAATACATTAAATCGGGTTTCTATATCTCAATGTCATTTATAGAAGTGCTTGTTCCCTCGGCAGACATTCTCTCACTGTAGGCTGCACAATCCCCGCGTGAACTATGATTTGCGTCATAAAGAGTGAGAAACTTTCACATATTTTTTCAGTAACTTCCAGTGCGTGACAGCAGCTATTTTGTTTTTCAAAGCACTTAGAAATAGTGAATATGTATCTATAGAAAAAATGTAAGTACACATTTCGTCCTGCACCTGTTTCAAGGGCCCTTGCAAGACGTTCTTTAATACTAACCGCTCGAATACATGTAATAAAAATGGTTTTACAACTGTCGTTGATAAAACAGAGTTTGAATCAAACTCTGTTGATCACACTTTGAAGAACTTCTTTGCTTTCTTTCCCAAGATAAAATTTGTTTTTCTTTACGCTTTTAAATTGAGCGTGGAAATGTTGTAAGAGAATGACTCGGCCACCTCTTCTTCAGTCTACATGGATCTCATCCTATAATCTAAGAACCCCGACTGATTTTATAATTTCATCATTGCCTGCAAACAATGGTGAGGTCTTCAAATTCTTATCGCATTTCTGTTACAGAAATTCGTATCTTTCCTATTTCTCTTTCTTTCTAATGCTCTAGACTCTATTACGTATTTTGTTTTTACTATCGTTTGACGTGTTGAGGCTATACACTGAATTATTATATTTATTAGAAAAACATTTACTTGAAACAAAAACACTGTTTTCGTTTTTTCTATACCCTGAGACAATAATACAATATTGGATGCTAATCCGACTGAATTCAAATGATTGCTTGCCTTCTATTGGCTGTATTGTCATTCACTACAATATTTCCGGACTTGTAGTTCATATATTTTTTCTATTTATTTTTAGGAATAAAGCTTCATTTGACTAACGAAAAATGTGCTGTTGGTCGCTTTCATCGTATTTCCGATAAAATTTTACTCTAGTACAGTAGTACTCTACAGTACTCTACATTACAGTAGTACTCTAGTGAATTTCATTCAATGGTAACTTATGACTGAAGTTAGTATAAATTCATGAAAAGAATTATATGCTAATGGTGCATCAAGAACACATATTTTTTTTTGTATTGCTGGTTAAGGTCATGTAATATTATTACATTGCACCTTCTTTTTGAATACTTCATCAATTATTTGGGAATTATTTGGAATATTTTCTAATATTACAAAAATGTCTCTTCGAAAGCGATTTAAAGATCTGAATAGGAGATGCATTAATGGATTGGTGGATTGCATTAATTTTGAAGGAATAAGATCAACTGTCATATTCAAAAGAATGTGAACTTTTGCAATTTTTAAAATTTCAGAGGTTTTAATAAAAATAAGACATTTTCTGTATTATTAAACAAATATTGCTCTATTGAAGCAAAAAAATAAGACAAAATGCGAATCCTTGTTTGAAAAAGTTCTTCTTTCAAACACTTTCTTTATTGCCATTATTTCATAAAAATTCACAAAACTCCTAGTGTTTTCAACAACTAGTGCATTAAATTATTTTCAGTTTTATTTTGAACAAAACATATCATTGAGAAACAAATCTCTATTTTACGTAATTTACATCTATCATGGAATATCATTTTAGATGAAAATCGTGAATATGTTTTAGGCGCTAGTATTGTTCACGCAGGGACGGACAGATGACCTGACTGTCGGATTGACTGTCGGATGCACAAACGGCAAACCTTTAATCGAATATTGATATACTAAGTATTTAAAAAAGTAAAATATTACATTTAGGCGCGAGAAAAACGTCTTTTTCGGTATTCCACAAAACCAGTTTTTCTTTTGAAAATACGCCTTTTTCCTTAAAGCATTTCAATATTTTCTCAGTACTACGTAGCAGATAACGAGTATAAAAATGAATATTGCTTATATCAATGAGCTAAGTAATGTGAAAAATGGCTATGTTGGACGTGACTTCCTTTTTACACATGTCTAACACTATCACCCTAACAGTTCAACAAAAGTATTAAGTCTGGTCTTAAAGAAAAACCTCATCAAAAATCTGAATTATTATTGTGGTTATACTGTAATCAACCGATTCGCTGGTTGCACATAGTTTGCACTTTGCTTGAACATAAATCTAAGGTTTCTCTACTTCCAAAGCCTTAACGCAATGTTACTCAACATTTTATTCATTGTGACCCCCTTGGCTTTACTCTTTTTATATCTCGGCACTGTTGAAAAAGACTCCCGTTTTTAATAACATGCAAATGATTTGAAACAATGGAATTATGATGAACCGTATTGTATGTCTACTTTGCGTAACGTTTACAGTAATTATTTTTGCTTGCAATAGATTTGGGATAACATTAATATCTGATTTGAATATTAGAAAATTATATTTGTGAAAGTTCATATGTACGTTACATTACATATTAACGCAGTTGTAGCTAGAAGCGTACTCCAGAAAAAGGTTCCATTAGAGAAATTAAACTTGGTGAATCTCGCCATACACCACCGATCGTTGATGTGCACTAAGTCTGCACACCTAGCGTTGGTTTTCTTTGAACTACATAATAGGACATTCGTTTCATTTTCTCTCTATTCGGTCCTCAACATCACAAATACCAAGACCCCACCACCACTACTCCCCTCCAATGCTACCACCACTCTTTCCAACTGCAACCCCACCACAAGCAATAATGATATCAACACATATGGGGCCTCAACTACCGTCATCACTATCACTACGTCTTGCAACAAACATCAATGTTTCCGTCACTATCGAGATCATTGGTGTACGTTACATATATATGGTGGTATTCATTTATGTATTATATATATATATATATATATATATATATATATATATATATATGTGTGTGTGTGTGTGTGTGTGTGTGTGTGTGTGTGTGTGTGTACGCACACACACAATCGCCATCACCACGAATTCCAACAAAAATCAAATACCAAAGAACTCAACAAAATTGAACATCACCACTGCCAGTAGCCAAATGACCAAAACCTAAATTTCCATTAATATGCTCTATCAGGTCACTTCAACATCTCCCACTTAAACCTCGTGCACTACCATGCACTACCGTGCACTACCGCTATCTCGTGCACTACCATTACCATCATCGCTCCTACACCCACCATCACTACTTTTACCACTGCCGCCAATTTAACCACCGTCTTCCCCATTACGTTTGTTACCAGTGCCTCAAACATTAATTCTACCTTCACTACCTACATCGCCACAATTTGAGCCTCCATTACTGCCTCCATCATCCCCTCCACCACCCGCCTTAATCACTGCTTCTATCACCGGCTCCACCACCCCTCCCGCACGACCTCCACAAACACATTCACAATTTTTTTCCAACACCCCCTCCACCACCGTCACCATCACCTTTTCCACCTCCACCATCCCTCCCCTTTCTTAACGCCCCCTCCCCCCTTCCACCCCCACTACCACCCCTGACGCGGCTACCAGTGCCGCCTTCGTTCCACGCGCCCATTGGAAGCGGTGCACGTAATGGAGTTCATTACTCGCGATTCAGCCTCCGCGCTGCCAACAGCTGCGCCCTGACGAAGCACCGCGGGCGCGGGCGCGAGGGCCAATGTTTCCCTTCGTGTTTGCATGGCTCGCGCCGAATAATTGCGCCCGGCTCCCTGCGTAACCCTCGACGCAGTGGGCCTCATATAGTTTCTACCCTGAGAAACGGATTGATTGATTGTTAGTCATTCCGGGCGCGGCCCGGAATCACTAACAATCAATTAGTCCCGTAAGTGTAGTGCATGTTTTTGCATCGGGAGGGGGGGTTATCTTTCTTCACTGGATGACTAGATCCGACGCCGACCTACCGTCGTCTAGCAGGGTTTTCCCTCAGCCAAGTATCTCCCACCAGCGGGGCACCGCCTCAGTCGGGACAAGTTCTAAGTCCCCGGCCGGTCTCCTGGCATCAGTGGTAGTGTAGAGCATGTTAGTGTAACTGTGTGTGTGCAAGGGATTAGGACAATGAAGAGGAAGGAAAGATTGCGCGCGGTCCGTGGCCCGTTTGTTAGGGTACTGCTCCGACATTCGCCTGATGATGAAAGAAACCACGGAAAACTACCGATAAGAGCAGCCGGCCACTAGAATTCTCCTCCAGACAGCGACTGAATTCGACCTAGCAAAAAGCTAGTGTCGGGACTCGAACCTAGAACCTCCCGTTCAGAGGCGCTGCAATGACATCAGTTGATGCACTGAGTCACCGTTCCCGGTGGGGAAACAGCGAAAAAGTCTCGAAAATTAATTAAATTGCACAAGAAATAAAGTGTATTAACATGAACGTGTATAACATTGGTAATAAATCATTTTTAAATGTATGTGTTTGACATTTTAGAGACGGAATAATTCTACTTTTGTCAGCTAACCGTGTTCGCTGACCTCAGCCCTGTTTTTATTTATTATCCACGCCTGGGGGTAAGGGCGACTTGTGGAAAACATTAATTTTCATTGCTGTACCTAGCTTTCTTAACATGCCTGAACTTTTATTTCGTGTCATAGCTTTAGAAACTGAGACGATTGTAATGGAAAGGAACATCTCTATTTTTTCCCCCGACCGTGAATTGAAGTCGAGATCGCACCACAAAAAACTAGCACGCTAACCATGAGCCACCCAGGCGCATAATTTTTAAATTATTAATGTAATTACATCGATGAATGAATTATAATCATTTGATTGCATCAACTACATCCTTTTAAACAAAGAATTCGTAGTAAATTTATAAATTTTTACGTAATAATGTAATTTGGTTTAGTATTTATTATTATTTTCTATTCATTTCTGCTACTTCTTAGGAGGCCATAGGTTTGTTCCATTTCTTGGATTTAAAAGCAATCGTGCCATCGTCGGGTCGGTTTTCTGGGATATCTTCTTCCCACCGGTCTATTGTCTCTCTTATTTATTATTTTAAATTCTAATATTGGAGGAAATCGACATTTGGAATCACAACAAATTTTAGTATATTGGTTTAGTGGTGAGTTGTAGTTGACATTTACATAATCGAAATGATTGAAGGCGTTGTCATTGTCAACAATATTATTTATTTCAATAAGAGCAGCTTTCGATGGCTTATCTATCATCATCAGTTTTCTGATGTCTGGCAGTCGGTTTTGTGACCTCCAGACAGCAGAAAACTGATGATGATGGCTAAGCCATCGAAAGCTGCTCTTATTGAAATAAATAATATTGTTAACAATGACAACGCCTTCAATCATTTCGATCACAACAAACACAAATGAAATTTTATATAGAAATGTGATGACAGATGAAATAATTTACATGCTTGTTAATACGATAAAATTAATGTTCATGGTAGAAGATAAATCAAATAAGGCTACAATATGCACTGACCTGTTTCAAAAGCAAACTTTTCAATCATCTTTTGGTTGCCTCTTCGAAAGCAAGTTTCTCCAAATGGATTCCAGTTAATACTACTCCAAACTTACCATTTAAAATTATTATGCTGGTAGCCTAAAACGTTAGCTACGGAACCAACATTGTGGTTAGCTAGCCCATTTTGCATCATTAGTCTTTATGAGAGAAGAAACAAAGATAACCAGGGACTCCAAATTGCACGAGATTCGAAGATTTAAGATCTGAAAATAAAAGATAAATATAGGTTGTGCTTTATCCAGTCGGTACCACGAGTAAAAGTAATCATTATTTGGAGTCTCTTCGGTATTTTGTTTGTTTCACTCAATTACAACAGAGTCATTAATAACTTATATAAAAAACCGAGTATTGGTACAGAATCAGATACTAGTTACAAACATATAGCAATGTTGGCATTGGCATTACTGGTTAGTTTTCGGAGTATCTCCGAAAATCCTTGGCATTCTTTGTTTCTATCACAATTGAAGATAAATTAGGGCTGCAAATATCGGAGTAAAAACACCAACGGACCGCATGGGATATGCAACACTTCCGATCGTTAGATATCAAGCCCAGAAATATAGTAAAAATAAGGTTCAACAGAAAACATTTTTCTTTTATTCTTGAAGTTAAGTTCAACAAATTCAGACACTAAGAATTGCTATACTGTATGATACAAAAACACACACACATTAATTATGCAAAATGTTTCATTAAATCCTTTCAAATATATTAAGATTACAAATGAATAAACAATGTTCATGTGCATATTTCATTTGAGTTGACACAAGAGTTCTGATTTGAAGAATTAAATCGTTTCCGTGCAACAAGTTACATGCATGTTCCCAACTGTGTTTTATTTTTATTTTTTCTCTCCCTGAATCGATTCGGGTAATCAAAGTTCAGATAAAATGTGTTTTTCTGCCCACATTTATACCACTTTTTTGTGGCATTACCCACACTGCGTCTGTCCCATACGGTCGCACTGAGTCCAGCTTATTAATTGCCAGAAAGGTAGTGACTGCTGCTGGTTCACCGTTAGCGAACCGAAGTTGGACCAGTTGCTCGGGATGACTCTGCAAGATGAGTTGAATTGCGATGTAATTTGTGGATCGCCGTTCGCGGGAGTCGATCGTTCGCGAGAGAAAGGGAAATTACGCAGAGGCGAATGTCTAAACACAGGGCCGAGGAATTAGCGCCGTTGCATTGTATAAGAGAACCATTTGCAAGAGCACGTTTATGAAGGTGTACTGGAGACGAAAGGATCAAATGTTGTTAGTTTTTCTTCCTTAAGTGTGTCATTTGCATTTGACGAACTTTATTTGTAGTATTATTTTAATTGACATTGCTTGCGCGGCTTAACCTTGGTATAAAATATGGACGAAATAATTTAAAGAATGTTGTTCATAGATTAGGTTTTTACTTATATGTTACTGTTTGAGGTGTCATTTACAAGAACAATTATTTGTATGGCAAATATAGGATTATTCTGATCACATATAACAATTATTCTAATCCCATCTACGATTTTTTGAACTTATTGGGTAATTTTTACAATTGTAAGAAAACATAAAATGATAATAATATAATATTGTATAATAAATGAATTTTATATGTAATCAACAAATATAACTGTTTAAATGTGTTAATTGATGGCTTGTATTAATAAGAAATTGATGCAATTTGCAATCGGAGGAAGTTTGTACTAAAAAGAAACTTGTGAGACGAACAGTTCCTTTCACCAAATTTAGCTTGTATTAGAAGACGATAATATTAGTGTATTGCTCTTCTTATTTATTATTCCGTATTTAAAATCCAAGGCGATTACAAAATTATGAATCATTTTACAAGTAGCCTCAAAATACATCTTAGAAAATTAACGTCTTTATTAGAACCATAGATTTTCTATCAAAACATATTAACTGCAATTTCACAACGAACTTTCACATTTGTTAATTAAATTTCACACAAAAAAAATCACCAAGAATGTACGGTTTTTCTTTTCGAGTACATACATTTGGGGAGAATGAGTAAGATACTCGTCATACTTTACGTTGATAATACAGAGTGACAGGACGGTTCATTGCATGGAAATTAATATAAAGATACAAACGTTTAGAGAATATAATTCTCACTTTAAATAATATTTTTGAATTAATTCTCATTTGATTATTTTACGTTCTGTGAATCTATGTATTATGTGTATTTGTGAGCCTCTGTCCTATAGGAATATTTGATTCGAAAAGGCCTGCAAATTTCATTTTTCTTTGAATTTGTGTTGCGTTATTCATGTCATATTAACGTCAATTCACTTCCAATCGCATGTCGCAATATCTGAATATTTGCCAGTGACATCCAATGCACAATTATGTATTTTCTCACGGATAAGTTCCCAACTATTACACAAGGAACACTGACGCTTTATCATCAAAATTCATTCCTTTCAAATAGAATGTCCGGGTTGAATAACAACTAGCTAACAGGTCCAATGGTTGGGACACGTTACTTGAAGAGACGTGCGTTAAAGGTTACATGCTTTTCAATGCCTTTAAATGAGCAGTCCCGCGCTCACGATGTAGTCAAGACTTCATTGCTTCAAATTGCGAAGACGTTACCTCACATCATTATTAATCAATAACGAATTAGACACAGCTTTCGAATGCGCGAACTGCGGGCGTCAGAATGCGGTCATTGATTGTCAATCGAGGTCCAAAGCACTTAGCAAAGCGTTTTGGCATGCAGTCACCGTGAAAGAACGGGAACACTTTGTTGTTGTCAAGCGCGTAGCAAAAGACTGTAATAAAAATGGAAGGATAATCAGGATTATCATGTCAAAAAAGCTTTAGACGTTTGTCATAACTCTTAAAAAATTACGCGGGGTCTCCATCATCTGACAGTTTCTATAACTGTGACATAAAAGTACATTGATTCTACTCTAGTATACTTCTCAGTATCTTTTTGAGAAGACTTTAATTTCCCTTCCAAAAAAATTCACTCTATCAGTTGTAGGTCAATGTTTTTGACGTGAAGCTCAAAAATACACATGCAAATATAAAAATAAGGTATACTGATTGTTCTTTTTTAGTGTGAGAAAGATGTTACTGAGAATGAAACACTTTCTCTGAATCTAAATTTAACTTTCACCTTTCGATCTGTTTGCGGGATCGCTGCGATCTTCTGGCCCCGCCCTGCCTTTGCAGTTCGTAACGCAATGAATCCGGGAATTCTTCTATCATCCACAAAGCTGCCGTCCAACTCCAAGTAGAGAACATTGTTTCCTGTAAGAGGTCAAACGACAGTTGGCTGCGGGATTGGTGTTAAGATAACCTCACTTCACACCGTGAATCACTTCGCACTATGAATCATATTTTCTCAATCTTAATTTTTACCTACATTAAACGCACGGACGTCTCTACATTTCAATTACATGAAGGAAATAGTATAAATCTGTCTCAATATAGGAGAAACTGAAAATGCGATGGTGAGTTCCAGCAAAATAGTAGTAATAGAGACTAGACTATCCTGTTCTCATTCACTACATGTTCTTAGTACATAACTTACGGACATTTCGGTGATCTGCTTGGGGTAACGTGTCCTGCACTTCGCTTGGACTCTCTAAAGCAGCGAGTCCGTTGATTCTCATACCACCCGTGTGGCCATCGTCCTCCTCCAAGTATTGTTTACTAAAGAGAGGTCAAACGACCATTAGCCGCGGAGACAGTACTATTATAACCACACTTCACAACTTCCATGGCTCTTTATTTTCTCAATATTGATTTAACCTACATTAAACCAACAGACTTTACATCTTAATTAAATTAATGAAATTGTCTTCATTTGTATTAACATCGAGGTACCTGATAATGCGTTAGCGATTTCCAACATCCAATAGTAGCAATTGAGACAAGACTATCGTGTTCCCATTTACCACATGTTCTTGCACATAACGTATGGACATTTATCGATCTGTTAGTGTGAACGGGTCCCACACTGTCGTTGAAGTCCCTAGCGCAGCGAGTCCGTGGATTGTCCCACCACCCGCGTAAATCCCGTCCACCACCAAGAAAAGAACATTGTTTCCTGAAGAGAGGTCAAACGACAATTGACCTTTGGGAAGGTATTATGATGACTACAATTCACACCGCCCGTGAATCTTTTCTGTCTTCATTGTATCTACACTAAATACACGGACAGATTTGTCTCAATCTAGAAGAGCCTAAAATGCGGTGGCGAATTCGAATATACAATAGTAGCGGTAGAAGGTATACTATCTTGTTCTCTAAATTCCGTGGTGGTAGCCGATATCTTGTGGTAATCCATGTTATAGGTATAGGGATAATCAAACCACAATAGTAACATTGTAACAATAGTACTATTGTGGTTTGATTATCCCTATACCTATATCTTGTTCTCATTTACGACGTAACTTATAGGCACGTAACTTAGAGGCACTTTTTGATCTGTTTGCGAGAACGGGACCCGCACTGTCGTTGCAGTCCCTAACGCAGCGATTCCGTGGATTCTCCTACCACCCGCGAAGCCGTCATCCACCTCCAAGTACAGAACATTGTTTCCTGAAGAGAGGTCAAAAGACAATTGACCTTAGGGAAGGTATTATAATGACTACAATTCACACCGCCCGTGAATCTTTTCTATCTTCATTGTACCTACACTAAATACACGGACACACTGATCTTATATCTAAATTAAATGAAAGAAATGGACAAAATTTGTCTGAATCTCGAAGAGCCTTAAGTGCGATGGCGAGCTCGAACATGCATTAGTAGCAGTAGAAAGTATTAGTATCTTGTGCTCATTTACGAACTCGTACTACACGTTATTAGCACATAACGTACAGCCACTTTTCGATCTCTTTGCGCGAACGAGCCCCTTACTGCCGTTGCAGTCCTTAACACAGCGAGTCCGTGGATTCTCCTATTACTCGCGTAGCCGCCGTCCACCTCCAAGTAGAGAACATTGTTTCCTGAAGATAGTTCAAACGACAGTTGGCTATTGGGTCGCTATTATGATGACCACAATTTCACAATATCGATTTCAGAATCTTATTTTATCAATCTTCATTTTAAGCACGGACGAACTAACTTCTCATCTATATTAAATGAGGGAAATAATCTCAATTTGTCTCAATATCGAGGAACTTGAGAATGCGATGGCGAGTTCCAAAATCCCATAGTAGCAGTAGAAACTAAACTATCCTGTTCTCATTTACGACAGTTATTAGCACGTAGCTTATAGACACTTTTTGATCTGTTTGCGAGAACGGGTCGCGCATTGCCGTTACAAACCCTAACGCAGCGAGTCCGTGGATGCTCCTACCACCCGCGTAGCCACCGTCCACCTCCAAGTAGAGAACATTGTTTCCTGAAGAGAGGTCAAAAGACAATTGACCGTTGGGAAGGTTTTATGATGATCACAATTTACATCGCCGTGAATCTTATTCTCTTAATCTTCATTGTATATACACTAAATATATGGACACACTGATTTTATATCTAAATTAAATGAAAGAAAAAGACAGAATTTGTCTGAATCTCGAAGAACCTAAAGCTCGAACATACTATAGTGGCAGTAGAAAGCAGACTATACTTTTCTGATTTACGACAGATAGCTTATAGACCCTTTTTGATCTGTTTGCGAGAACGGGTCGCGCACTGCCGTTACAAACCCTAACGCAGCGAGTCCGTGGATGTTCTCCACCTCCAAGTGAAGAACATTGTTTACTGAAGACAGTTCAAACGACAGTTGTCTATTGGGTCGCTATTATGATGACCACAATTAACACCGCCCGTGAATCTTATTTTCTCAGTCTTCATTGTATCTACACTAAATACACGGACGCACTGAGTTTATATAAATTAAATGAAATAGGCACAATTTGTTTCAATCTAGAAGAGCCTAAAATGCGATGGCGAGTTCCAACATACAATAGCAGCAGTAGAAACTAAACTATCCTGTTCTCATTTACGACAGTTATTAGCACGTAGCTTATAGGCAATTTTTGACCTGTTTGCGAGAACGAGTCGCGCACTGCCGTTGCAATTCCTAACGCAGGGAGTCCGTGGATGCTCCTACCACCCGCGTGGCCGTCGTCCACCTCCAAGTAGAGAACATTGTTTCCTGAAGAGAGGTCAAACGACCGTTGGCCGCGGGGCCGGTAGTACGACGACCACGCTTCACACCGCCCGTGAATCTTATTTTCGCGATCCCGAGGGGTCATGCGACTCGGCACGGCACGGCACGGCATGGCTCGCTCGTGCGAGCGGCCGGCCGCGCGGCGTGGCGCTTCGAAATCTCGCGAGGGGGTCAAAGGTGCTCCCCAGAGCCGGAAGCGCCGGTTGAGAAATGGCGGCGCCCTTCGGCAAAAATTAACTTTGTGCCGCTGCGCGCTTGCGCACAAATACTGTCCCGTGACCCCGGGACACCCTCCGCCGCTGATGGCCTCTGAAGACCCCTGCGGACTGCGCGATGTCCGGCTTGGGACATTGCTAGGTAAGCACTGTCCAGGAATCGAAGTCTGATGCTTTGCGATGGGAGGACGTGCATAGGCATGTGAATCTGTTACAAGATAAGAATCACTGGCAAATTTTGATTTTACAAGTAGACTTTCTATTTTTGTTTTTTCTCCGGTGTTTTCTCCACTGTCCAGTCGCACCCATGGTTTTTCTCGGGAGGAGAAGGCTACAAGTATAATGTCCAAGCTGCTTACTTTTTTCTTGTTATGAATTTTTCATTTACGATGAAAATATAATGTATTTTTATTTCTTGACTTACAATTAATATTTATAACATTAACCATTAATATACTTAAAGACATTTCATACTGTAGTAAATTAGTCAAAGCTATTTTTTTTACTATGAATCATTGTCTTCTTGGGAGAGCTAAAATAGACCGAGATCCCTTTTGGATCCAGTGTTTTGCAATCATCTCTCTCGTATAATTACATAAATAATTACCCATGTTGAAGACGAATTAAACTCAGTGCGAAAAGTGCCCTTTTCTATTAATAAATAAATAAATTAATTTTTATTAATTATCTTTATTTTTATTCAGATTTAGTGGGAATTTAACGACATAGATAATGGCAATGCGAATGAGGATGGGGAGCAATTGTGCGACGAAAGGTTTAGAAAACGGAACAAACGCGCAAAACCCTGCCGAGAACTCGCATTATCCACCACAATTTCCACATAGATTGGCCGGAGATCGAATAATGTTCGATGTAGTCGTAATCTTATAATAGTCACGTGATTTGTTCAGTTCTATTTTCTCGGATATTTTCTTTCTTCGTTACATTGCTCACGAATTTATTTCGATTGTTTATTCCCTCGTTTTTGAAAATAGTAATATTGTAATATTAGATCATAAGAAAGGTGAGGAAAATGGTTTGTAGGAAAACTGACGGCGTGTATCGCCAAAACTTAATTCAATGTCACTGCGCATTGAGCACAAATACTGTCCATTGACCCCGAGGCACCGTTTGCAACTGATGACCTCCGAAGACCTCTATGTGTTGTGCGGTGTACGGCACGAGATATCACGATGCAAATACTTCCAAGAAATCGAAATTTCATTTTATGTAATGAAATATACAGAAGTCAAGATTAACGAATTGAAAGTAAGTTTTTGCAAGTAGATTGAAAATATTATTAAATGTTCTAATTATATTTAAACTTTTAGGCGAAGAATACTCGTAAAAATTGTCTTTCCGTTTAAAAGGGTGTGCGTAAGTATGAACTTGTTGGTTTTTGAGTAGCTTTAATGCTACTGCAATGAAACAAAAATGTTATGCGGTCAGCTCTTTTCAAGTCCTTGAGTATAAGTCCTTTGTATATTTTTGTGCCAGTTCTGAATTTGTAGATAATATATTTCTGAAACGTTCGTATGCTTTATAAATGAGAATATCTTGAAAATGTATTATTTCCATTAAAAAAGTAACAAAGATATGTGAGGATAAGAAACAATGTATCTAAAGGAGAAAGGGTAGCATTGAAGAGTCCGTACAAATAGTCGTGGATCTTAATATTTACTCAAATAGCCAAACTTAACCATATAGCCTGATGGTCTCGACAAGCCTAACAATAATTTTCTTCCTATATTCAAATGGATAAAAAACACTGTGATGGAAATGCTCCATCAAATCAAAAAACGTAATTAAACATATTGAACTCTTCAAATTTCTACTAAGATCATTGCAATGAAAAATATTTCAGTATTGATGTTATTTAAGATCTAACTTTGTTATTCTTAAAAATGTTAATTCTATATGCCAAATGTCGGTACATTTTTTCCATCAGCAGACATTTTAATCAGAAGTAATAAACCAAGAGTGCATTAATGATTGAATAATGTTAAATGCACCATCATCTCTTGCTGTAAATTTAGTGTGTAATGTTCTTAACGCATTCTTTATCAATATTTTAAGTTTAAAAATAACTTACATTTTTATATATCCAAAACTTATTACCAAAAAGATATTTTAAATGAAGTACGAATGTTGTATTTCCTCTCCAATACTATATTTCATGGAAAGATGAATAAAATAAATTACATGATGGCACCTATTAATTCTGAAACCACACTCAAATAAAGTTTTAATAACTGGTTTTAAAATACCATAAAAATGCTTCTCACACACGAAGCTTCACTGAAAAATGGTGAGTGATTCCGCACGCAAGCAAACGAGCTGAGTTCTTTGACTTATCGTATCTTGATTCCTAGAGCTGCGTGATGCCCATCGAGGACCTCGAGTTGTCTAGCGGAGACGCTCCTATCGATGTCCGGTTGGGTACGTCATGAGACAATGACGGTGCGGCCAAGCAAGGTTAATGTGAAATGTGTCCTCTGCGTCGTGTCGAATGCGATTGGAGTTGATGATTGGAAATGAAGAGTCCGTTGGATATAATTGACTAGCGCTACTGAAGTGCGTTTTCCAATGCAGAGGTTATAAGATATAATTGGGGTTGTGTGAACTCTGTTGAAAAGCAGTCGTGCCATTAACCCTGCAAACTCAGGCATATTTTCATCACCACGCATTTTGTATTGCGGTCTGACATAATTCTATGAGAGTTTCTACTGTCAATGAATACGAAATCATAAAGATAAGTCTACTATCTTTCTTAGTGACGTAACTAAATGAGAAGCGAAATATCTTCACAAGAAATGTTTATTTCGGTTTGTTGGTTGCTAGTGATTCCGAACACGTCAACTACGGAGATCATTAGTCCCGTAAGTTTAGTGCGTGTTTTTCATCGAGTGGTGGCGGTGAACTTCCCCCACTGGATGGCGAGATTCAGCGCCGAACTACCGTCGTCTAGCGGGGTTTCCCTCAACCAGGTATCTCCCACCAGCGGGGCACCGATTCAGCTGAGACATGCTCTAAGCTCCTGACCGGTCTCCAGGCATATGTGTTAGTGTAGTGCATGTTAGAGTAAGTGTGTGTAAGGGAAGAGCATAGGACAACGAAGAGGTAGGAAAGACCGCGCTTGTCTGTGTGGCCCGTTTGTTAGGTCACTGCTCCAGCATTCGCCTGGTGCTGATGTAATATATGCTGAAATACAAGTAGTTGAATAAAATTCTCTTCTGAAATTCTCTTCAGGCATTCATAGCAATGAAATGAAGCTGCATGGAATTACTAAAAGCCAGCTCTAAAATCTCAGTGATATGCAGAGGTATTTTCGTCTGTACCTATTTACTAATGTGCTGTATACTACACAAACAGTTTTTGGTGACGCGAGAATATTATTTTGAATGGCGTAAAGCAAATTAGTGCTAAAGGACCTCTGTTTTCACAGCTTTTTCGGAAACAAAGTTCTTCGCGGAGTACTGGATCTAGGTCGTGCTGGCATGGGCGAGGCCATGGAAGGGGTATTTTCCCGCTTTGTTGTGGTGAGGGCTCACAACAACGGTCCGGCTTTCGATATACATGTACCCCTCAGTAGCGACATATGAAGGAATGCAGCTGGCGGGTAAGTACCCATAAAACGTACATTTCATGTTGTAGAACCAGCAAATACGATAATTTAAGGTAAGTGCCAATGATAGGTATGTTACGATAACGTAGTTAATACAAAGTATGAGAGGGTTGGAGAAGAGATTTATTCAACCAATTCAGTAAATTAAACATATTTCACCAATTCGAATATTAATTCTGTCACAATGTTTTTTAATTTTTTAAATGTGTACTTGATTTAAATAGCATGCTTTCTTCGGATATTGCGAGTTAGCAGAACCTCCTTGTGAGAGATGGTCACGCAAGTTTATTTATTCTATAAAGGGACCTATATTTGAGTTGCAGAGAGGTAGTGGCATTTGGCCTTTACCCTTGATTTTACACGAGAGTTTGACACCCTTGATTTTGCGTTTCATTTTTAGAAATCACGTTCCGAGTAAATAACGCAAATAAGAGTGGTTATATACTTTAAACATGTTACATTTTGTATTAAACAATTATTAAATTAAATTTTTATGTCAAACCCCCAAAAAATGTCATAATCAAAGTACATACGAGTATGAATACAAATTTTTCTAGGCACTTTGTGGATCAACTGAAAAGGTATCACTTTATTCTTTTCTTTTCTTCTCTTTCTTTTTCATCAATATCATCTGGTATTGCATCTTTTTGTTCTGCAACATCAATTTGCCTACAATCAATACAAAGAGTATTACTGACGTGAATTTTAGCATAAATAATATCACGAGAAATGCTCTGATAGCCGGTAAATTCGCGACTCGCGTAGCGAGAAGTAAATTTACTGGCTAGCACAGCACTTCGAGTGATATTTAGGATGACTATTTTACGAATTAAGACATTACATGCATCGAATGGATAATTAAAATCACAGGAATTACGAAAAAGAGAAATATTATTCAAAATTGCTACCGGAATACGTGAAAGTTTCATTCAGGTTCGAGATATCACTGCCTCCTGGAATAACTTATAATCAAATAAAATATGAATAACAGGTTAATGCAGAAAATGATTTCGGCGATTCCATTTCGGCTCAGCGTGCTGTGCTGCTGTTAAGAGGCCATTACAGAAATTAGACTTATGACTGTCTCTGAGGTCGTATTGCACTCATAACTATACAAATATGAAATAGGTCAAAATCGCGATTTTAGTGACTTATACTACTCTACCTCTCAGCAACACTTTTGTATGAAAGCGGAGGAAAATTACTGCACTACCTTGTATTAATTTATTCAAAACACCTTTCAAATTTAAATACATAGATATAATATTTGAGTCTAGGTTTATTTGAAAACGGAATATCATTAAAAGAATAATATTGATCATAAAAAGCACGCATGAACTTCACCGGCATCTCAGTTATCTCTATGAAACAGAATTGACAAATTCATGATACGACTCATACTAACTCACAGTTATCCAGTACGAAACGCACCTACTGAAAATAATGTCAATAAGAAATAACCTCCTTTCTATTGGAAACATTGTACTATATATATAATGTAAAATCAAATATGAATATGTAAAATACTGAAAAGTCGCTAAGAATTTTGGGTAAATGCGACTATAATAAACCCCCCAAAAAATTAATATTTCACAAAACACGTACCTTCACAAAACTGTCAAATCACAATCACCAATTCCTAATATGCAGATACACCCAGAACTCGCAGTTAAACTCAAAGTCTTTATGAAACAAATACAGAGAACACTTTATTCAGAACTAACCAACGTACCAGTAGCTAGTATAGTTTCCTCCTAAAATAAATAGAAAATTACTCCGAGAATTTATTGGCCCTCTTTCATAAATAGTTTTCTTCTGATACATCATATTTCACAACTATTTAATAAATATACTTAACTAATCTTCATCTTTGTATAAATATCATCTGCATCTGCGTAAAAAAATATGCATCTGTGTTGAAGCTAATAGCTTATCATTTCTAATCACAGACCAAAAGGGAAGAATAAATTTAGAAAAAAATACATGTATCGTTATCATTGTTGAAGGTCTCTTTGTAGATGTAAATTTCTCGCATTATCTACAAACTTAACATCAAAAATTGATAAGTTTTACTTCTACCATTCAAATATTACGTTAAATCTAAGCAAAAAATATCGTATAGCTGAAGTAAACAGAATTCAATACTCAGGGTCTCCAGTTTTAGGAAATGAGTCAATACACTGCAGCCACGACAGCTCTGCATACAACACCATATGTCCGTTACTGGTTACATGGTCTTATACCTCCAGAATAAAGGGACAATTAATCCAGAACAGTCTATAGTCTAAAGTCATTCCTGGCTATGCGCTACCTATATTCACCATAATGTGTGTTATCGCATCAAAAAAAGATAAATGTTCGGTTTTCTATAAAACTTCAGTTGAGGATTTCAAACTAACACTATCATACTTTGCTGTAATTCACGTTATCTAAATTATGTTTTGTGAGTTATGTGAATCCAATGGCTTGCGAATGAAGTAAATAAAATGCAACGGTCGCCAATTTCTCACTCCACCAAAAGTGTAATAGCAAGAAGTTCGCGAGGGGATTTTAGGTCCTTGAGAATTCATCAAAACTAAAAACACTTCCCCCACTGGGAAAACACTTCTGGTACTTCCCCCACTGAGGCATGGCTCCAGCCAGGACAAGCTGTAAGTTCCCGTCTAGTCTGCCGACATGTGAGCTAGTACAGTGCATTTAAGTGTTAGAAGGGAGGAAGGAACAGGGTTAACGAAAGGAAGATCGGTGGTGGTCCGTTTGTTATGGAAATACGGCATTCACCTAATATTTTTGATTGGATAAACCACAGAAAAGTACCAATATTAGCGGCCGACCGCTAGAATTCTCCTCCAGATAGTGGATAAATTCAACACCGACGCCCTCTTACGAAGTGGAAGCCTAGAATCCTCCAGTGAGAGACGCTACGGCGCCAACGGATGCTGCCACCGGGACATCTCAGCCGGTCTCAACCTTCGTAGATCCGCATCTTTACAACGTGTGCGGCCGGGTGCTGGGGGTTGTCTCTCCGCGAGGTGCGAACCAGCGGAGCCCACAGATCAGACAAAAACCCACAGCGCCGTTTCGACGCCAGGTGCGAAACCTCCGCGCGATCCCGCTGCGCGCGCTAACACGCATCGCCACGCGCGTGCGCGCGAGAAACGCTTGGGCACACACGCCCCGCACGCGCCCTCGCCGCTCTCGCCGACGCTCTCGCCGCCGCCGCTTCGCGCAGCTCCTCAACGGCGAATTTTGCAAGTGAACTTGAGGCCTTTTGTATTGGGAGTTAATTTCTTGTGGTCTTTACATTATACATACACTTATTTGAACTGCAATTGCATGTGACCCGGTGGCAGTTGAATAACTATAATTTCAACCACAACAACAATAATAATAATAATAATAATAATAATAATAATAATAATAATAATAATAATAATAAAGGAGTACAGTACAAGACGAGGATACAATAATTATACCAACACTAATATTTAATATTATAACAATTATTTTAACAGTCATGATATACAATAACTCACTTTTACTTGCTTGTTAATTTAATTTTGATTGATTCGTGTTTCCGAGCGCGTCAATTGCAAAGGTCATGAATTCCGTAAATGTAGTGTATGTTTCATCGCGTGAAATGGCGGTGATCTTCCCCGGATGGATGGTGAGATCCGGCGCCGATATGCAGGTCGGCTTGTGGTTTGGGTTTTTCTATCCCGGTTTCAGCGGGGCGCCGCCCCGGCCGGGACTAGCTCTAAGCTCCCGACTGGTCTCTAGGTATGTGCGGTAGTGTAGTGCATGTACGTGTGTGTGTTTTACTATTTTGTGTACGTGTTTTAGAGAAATGTAATACTGCAATCATTTATCTTCGTGCAAAATATATACAGAAAAAATTGGAAGCGTTTAAAAAAAATCTTTTATAATCTAATTTTACATTCTTGTACTTGTATATATTTATGTAATGCTGCCAAAAATAGATGTTAAATGTTTGAAGGAAATTCACGTGTTGGGGTTCTGATATCGAAAAAATTATTATTAGAACTATTTTCCGAGTTACTGTGCGCCATTGCCTAAACCGTACACAAGATTTTCATCAAAATTCACTCTCAGAAGTGGACATGGCAAATGTCGTGGTTATTATAATTTGAAAGTTATCTTTTAATGTTTGGGAGTACTTTAGAAGATGTCTCAAGGATATTTTTAACATTTTTTATCTTTTAACAGTTTTTGCTAGATTAGAGAAAACTACGTTTATGAAACTACCATAGGTCTTATTTGCACTCATACCTTTGAAATGTTGAAAATTGAATAATGTAATTTTTTCGACGCCCTCCTATTACAATATAAAAGATAAAGATGAATGTAATATGTTCTACAACATTATTTCTTAAAATAATATTATGTCCAGTCTTTCTGCGATTATTTATGAACGTATCTACTTTAACGGTATACCCGACCCCTTAACTGATCGTGTTGGTGGCACCTAAAAAGCTCCAATCAAGGACCAAAGCAACATAGCTCGCTCAAGCACAGTTCAGGCCACCCATCTCCCCCAAGGCTCACCTCAAAGTTACGTCCATCTCGACTAAAACCTTCCATAAAGTCTTAGGTAGCTGAAAGGCCCCTATCAATTCTTAAAGCTTTGTAAGGGAATATTGAAGCAATTTTGCAACAGCTGCATTCCCACAGTCTCATAACAAATTTCACCTTTCTTATTACCGTGTGAGGCCAAGGGATACAAAAAGAATAGGAGTAGAAGAGTGTTAAAAGATGGGCTGGAAATTCATTTCATATCACAATCACAACTGAAAATAATCCTATCAGGATTTTGTCCCAACAGCCTTAATGTAACGAGTACTAGTGCGATGTTCCCCAAGCCTCTGTAAAAAGAAAGCATTGTTTTCAAAATATTTACGAAAACACATATTTTGAGGGTTCCCTGATACTGAAAAGTTTTTAACATCGTCTGATTCGATTATACACTATTAATGTGCCTTTGTGAATAACCTTGTCCTTCGAATCTAAGTTCAAGGAATCTAAGTTCTAAGAAACCTAAAGGTTTCTTGTATGATTTACGTAAATTTACGAACTTCTCAATGTTAATTTGATTATTTCATTTTCAGTGTCTTCTTCATTTAAAAAAACAACAATTACAATTTCAAAATGTTCTCAAAACTTTCCGGTCTTTTTTGTATCAATTCAAACAAGTGACTTTGATAATGTTGTAAAAGCTCAGTTAAACTGAAGTTTTCAAATTTTATAAAGAAGCAAATGTTCACCTTTAATCGACTCTGTCCTGTGTCATTAATAGAAAAACTATATATATTTTATTGGATGAACTAAAATGTGCAAATCGCAAAATCAACTTAAAAATATCATAGAAGATTTATATTTAAGCAACTTTTCCTTCAAAAGTGCGAAACAGTAAGAAAACAGTTTAAGTGAATCTTAACATTTCATTGAATCAAACATTTTCAATATAAACATTAATTTTAATTGTCTCCCCAATTACATTCTTGAAGTACGATTTCGTTCTTGCCAGCCCAAGCGTGTGAACTAAACCGAAGGCCACATCGGAGATCCCTGTATGCAAATGGCGTCGAAGGCAATGAATTTTTATTACGACAGCGGGGCGATATGGCCGCATAGGAACGTCGTAATCCCCGGTCCCAATGTTCTGGCAGCCTTGTTCTTCAATTGTATCGCGTCCTTAACGAAGCGCCTTCATTATTCAAATCGCGGCGGCCGGTGGGCGGGGCTGCGCGGGCACGCTCGCGACAATGGGGGGGGTGAAGGGGAGTGGGCGGGATAAAGGGGCATTACGAGCGGTGGGCTCGCCGTGACGGGAAGGATTACTCTTATTAGGTGATCTTTATAACGAGAGACAATATGGGGATTGCGCTCACGGAGGTCGTGATGTTTGTCAGTGTCAAGACGTTAGAAGACGTGCGCTCTGGTTATCGTGCCATTTCTTATTAAGGCACGACTGGTCTTTCGTTTTCGTAACACTTTTCTGTTATATCGACTTAACACAATCAGGAGATTGAAAAACCACTCTTGGTGGACGATGTGCGTTAAGGATTTTATAAGTCTGCCGTCCGCTAAGAATAAATGAAACAACGGGTAACGGGTGTGGTAGGTAACGATAGCGTTTCTGTGTTGTTAATACAAGAAAAAAAGTAATACAAGAAAACGTAATACAAGAAATACAAAAAACAAGATATATTATTCATGTTTTTTATTAGAAGGTAGTATTACGATTGAATGATTCCATGTTGCTACGCTCGTCAATTGCTATGGTCATTAGTCCCGTAAGTGTGCTGCATGTCTTCAACACGGGTGGTGGCAAGTTCTTTTTTCGTTGAATGGTGGGAATTAGCTGCGACCTATACGTCCACTTGCGGATTTTCCCATCCAGATGCCTCACATCGATAGGACACCGCCCCAGCTGAGAGAAGCTCAAAGCTCCCGACTGGTCTCCCGATTTGTAGCGTAGTGTAGTGCATGTAACTGTACGATGAAGATTACTCAAGAAAAAGGAAGAAAAGATTGCACGCTATCCATGCCCTGATTTTACGGTACTGCTCCGATATTCTCCTAGTATTGATTGGATAATCCTCGGAAAACTACTAATCAGAGCAGATGGACGCTAGGAATCTCCACGAGACAACTGCTGAATTCGGTGTAGCTATCTAGCTAGTCCTGCCACGGTCGGGACTCAAATCCTTGGATCTCCCGGTCATAGGCACTGCAGTAACATCAGTTGATGCTCTGAGGCACCCCAGCCGGTTAGTATAGTGTACCAAGAACGTTTCTCCGCAGTGGCTTCGTGTTGATGAGAGTGCTGTAAACAAAAATGATGTATCACGAGCACCGGGCAGCGCCCTATCGCCCGACAGTCGGCGTAGAAGCAGCTGGGGTTGGGGGGCAGGGGAGTCTGCACGCAAAGGATGCAACCCCCCTT
Source organism: Teleogryllus occipitalis (assembly GCA_011170035.1). NCBI lineage: Eukaryota > Metazoa > Arthropoda > Insecta > Orthoptera > Gryllidae > Teleogryllus > Teleogryllus occipitalis. Next base: position 307,228 of record BLKR01001131.1, on the reverse strand, counting down.
CACGGCGGCGACGCTGAGGGCGGAAGCGGCGGCGATGGCAGCCCCTGATGCCGCACGGGGCGGAGAGACTTTCCTGGTGCGCTGCGATTGGTTAGTTGGTTAGTGATCCCGGGCGCGTCAACAGCTTAGGTCATTAGTCCCGTAAGTATAGTACATATTTCCCCCCTCGGGAGATGGCGGTGATCTTCCCCTACTGAATGGTAAGATTCGGCACCGACCTACTGTCGGCTAGCGGGGTTTTCCCCTAACCAGGACTCTCCCACCGCCCCATGCGGGACATGCTCAAAGCTCCCGACCGGTCTCCCGGAATATGTGGTAGTGTAGTGCATGTTTCTGAAAGTGTGTATGTGTGAAAGAGGAGACGATAGGACAAGGAAGAGGAAGGAAATATCGCGCGCGGTTCGTGACCCGTTTGTCAGGGTACTGCTCCGGCATTCGCCTGGTGTGGATTGAAGAAACCACGGAAATCTTCCTATCAGAGGAGCCGGCCGCTAGAAGTTTCCTCCAGACAGCGACTGAATTCGACCTAGCTGAGAAGCTAGTGTCGAAAATACTGCCACCGTCGCCGCTCGAACCTAGAACCTCCCAGATAGAGGCACTGCAATGACATCACTTGATGCACTGAACTTATGGGTTTCTAACAAGTACTTAGCAATCATCCGAAGATCCTAAACCAGAGAATAAAAGTCATTAAAGTCGAACAGAAAAGTGAGCATTACAACTGAGATATTAGAACTTTAACACGCTACCTTTTACAGTTAGAAAGTGTCCAAATTGCTAATACATTCGTGTAAAAACATCCTCGTTGCTTCGGTTCTTGGAACTTCATATCAACGACCAAGAAACCACATAATGGACGAGGTGGTAATCGCTGTGTAATGATAAAAACTTCCTACCAGTTTCGAAATCTTGCGTGGCTGCTCGGTTTGTTCTTTTAGGCATTTAATGAGCACATGGAAATATCCTCGGAGAACTTCTAACACTTTCATGCGTAGCTGGCATTCACAACTGTTGCTCAGGACTACAAAGAAATGGGTTGCAGAGGAAAGACGAATTGGAGGCAATATGAAGAGTTAAGTGGTTGGACAGTGGTATTCCCAGGATACTTAAAGACAATTGAAAGTTTTTTTTAAAAACAGAATTAATAGAACGATTCGAGCGCAAATTTTTATCACTTTGATACTTTCTCTCATACAAATATAGATAGAACTTTGAACAGAGGTTGTAGCTTAAGGCTAAGACTGAGGTTAATGTTTGTTGTTTTGATGAAGTATTGTTTCAAAAATTTAACTTCTGCCACATCAACAAAGTTTAAGATGGGACATTTAACATATCCTTTTTGCGATTTCAGTACACCGTTAAGATAGATTTCTGTATCTCGTCGTGATGAAAACGTTTGGATAGTTAAGAATTGATAGTCATGAATTCTGACCATTTTTTCTTGTGACGAATGTGTGAGACAGTAAATTTGCAGCCTTATAAAAACGCTTCTGAGGGCTGGTCAGAAGAGTATTTGATCAAAGGCACAAGTCATAGTATAATATATGTTAATTCATTACTTTTTGTATAGAAATGTCGACTTCTAGCGTTGATGTGAGAAAGTCGACAATTTTTTAATGTTGAGACAAAAATTGAATAATGCTTTTGTTTAAATGAATGCACGTGAATATTGTTAATTATATCAATTTATTAATTTATAAAAATAGTCATAAACATCAATAAAATTTTTGTGATGGGTTTCTGCGACCATGATTAATGCACGGTATTTTTTATACCTTGTTATACTAGTGTTATTTGTTCAAACACACACATACTTCTGTTCACACATGCCAGCTTCAGATCGTGGGGTTCAGGATTCAGCGGTTCAAGAAATCAGGACCCCGAACACAAAACCTGGGATCTCGGACCTAGGCCATAGGTTTGCAGTCCTCAGAACCTTGTCTTATAACTCCAAATCCCAGTCTCTTGACCCAGGACCCCGGCCCCACGATTCCAGTACCAACGACACAGGGCCCTAGACCCAATACTCCAGGACCCAGATACAATACTTCAGGACTCCAGACCTCCGGAACCAAGACCCCAATCCCAGACCCCAGTACCCCGAACCCAACACCCAATACTCCTCAACCAAACTCCATCTACCATCACATCTCCACGTGTAACGCAGGAGAACGCACTCACCACGAACCCTCCACAAAAACCCGCTGAGCGGTTCCGAATTCCCGCGCACCTGTTTCGTGGGCTCTCTCGGGCGCCTAATGAGTGCGTGTGCAGCGCCGGGGGCTGCCAAAAGTTTCGCGCCGCCGCCGCCGCTAGGGCGCGTCGGCGTCGCCACCTGTTCCAATCAACGGCGCGCGCGTGCACCGGAGCGAACGCGCCAAGCGCTCGCATTAGGCCCTTGCGGCCCCGCGCCAAGCGGGGATTACGCTCATTAATCGGCGCGGGGTCGGGCCACCGCCGCCGCCGCCGCCACTGTGGCTGCCGCTGTCGCCCCCGGCGCTGTCATCGCGGTTGTGGGAGCGCGCAGGTTTAACGTCCCCGAAGGTTCCGGTTACGCAAGATGATTCGTAAGACTGAAGAATTCTAGGTTCCGAAGGATTAAATTGGGATTTAGGATTCATTTGATGAATTTTTTTCGAAGTAGCTAATTCAATCAACTTAAATTCGCAATGTAACACAGGTGGACGTAATGTGAATTTTAATATTAATTATAATTTTCTCGATGAGGTTTTAGGGCTCATGGTAAGACTACCGTCATCGTCACAGTCACCAATGTTGCATTCACTGAGATCTCCAGCGCCGTCATCGCGAACTGTGGGAGCGCGCTAGTTTAACGTTCTCAAATGTTCCGGTTATGCAAGTTGATTTGTAAAACTGAAGAATTCTAAGCCCCGAAGGATTAAATTGGGATTCAGGATTCACTTGATGTATTTTTTTCTAAGTAGCTAATTCAATCAACTTAAATTCGCAACTGGTGAATGTAATGTGAGTTTTAACATTAATTAGAATTTTCTCGATGAGGTTTTAGGGTACGTGGCAAAGCTACCGTCATGGTCGCCGTCACCAGTGTGGCATCCACTGAGACCTCAGGCACAGTCATCGCGAACTGTGCGAGCGCGCAGGTTTAACGTCCTCGAAGATTCCGGTTACGCAAGATGATTCGTAAGACTGAAGAGTCTTAAGCCCCGAAGGATTAAATTAGGAGTCAGGATTAATTTGATGTATTTTTTTCTAAATAGCTAATTCAATAAACTAAATTTCGCAATGTAACACAGGTGGATGTAATGTGAGTTTTAACATTAATTAGAATTTTGTCGATGAGATTAGGGCACATGGTAAGGCTACCGTCATCGTCGCAGTCACCACTGTTGCATCCACTGAAATCTCAGGCACTGTCATCGCGATCTGTGGGAGCGCGCTGGTTTAACGTCCTCGAATGTTCCGGTTAAGCAAAATGATTCGTAAGACTGAAGAATCCTAGGCCCCGAAGGATTAAATTGGGATCCAGGATTAATTTGTAGTGAAGTTTTTTTTATTTTTCAACAGTCAATTCAATTAACGTAAATACGTAATGTAACATGCATTTTAAAATTAATTATATTTTAATACACGAGATTATAGGGCATATGGCGCCGCAACCGTCGTCGCCGCCGCCAACACGCTGATATCTCTGTCGCGGTCACTGCAGGCTGTAGAAGTGCGCAGGTTTATCTTCCTCGAACGTTTCGGTTACGCAAGATGATTGTAAGGCTAAAGAATCCTATGAACAAGGCTGTAGGGTGAATTGGAACTCAGAATTAATTTGATGTTAATTTTTTCTAAATAGCTAATTCAATCAACTTAAATATATTGTAACACTGGTGGGTTTGAAAATGAGATATATCATGAATTTTAAAATCAATTAGAATTTAATCGACGAGGTTTTAGGGCACATGACATCGCTACCGTCATCGCCGCCGCCACCACTTTGTTTCCGCTGATATCTCCGGCACTGTCATTGCGGGCTGTGGAAAACTGCAAGTTTAACTTAAACTAAAGTTCCTGTGATGGAAAATGATTCGTAAACTGAAAAATCCTATGGCACCGGTTGAAGGATTAAAATTGGGATTCAGAATTCATTTTATGCGAATTTTTTATTTTATTTTTAAACAGCTAATTCAATCAACTTAAATTCGTAATGTAACACTGCTGGATGCGACATGAATTTTAAAATTAATTATATTTTAATAAACGAGGTTTTAGGGCTCCTGATATCCCTGCCGTCATCGTCACCGTTACTTCTGTTACTTCTGCTGACATCTCCAGCGCTGTCATCGCGAGCTGTGGGGGCGTGCAGGTTTAATGTTTTGAAGGTTCCGGTTACGGAAGATGATTCGTAAGACTGAAGAATGGCCCCGATTGAAAGATTAAATTGGGACTCAGGATTAATTTCATGGCCATTTTTTGTAAACAACTAATTCAATCAACTTAAATTCGTAATGTAAAGCAGGTGGATTTAAAAACGAGACGTAACATGAATTTTAAAATCAATTACAATTTCATCGACGTGAATTTATGGCACATTGTCATCGCGAACGTTACGATCGAATCTCCAGACCTAATTCCGCGAGCTGTGAGGGCGTGCAAGTTATGGGTCGTCACAGATGTTTTGTATGGATGACAAGTCCTATGACTATCAAATCCTAAAACGCTGGTCATAAAATCAAGATAAGATAAGGAATAGGTTCTGGGTAGAACTTCACATTTATTAAAAATTCACTCAGTACATGAAAATAACGAATTTTTTGCTAGTTTCTGGTCCTCGATAGTTCAATGTCGTAAACCTCAATGAACTGCGCTGACGTTCTTTTATAAAACAACGCGAAGAATTCATTGCTATTGGTGAATTGAAGCTAGCAGTAGCGTAGGAAGTGGTCGGATCACTTACCTTCCATCTCGTCTCAGGTACCCAAATTCCGGTGGGTTCATGGGGAATTTGTGGTGGACAAAGTTCGCAGTAGATTTTCTCGAGTTTCTCTCTACACCACTGCGTCTCATTCCACTCACACACCTATAACATATTTAAAGCATATCATCATTAACATCACTCATTTCAGGTAAGGCAGAAAATGTTGGGGGCCGAGAATGATTATAAAAACAAATATAATGTAAGAGAAATATTTGAAAATAACGTGCTTTATTATTAAATTATAAATTTAGCTCATCAACTTCAATAAGATCTTCATTCTGTACCGGGTCTGTCCACATAGTCAAGGATTTAATACCTTCGAAGACTTGTCTTCCGGAAGATAATTTTAAGAATAAAATATGACGACCATAGGATGTTGGAAAAATTTTCTGCCAAAACTCTGGAAAGTTTAAGGTATATTTTATTTGCAAATAGCGATTTCAATATATAGAGAACAGTTCAAGCACCACTTAAAATTAGCAGAACATTTTATTACTTGTATAGGGCAAGTTTATGAACCCTAAACTGACGGGGTTTCTGATGAATTGAATTAGTATTTGTATTTCCAGAGTCCAGTTTACGCATGAAGACATTACCAACAATTGCGATTCTCCACTTTATACTGAATCATAGGCCTCAGAAATCATTCATGTTATCACATTGTATGAACAAGCGACCAGTTATTTAGACCACCAGGAAGTAATGAAAACTTTCGTTAACACGGAAGGCCCACAACATTTCATTACAATATTGGGAACACAATGGAAACCTCGAAATCGAGAACAGCTCAGCCGAGTTGTGCGGAACCACCCCGCTGGACGTCCCACAAATCAATCGCTCATCTCCCAATGTCATGGGAGACTGCACCTGTTCCACTTGCCGCGGAAAGCGTGGCCTTGGAGAAACTCATATTGCTCGCCTTGATTACTTCGGCGGGGTGACACGGAGGCTGGGAGGCGGGGAGGCGGGGAGGCGGGGAGGCGGGGCGGCAGGGTGGCGGGGTGGCGGTGAGGCGGGGAGGCGGTGAGGCGGAGAGGCGGGGCGAGGCGGGGTGGCGGGGAGGCGGGGAGGCGGGGAGGCAGGGAGGCGGGGAGGCGGGGAGGCGGGGAGGCGGGGAGGCGGGGAGGCGGGGAAGTGGGGCGGCTGGGAGGCGGGGAGGCGGGGAGGCGGGGCGGCGGCGAGGCGGGGTGGGTGGCGCTAAGTGCAATCTGAGCGGGGAACAGAGGGCACGCGAGGTGCGCGCTCATTAATCGGCGCACGGGGTCACGGCGCTGACTGTGGGAGCGGGGCCCGGGAGCCCGCACTGGGTCGCCGAACGCCAATCAAAACAAAGGGAAAAAATAAAATAAAAGGACGATAAATGATGTACTGTACTTGTTTATTACCTGTGCACAGAAGAAAAAATATATATCTTTATACTGGTATTTTACCTATGTAACTGAGAAAAAAATTCCTATGCAATTGAAAAAAAAATTCAACTAAATGTATTCTTGTTTATTTCGTGTATTATTATTATTATTATTATTATTATTATTATTATTATTATTATTATTATTATTATTATTATCATTATCATTATCATTATTATTATCTCTCTACTTCACAACTAAAGATGATAAGAACTTATGAGTTACATGAATGTAAAATCTACGCCGGGTTGCAACCAGTTTCCTAAGGGGCAGATCTAGGGACTGTCGGTGCCTCGACGATACTTTGCGCCAAATGTGGGCTTTAAACGCCAGGGGGATTTAACATACAAGAGATGAGGTTGTAGGTTGGTATTTCCGCATAATTACATTTCTGTGTAAATAGTCTTGGACATTATTGTCATATTTTGTCACTTTGGGTTTAGTGTAGCTCCTTTGACTTACATGTACTTAAAAAATCACTTTCCAGTATGTAAATGTAAAATATTCCATTTATGTATCCATGCCCACTGTCGCTGACATTTTGACAATGTTTAAGCACTACTGTTATATTTACATAAGTGTAAACCATATTGATTTCGATATAAAATTGTTGTAATGTTTTTTCATAGTCAGCTTCAATGTATTGTAGTGACGAGAGAAAATTAAGATCATAATATGAAAAAAAACTGTATAGATTTGCTACTTCACAAAACCCTTTTTGAGTATTTTTATATTTCATTGTGGATAAAATGATTTTTTTAACACGAATGTATATTATTTGATTACCTTCATCATTATTTTCACTTGTGTATGTTCAATTAAGTTAAATTTAATCTGGTTACTGAGTAATGGCCGCGAGTGTATTTATGTCCACAAAGTTCATTTTCTAGAATCATAAAATGTATGTTTTAATTTTAATTTTTTTTACTAACGATCAGGTGGTAGGGCGCGCTGAAAATCGACTTTTTTGTGATCTCACTAAAACGGAAGAAAAACCTTCTTGGACCTATCATCTCAGGACGGCGCTCTTGTTTTACTACATTATGCTTGAAAGTAACAGGTGGTAAAGAAACTTTTGGATTCTTTCTGAAATGGGTTCTTTTGAGCACCAGTTGATCGGACTAATAGGCTAAAGTACCATGAGAACGCGGTGCTTCAGCAGTTCGACGCCGCTGTCGGGAAGACAATGCGCCCGTCGGCGGCGGTGGGTGCGTGGGCGGTGGCGTGGGTGTGGGCGGGGGGCGGAGGGGAAGGGAGCGCCCGCTCGCGCAGGTGTCCCCCAAGGCGCGGCCTCGTGGCCCAGTTGGCGGAGCGACCCGTGGCCCTGCGGAGGTCGGTGAACACGTGTCGGACGGAAGACGTTGGATGGTGAAGATGAATTCGAAGCTGACATTTATGGGATCTTTTGTACCCCATGATCATTAATTTGTTAATATTTTTCTGGATATTTGCAGAATACTTTGTCTTCTAGTTATGCCTTCGTGCACGTGTTAAGCAGATAACAAATCATTTTCACATATTTTATTATCATATTTTATTAGAGAGTTATTAATTTTTTTTTTGGAAGTCGTCGGTTGGTCTTAAGGTATAGTCCGCAATTTTTTCTATTCGCATTAGAAACATGTTGTTATGAACTTCAAAAACTTATATCTGAAACCCTCAATTTTTGTATGATATTTGATTTATTTCAAAATGACTATCACAAACTCTTATAAATATTTCTGATGCATAATGAATCTACAATGGAGGCTACGTACGGTGGAGGTTATTTTTTATATGAAATATTTAAAATGACTAAATTATATTTATTATGTTATTAAAAATAACTTAGAAAATATGTTCTTAAATAAAATCAATTATTTACACCAAGTACATTCCCAAACACATTCCCCAATCAAGAACGAATTCCCGTTACATACTTTCCGAAACAAATTCCGAGATCTCGATTCAAAGTATAGTTACCATGAAAAGATTCGCCTAGAATTTGTAAATAAAATTACTGTAATTTTAAGTAAATTTAAAAAATCGTTACAAAAACGGAGTGGTTCATATACTGACTTTGCGTAGTACAATTCAAAAGAAAATAAATTTAAAAAATGCAGACAAAAAAGAATATCAAAAATCTAATCTTATAGAAATTCCAGTTTCTATTCTATTGAATCTAAACCACTTCCATATTTACAGTGTATTCAACCTCGGACATCATACGATACCGCAATCAAAATACAAACTAATTGTATCTTGTTTCCTCATCAATTATCAAACAATCTTACTCAAATTTCGTAATATCAAAATCCGTATTCTTATCATTAATATTTTACGTGTAGATAAAATGAACAAATGCTCCTGTCATAAGTATACATAGACTAGATATTATAAAATAAATTCCTGATATTAATTACTAACTTCTTGTAGTTGATTTCCAATAATCAGCTCTATTTTGAATAAAATATTAAACCATAAACCACTATAAGCCAAAAGCCCACATAGGGTTAATTGTCATTTGTTCCAAACTTCTACAAAACCCATGACATATACCAAAATTTCATAATCATTCCACTGCAAAATAGCCAAAATTCTTGAATTCTCAACAGTATGGAAAATGAATATCGTTCTCAATCACTCTTCCATTTCATTGAAAATTTAGATACAAAACTCTGTGTTTCTCCTAAATAGTATTCTCACCAGCTTTTCATCTTTAAGATGAGTGCTACTCGCCTATGATTTAGTGAAATTTGAACACTTTTTCTATTCCAATATCTCCAGTAACACAGGTCCTAAGATATATTTACATCAATTTACACAATACATCAAGTAAAGAGACTCGGAGGTTGTATACTTTACAATTAATTTTTGTGAATAAGCTTATGAGTGGCGACTAAATTTGACTGCATTTGACACATGTAAATAAGCGTGAAATCTTAAGATCGGATTCTCGCACGCCGCGTGCAGCGCGAGTCCTTAACAGATTCACACGACAGGAGAGCATGAGTTAGCACACCATAGGCATGCTGCAAAATGAGCGAAACGAACAAGTTATTTTTTCATTAAGAGATTATTTCAGTAAGAGATATTTACCAAATAGTGTGTTGTTACGTCCAACACAAAAGAATCACTTTCCGATATAAGAGACCCTGGATGTCACTGTTTGATGTAATCTGACGCGTTCCGTCTCAGGATGATATGAAATTAATAGTAATCTACACCAATATTCGGTCGTTTATAACACAGCACAAATAGCTTAAAGTGGCTGCTAATAAAATATTATCCTACGAAACGTGTCAAGTCTTTGGCTACTTAGGTGGCTGCTGAAACAACGAAATATTTCCATATGTCTTATAGAAAAATCGATCGGTTCCACGACAAAAAATGGCTGTAAATAGAAGTGAACTCCTAATCGAGGTTGCCTTTTGAGCAAGTTTTACTGTAATTTTTTCCATTGAAAGTTTCTGAAGAATAAGCCTACATGATCTGTCTCATATTACCTAGTGTAAGGTGGCGGTCACTATGGAGCCAATTTTGAACGAAATTTCGGTCGGCTGACTTCGACCATTTGCGTCCGATATGCTCGATTCGTAAAAATACGTGCTAGTAAATGCAAATGGGTATATTGAACCCAAACGACCTTTTCCATCAGCTTTTGGAAATATCTGCCCTTGGAAGAAGACCTATTTTGTTTGATTTTATCGGTTCCATTCGTCCGAAACCAGCTGGAGAGTCAAGGCCATCTGTAATTTCAAGACTGCCCCACTATATGTAGATGGTCTTCAGCGTGCATCTCGCAAATATTCCAAACAATGAATTACGGAATTATGGAAATATTCGGAAGATTTCGAGGGCAACATACGGATGCTTTTCGGATGAAATAAGCCGGACGATTTCGCTCGCAGACATCAGGTAGCAGACGATCGACACTTCGGCTGCACTACGACCATTGAAAGTTTCTGTAGAAAAAGATTATGATGAAAGATGATCTGAATATTACATAGTGTAAGGCGGCGGTCACTATGCAGCGAATTTTGACCGAAATTTCGGTCGGCCGACTTCGACAATTTGCGTCTGATATGCTCGATTCGTAGAAATACGTGTTAGTAAGTGAAAATGGGCATATTGAACCCAAAGTACCTTTTCCATCTGACTACTCCTAAGTTCCGATAAAGGCTCAGTTCCTGTCCTTGCGGGTTGCCTCCTTTGCTCCCACCCCTCCCATCGCGGTCGCCGCCGCCACCGACGCCGCCGCATTCCACGCGGGGCTGAATGGCGCGCGAACGCCGACCGTCTCAGGCGCTAGGGCGGCGGCGGTGGCGGCGGCGGGGCGCGAGCGCGCGAAGTTGTGGCGTCATCGGGCGCAATGAGGACGGGGCCGCCCCCGCCGCGGGCGCCGCCGCCGCCACGGCCGCCCTCGTCCTCGTCCTCGCCACCCGACCGGGTCACCCCGGCGCCCTAACGGAGCTGCAGCCTCTGCCGCAGGGTCGGGTGGGTGGATGGGGGAGCGCGGGGGCAAGCAGACGGTGGGAGAACTTGGGAAGGAGCGAGGGAGAAGAATGAGAGGACGAAAAGGGAAGAATGGGAAATAGAGAGATGGGAGCCACGCATCTGAACTGAGTCGCTGACAGAAAAGTGATGCGGGAGGGAAAAGAAGGTAAGGTAAAGGAGAATAAAGTAAACAATACAGGATAGTAAGAGGCAGAAATACAGGCAAATTGAGAGGAAAGGGACAGGAAGTGGACTACTGCTCTTCCACAGGAAAAATTATGTGTAAGAAAATAAAAATAATGGTAGGAAATAAGGAAAGGAAATGAGAATGGAGTAGTAGGTCTGATATAGAGCATGCACGAGACGAAAAGGAAATTGAATAATAGACACCAAGAAGATAGGTATGGAAGCGTGAATATCTGTGTACCGGCCAAAGAAAACACCGAAAATCAAGTGAATAAAATGAATTCTAACACACATGAGAGTAAAATAATCGCAGGAAAAAATGGTTGCTATGGATACAACGAATTATATAAAAGTGATGAAAATGTTGAGGATCGCAAAGGCGCAATGACAAACCGGTAAACATGACGAAGGAGATAAGAGGAAGAAGAGGAAACAAGATAATGTTGGTTCAGAGTCAAAACTACTAAAAGTTAGAAGAAATAGTGTATCAGGAAAAAACAAAAAGGAAATTATAATGTAGGAAGTAGTAGAGAGAAGAAAGAAAGTGCAGGAAGCTAAAGAAAGAAGTCAAGATCACACGAAACTGCCGGAGCCGCCTGAGCAAATGGGAGGCGGTGAATAGAGGTGGGCGCCGGCTGAGTGATGCGGGCGAGGGGGAGGGGCGGGCGGAGGAGAAAGGAGGGGAAGGAGGGAGGGCGCCCGCGCTCACGCAAATGACTAATCACGCGCGCCGATTGCCCCGCGCGCTGCCTCTTCCGAAAGCACCTTGTAATCTGGCGCCGCGCCTAATACCCGCCGCCCGCCCGCCGTCGCCCTCCCCAGTCACCACCCTCCTTGCCAACCCGCCGCCCACCCGCCCAGTCGCCTGCCCCTGTCGTTCCCCCGTCACCTCCCTTTTTGCCAACCCACTGCCCACCGGTCTGCCCGTGTACGTTCGCCCGCCCGTTCGCCCGCCCGTTCGCCCGCCCGTTCGCCCGCCCGTTCGCCCGCCCGTTCGCCCGCCCGTTCGCCCGCCCGTTCGCCCGCCCACCCGTTTTGCCCGCCCGTTCGCCCGTTCGCCCGTCCGCCCGTTCGCGCCGCAAATGGGAGGCGGTGAATAGAGGTGGGCGCCGGCTGAGTGATGCGGCCGAGGGGGAGGGGCGGGAGGAGGAGAAAGGAGGGGAAGGAGGGAGGGCGCCCGCGCTCACGCAAATGACTAATCACGCGCGCCGATTGCCCCGCGCGCTGCCTCTTCCGAAAGCACCTTGTAATCTGGCGCCGCGCCTAATACCCGCCGCCCGCCCGCCGTCGCCCACCCCAGTCACCACCCTCCTTGCCAACCCGCCGCCCACCCGCCCGGTCGCCTGCCCCTTGTCGTTCCCCCGTCACCTCCCTTTTTGCCAACCCACTGCCCACCGGTCTGCCCGTGTACGTTCGCCCGCCCGTTCGCCCGCCCGTTCGCCCGCCCGTTCGCCCGCCCGTTCGCCCGCCCGTTCGCCCGCCCGTTCGCCCGCCCGTTTGCCCGCCCGTTTGCCCGCCCGTTCGCCCGCCCGTTCGCCCGCCCGTCGCCCGCCCGTTCGCCCGCCCGTTCGCCCGCCCGTTCGCCCGCCCGTTCGCCCGCCCACTCATTAACCGCCCGCCCGTTTGCCTAACCTCCCTCCCCCGTTCACCGCTCGCCCGTTCGCCCACCCTTTCACCCGCCCGCGTATCTCGCCACATTTTTGCGTTTTCAAATGCATTTTCTTTGTAACTTCCTTCTCTTTCTACCATAATCGTACCCTTATTTTACTCTTTCCTTTCCTTCATCATCTGTTCTCCTCAAATATCGCTTATAAATGGCATTGTCTTGAATTGTTTGTATTGTAAATGTTCATGCTCTCTTTATCTTCTGTGTCACTCTACTTCCTTTCCAGCCCTTATACGTAGTGCAGTAACTCAGCGTTTCTGAACACATTATAATGAAACACATGATATTTCACCACTACTAATTTTATGGTCTACTAATTAGAGTATCTACTTATTCAGGAATTTAAGGAATGAAAATATTTTATCATCTGGTTGCAGGTTGGTGTAAAAATAAAAATAATTATTTTAAGGTGAATAATTTAATATGTTTATTTTTAAGATAGGAAATTGCTTTTGTTTATTGCAAATATTAAAACTGTACATCAATACTGAAACGGCTGCCTTGAATAAGCCTGAAATAAATTATCAGAAGGTATTTTTAGAAGAAAAGTAACTCTAGAACAAAGATAAGGGGCCGAAAAACAGAAGAATGAAGTGAGAAGCAAAGGTGGGAAACTAATGGAAGAAGACCATACAGGCACTGCTACACAGCCACAGATAGCTAAACATTTTGTTTGCAAACAAACCGAAGCAGGTGTTTTAGAGGCACACGTCTAAGAAACACAAGTGCTAATTGAGCAAGAATGAGGCGGGGCAGTGTGAATTTGAGCATTCTGAGACTCTACAGCTTCAAGTGCTGGCGAAGGTCATCAGTGGAACAAGACAGGTGTGTTGCAGTGTAGATCGAAGCAGACGTGTGGTTCGGGACGGATTTCGGCGAGAACGTGGAGTAATGTGCGAACTCCTTCAAGGACACTCACCAATAGACACATATGTGTGAATCTTTAGTTGGAACAGTCCCGTTGGACATTTCAAGGATATTGAACTGATAATACGGATCTGCCAACAAAAAATGGTATTTTTTTATTAGTTGAAGTTTAATATAGTTATTTAGTTTAAATGATTATTAAGTAAACATAAACAAGAAAATGCAGTTGTTTAGATAATGTAAAGGGAATTTTTTCCGCTTATGTCATTTGAAATATTTAGATTCTGGACTCTGTGATCAACAAAACTTCCATTCAGACGAACAAGCAAGTGTGATTGGTAATTAAGTGATCTAGAAAGTCATAATTTAACTTTAGTTTTTACGTGGCTACGTAACTTTTGTAGGAAACCGGCTAGATACAACCAAGAGACTTCCTTAATGGAAACTTAAAATATTTGAAAATAATTCTTACTTGTACAAAGAATGTGTATCTTTAATAGTACTGCCATTAAATTATTGTATTTTTTCATGCTAAATTGTAATGCTTGCAATTTTGGATTAATGAACACCACGATATTTTGTATTTTTCAAGCAGTGTTTGTTTTTATTAAGGGAGCAATCATCAATAAAGTTTCTTGTTTTAGTATCAAGTAGTCAACGAAATGTTTCCCTCATTCACCTACCAAACGTCACATTCAAATGAAATTACACCGCAGAAAAAATAAAAAACCTGTTTGATACAGGGTTACCAATCGACTGATTTGGCTGTTCTATTTTTAAACGCGTTACGGTTACGTAAAAAGTGATGATTAATTAAAATTATAACACAAATAATACGAAGAAATAATCCTATTTGTTGCGTAAGTGATCTACGTATTTCGTGTTTCGCATGATTGAATTAACGTATCTAGGTGACATTTGACAACATTCGTTTCCGTGGAATAATGTAAAAATATTTACTACAGCTTTAAAATCTATTCGTATCACATTCGATTATGACAATTTTTTTCAAAATTAAATTACTTAACAGAAAGATTTAAAGAAAAAAAATTTACAATAGTCTCAATTAACTCAATGGTTTAGTTTTATTTCATGTAATATTTATAGCGAGGGAATGGTACGATCAAAAACAATTCTTTTTTCACTTTTTCTCAATTTTTCAGTCATCTGATAATCTTGAAAATATCCTCTGAAACTAACATAGAGAAGGAAAAGGGATTAAAATGTCATTTTCGGAAGAAGAAATTGAAGCGGGTTTTGAGTAAATTTGGTTCGAATCCAAAACGAGTACTATCTTCAAAATACTGACATAAATGTTCCGTAGCATTACATAATTTTCTCTAAACTACGTATACACTTCATATATACTACGCATACATAGAACATAAATATAGAATAAATCATGGGATATCTTTCATGCCTATATTTTACGCTACCTAAGAGAAAAAATTTTATTCTTTTGACCTGATGCCAAACAGCTTGCTCTGTATTCATTTCACCAAACAAACATTGCAAGTTACTTGTATTATCTTAGTCAGATTACCGATGGCACCCAAATAGCTTGAAGAGTCAGTTTGAGATTTTAAAATAATAGTCCATTTATAAGTTGGGTTGGATTATTTACATATCTAAAAACCTATTCAAATGTTTTTACTAGTTTTGTAAAAGCTGGTCTACCTTTGAAAACGATCTAATCAGATATCGAGAGTGTTTCACTGAAAGAGAGAAATAGGCGGGCTTAATTTTGACGTTCCTTCAGATCATGATTTTTTGTTAAACTATAAAGAATAATATTTATTTATATTTACACAACCATGCACTTTTTTCGTTGTCAATGAGATTTGTACACATGAAAAATTAATATTTTAGTCCGGTAGCCCTCTTTCAGTTTTAAACAAATATCTTGAAATTATTTAAGAAATCTTTTAAGGTGAATTCAGAATTTCAGAAAACCCATAAAATATCCTATCATTAGCATTCTAATACATTCGCATAGTACAGTTAAACTTTGAGTAATTGAAGATTTTCTTTTGAAATTTTGGAAGGAATAGGGCAAAGTGCATCTATTTTTGCACTGCCGAACCTTCTTTCATCTGATAGCACTGCAGAGCATCTGGCAATACTGAATTCTGGCAAACATTTGCATTTATTAGGGCATTCGGATATAATTGTACTATTACGATAAAGGAAAATCTTTCTCCAGATGATTGATTGATTGATTTATTTGATTTATTTAAAGTCGAATCAACTACAAATGGTTTCCTCCAGATGATGAATGTAATTTCTTTTCTTTTTTTAATCTGTCCTATAACACGATTCGGTATTTTCGGGGTCATCTTTTATTACTGATCAATCGTCTTATCTGCCGCAATATATCTGCAAGCGATCGTCGGGGTTGCGTCGCAACGGACCGCACCTAGCCTCAGGGCAGAAGACGCGCTCTCAGCTGTCGGCCGACCCCAGCCCGCATCTCCCACCGCCGCTCACAGATGGCTCCACTGGTGCCTCTCCGGCCGGCCGCCCGCGCGCGCTCCCGCCTCGGCCTACTGCCCCGCAAGGGGACAGTTATACCAGGAAGGATGACACCGGCGCGACGGATGACGGATGTGATTCCGTTCGTTCGAAACGAGACCTCGCGACGCACGCGCAGGTGAAGATCGTTCGCTGGCTCTGAGGAGGAGAGGGAGCGTCGTTGGTGGCCGTTGGATGAGGAAGCAATGAAACGAAATACAGAAAAAATATGAAATACCGAATTTTAAAATTCAGAAGAAACTAGATTAGCGTGGCAACTATGGAGATGTTAAAATATATATTTTTTCCATAAAAATTCATGATAAAAAGACATTTAAAACATTATAAGGTGCTCGGCTTGTTCATGGTCGGGGTAGAAAGGTACATGTAAAAGTATTGATAAAATGCTTTTTTAAAATGTTTATTTCATTGCCAAATTAGGTTTAATAACCACCCATTGATTGGTTGGTTAGTTGATTGATTGATTGATTATAGTTTCACTATGCGCACGTTTTGTTGAGGTCTCTTTTTGCTTGTTGTGGTAGCAGTAAAGCTGAGGGTACTATATTGTTAGCTATGCAGAAAAATCAAATTTGCAGTTCGTTTCTCGTTGCAAATAGTTTTTCTATAACTCGAGAACGAAAATGTCTCGTTTTTCAAATGTTGATAATTTCCCGCTTTTTTAAATATTATTATTATTATTATTATTATTATTATTATTATTATTATTATTATTATTATTATTATTATTTTAACATTCAATTATTTATCGTTAAAATGTTGGGATGAGATTTTGGTACTCAAGAGAACGTGCGCAAATATTCATCTCCCCCATACGTCATATACAGTTTTTAATGTTTTTTTAACTAAATAAATCAAATAAATCAGATAATTGATCTCGGGTATGTCAACAGTTACGATTACTAGACCATTAAGTTTAGTGCTTGTTTCCATCGGGGTGGGGGCGGTGATCTTCCCCCGCTGGCTGGCGAGATCTGGCACAAACCTACGTCGGATTGCGGGGATTTATCCGGAACCAGATATCTCCCACCAGCACGGCAACGCCCCAGCCAGAACAAGCTCTAAGCTTCCGATAATTACCATCAAACTGATTGATACAGTTTATAGATAAATGTTATTCCGAAAAGGCAGTATTGTAATTGATAGCATTTCCTTACTGTAGGTATCTTGAAACCATCAAAAAAACATTTTCTATAATTTGAGAATATTTTAGAAATATCCAATGAAAATAGTGCCAAACGATTTGTCTTGTTGAAGATAATCAAATGAGCTATTCGAAACACCTGTAGGTGCCCTAAAACCCATCCAAAACGTGTTTTAGATGCTTGAAACCTTAATCCTCTTAGAATGCTCTGAAAGAATGCGGTAAAAAATAATCAGTTCCTCACCGGTAGTCCGAGTCGCATCGAATGACACTTAACTTGCTCCAAATGGTGGACCGGAAGAGATCTAACCGTGAGTAACGGACACACACTTACACACACATACACACACATATATGGACACATGCAGGTTACCTGATTACTTAGAATGGGTGACTCACTTAAGATGCTCCTCACAAATACCTCCAGAACCGTTGCAGATATTCAGAGGCGATTTTCACTTAAACAAATGTATACAAAGGGCTCATAAGGAGCTGTGTAATATTATCCTACAGCTTTTTATTGCCAAGATAGCCACTCAAATTTGATTTTTTAAATCGAATCCTGCAAATTTTTAAGATAATGAATGTGAAGCGAAGAGTTCATAAATATGAGTATTGGCTTAGGTTAGATGACACTATCAGAATATTCAGTTTTGTTGCTGGTGGGACGTGCGTGGTCATGCTTACAGAACGCGCAGCAAGCGCTCCACAACTATTCCTTTGTAGTATTGCAAATAATCATTACGCTCACCGATACTCAGCTCTTAACCTACCTATTTGAAGCGAGGTTCTATTCAAATCGCAATAAGTAGTTGTATAGCGAGTTATATTACACCCTAGGGTGTCTCTCGCATCCCAGCCTCCATATCTCTCTATCGGTGTAGTCTTCATTACTCAATTCCCTTTTCATCATTGCCTCTTCTACTGCTCCCCTTGTAAGCCTAGGTCTTCCTCTTCTTCGATGAGTAGCTGCCTGCCATTTCCACAATATTTTCGGCCAGCGTTCTTCGTTCATTCTTTGCATGTGCCAATACCATTTTAGTCTTTTCACTTCTATGGTGTCAATTATATCAAAACTTACTTCCGCTTTACGTTTAATTTCTTCTTTCTCTACTTAATCCTTTAAAATCAATCCGCAACTTTGGCGCCACAAGTCCATTTCCATTGCTGTCAATTTTGTATGCTCTTTTTGTTACTTTCCATACCTCAGACCCATCAAGGGCAATATTCTCTATAACAGTCGTAATAATTTTTTTTTATATATATTGTAGAAAATTCTTTTCGCAAAAAATACCCAAGTGATAGGTGTAATTTCAGTCTGACCGCATTTCAAAGCATCCACCAAAACCAAACCAATTATATTTGCCATTAATTTCTTCTATCCTTAAAAAAATGAATATTTTTAGTAAACAAACTTTAAAGTTTTAAAAATAAGTTTCTTTACTTCTTTCACTCTATTTTCCCGAATGTTCATATTATAGTGTGTTTAATTTTGTGTGGATGGCGTTTTTAATTTCGTGCGTTTGTGCGTAGTTTTATTTCCTTATTCTAAAATACTTTTATACTATAATAGACCCTTTTGTTCGTAAGTTTTCGTTATTTTACATTTCACGGAAGAGTCGATTTCTTCACGTGAGGAATGGTAAGGAATATCAAGGGATTTCTTCAGGTATCTGATGATAAGGGATAAGGAATATGTATGATAAGGGATAAAATTCAATATTATTATGTTTATTATAAAATATTTCATTGTACGATGAGTCAGTAATATTTTACACATATTGTAGAATAATTTGTGATGATCAATTGTGCATCAGGTTAGCATAACATTTTTCGAAGATCATTAACAAACACTGCATGTTGTGTGTGATTCTCGAATAATTTCTGGATCTACTTGTGTCTAATGTTATGTACAACAGCTATCATGTCACTTTCTGTGGCTGAAAATTAATATCAAAACGTTACAATCACACACAGACACTCCGTTTTTTAACACTTTCCTTGTCAACTTAAGGCATTTTTGTTGGATTGGTTACGTAAATACGTCCGCATAACCTATCACTTTGGGTATTCTTTCTTAGTAATAGCCTTAGGGATTAACTGGTCTGTACTGTTTACAGGGGATGTAGCTGGCACTACAAGACTAACACAAAATGAACTTACCAGCGTGCATATTATTTATTTTGATTTCGACCCTACAGACGGAAAAGTAGATATGTAGTTGATAGTAGAAAAGTAGATAGAAGTAAGGTATCTCCCAAGAGTGGACACAGATGTTTTTGATTACCTTTACAAATGTGTTACAAGAAAGGAGAAGTAAAGTATTTAAAAACTGTGAAGTATTTTTTTCGAATTCTTTTTCTATGTGTTTTCAACATCATTAAGAACACCTAGATAAACATCTAAAATAAAATATTTTTTTAAAGTAATCAAAATAATTTTTTAATTATCTTCAACGTATCCATAAAAGTGTAAATTAATGTCAAATTCAATAAATGCGTGCTTTCAAAATTTTTGAGTTAATTAATCAAAGAAAATGTTGGTTTAAAAAACAAAATCATTTCACACGATCGTACATAGTCCTTCTTTAAATAACAACACCTACGAAAGCAACCACATGTTTTTGACATTATTTAAGTGTTTGATGTCTTATTTAAGAGCGAAGTTATATTCGTTGAAAATGAAAATTATTATATTTAGTCTTTGGTTATAGAGAAGCTTTAACATTTTTGACTCACTGTATTAGAAGTTCGCCATATACGATAATCACAATATTAATACATTTTTTGAAGCTATATGAGTTTACTATACTTTTTTATTATTTTGTGTATTATATTGAGATTTATTTTCAAGAGAATCGTATAATGTATTGTATTACATCTTTTGCGAATTTATTTTTTTCCTGTAAGTTGTATTTTTAAGTGCAGTACTATCGATCTTGAGAATTCACTATAAGAGAATATTCTAATGAATATTCTTTTATAATATTATCTATCTAAATAATATTATCTATGGATTGGAAGAAATGACTTCAGTTCAATATTTTCGAGTTCATCATATAGTGTAACATATTACAATAAAAAATGAATTCTTGAATTTTTTTCATATTATCATTTTATTAACTTAAAAATAGCATTTTTGCAACTTCTTAAACATATCGTTATCTTTTTTAAGGACGTGCGGAGTCTTTATAAGTAAGTATGAACAGCACAAACGTAATCACGGAAAACGTGAGCCACGAGAAAAAAATAATGTTCTTTATTTGAATTTTTCAGTTTACAACTCACAATTGCGAAACCATAAAACTGAATTTTGTTGCGTGAGACAAATGTCATATTGTTTCTTGCAATTTGGTGAGCATAGTTTTCCCACTTGAAGCACTTGGTATTTCTAATTCTCTGCTCATTCTTTTGGGTTCAGACGACTCTTCACACATTTTCTACTATATAATCAAGCATCTCTGATCTTCTTTGGATTGAATTGAACGATGATAAGAATTTTCCTTACGAAAAATACCAACATGTCTAGGGTATGGTCGAATATTCGTTTCATCGGGACGTAAAGGTTAACCGGATGTTGGTTGGATAAAAGGCCTAGGGAAAAAATCACCCACAACACTGGTACGTCCAATGCCATATGAAACATGCGTACTATGTGATTCATGCCTTTAAAAATAACGGTGCCGAGAAATTTGAGAGGTAATATTTGTAGAAAAGAACTATGAAATAGAGACGTTGCATGGGGTCACCGTGAATCTTGACGTGCATCTCATGACAATAAGGGAGATAGGAAATGTTGGCTTTTGTCATCACATGAGCTGTGTAGCGGAATTCAATGAAGAGAATCGTATAACAGATTGCACATCTCCTGCGTTGCTCGTAGTTATGAAGGTACATCCCAAGTATGCGGTCGTGACTAGCCTAGACGCCGGTTTCAAGGAAGTCGAAAGAAATTTACTCCTCAAAGATAAAATCTCCCGTAGTGTATTACATTCCATGTTCAGTTAGATGTTCGCCCCAGGATAAAACCTACAAGCCACGTCACTGTACAAATAAAGCATGACCGAAAGGGACTCTACTCGACGAAGTGATAAAGAAACCACCACAATATACTATAGATCAATTTCTACATATATTCTAGTGAGAATCACAGCGGATTTTACATGTACAGAATTGTTCTAAACAAGCAGGAGAATTTCAAATTAAGTATCATATCAACATTGGAATTAATATATTATATAGTTTAAGTTATAAGCTCCCCAGGATTACCACAAGAATCCCCCCTTTCACTCACACGGTCCAATCTGTATGCACATATCCAATGTACGGTACATCTCCGAACATTCAACAGTAAAAACAGCACAGCTTACAGACGATACACTTATTATCGCTTCCAACCCGCTCTCTAATCAACATTAAAAACAACATACAATTATATGTAAACCAAATAGATAGTTGGTCATCCAAATTAAAAATAAAATTAAACCCAAACAAAACTGCAGCAAATATTTTCTCTTTAAGGCTATACTGTCCACCAAACACATTAAGGTTAAATAACGAGCCGATCACGTGGTACCCTCTAAATAAACTCATTAAATATTTAGAACTGCACATGGACACCAAAATGAGTTGAAAACAACGCATAGACACCAACATAGTACAAACTAAAAACCAACTGTATTCAGGGTAGGTCGAATTCAGTTTATATCTGGAGGAGAATTCTGGAGGTCGATTGCTCTGATTGGTAGTTTTCCGTCGTTTCTTCGAACATACCTGACAAATGCCGGAGCAGTACCCTAACAGACGGGCCACGGACTGCGCGCGATCTGTCCTTCCTCTTCCTTGTCCCACCCTCTTCCCTTACACACACACTTACACTAACTACCACATACTCCGGGAGACCGGTTGGGAGCTTAGAGCTTGTCCAAGCTGGGGTGGTGTCCCGCTGGTGGGAGAGTCCTGGTTAGGGGGAAACCCCACTAGCCGACGGTAGGTCGGCGCCGGATCTCGCCAACCAGCGGAGGAATATCACCGCCATCTCCAGAGAAAAAAACCTGCACTATACTAACGGGACTAATGACCAAAGCAAGTGCCGCGCCCGGAAACACGAAAAAATCAATCGCCACCGATCGAGAGCTTAGAGCTTGTCCCGGTTGGGGCGGTGCCCCGCTGGAGGGAGATAGCTGGTTGAGGGAAAACCCCGTTAGCCGACGGTAGGTAGGCGCCGGATTTCGCCATCCAGCGGGGGATGGTCACCGCCACCTCTCGACGAAAAACCACGCACTACACTTACGGGACTAATGACCTCCGTTGTTGACGCGCACGGTATCACTAACAACTAACTAACCAACCAACCAGAGAGTGTGAGAGATGATTTTATATTTAAAACGAACTTATAAGGTGAATTTGTGCAGCAACCAAAAGCTGAATATTAGATCGTAGAAGGTCGAATTTCTTTTAGGAATTTCTACGTTTTTAAGTTCTCTACTACTGATTGGTCTACAGAATGTGAAATCAAAGTTAATGAATGCTCAGTATAAAAAAACAAATTTATAAAAATTTGTATGGATTGTGGATACACTTAAGTAGAAGAAAAAATGAAGAGGAAAGAAGAAAACAAATTATTGTGAAAGAGAATATGAAAGTGAGATTGGACAAAAGGTTGACAGAAGAGCAATAAAATGTGAGAAAGACGAGTAAGGAAAGGAGTATTATTGGTAAAACGTAACAACGAAATTATAAATGAACAAGAGGAGGAAGAATGTAATGAGGTCATATAAAACATTGTGAAAAAATGCATGAAGAAAATAAAAGAAGAGAACAGATCGGAAGAGTAAGAACAACATTAAAAGTATAACGAGAAGTAAGAGAAAGGAGAAAAAGTAGAAGACGTGTGGCGAAAACAGAAAGTGAATACTAATAATTGACAAGAAAGTAACCAAAATGGCAGAAACGGGAAGTCCAAAAAGAAGGACAAAATACAGAGCAAACCGACAGAAGTGATTAAAATAAAACGTTACTGAAATCATTTTCGAGCAGACAAAGTAAAAATGAGAAAACAAAGTTCAAGACTGACAAAGAAAGTAAAATGACAAAAACGATAGAACCCGAGAAAAAAACGATCGCGGAGAAGCCGAAAGAAGCGGAAGAGAAACACGACCAAATCCGAAGGCAACTGAAAGCAAAATCGTCTCGAATCCCATTCATTAAACTCCCTTCAACCTAACAGCTCTTAAGCCAAGCTTACCACCGGGGTACCGGGCGGCGCGCCCAAGGCCGGACCGGACCCTTTCGATTTCAGCCTGAACCTCCGCGGTGTGGCGTCGCGACGCGAACAGAACCGACGCCGGGCGCCAGCTCGTTAGCACCAGCGACGCCGGGCGACGCTACGCAACGCTTTCCCGTGCCCTGCCACCATTCGTCACCACGCGATCCGCTCCCCGCGTCCTGCACCCCGCTCCCCGCACCGCGGCCTTATCCTAATTAACTTTTCCCATTATCAACCCGGGCTGGGCCGGCCCGAGCCGCGCGCAACAAGGTCGCAGGCTGACCCGTACTCCGCACCCAGTAAATCAGAATGCTCCAAACCTTATTACATAAAATTAATGTGTTTATACTTTAAAATTTATCACAATATTCCCTTCTGTCTCATTACATATATCACGGGACCGGATCGTGCATATTTCATCCGAAGCAGGCGCGAACCTTGTTGGATCCCGTTTCAAATTCCCTGCACTTTAAAAAGCCATGCGTCTTGCGGCGGGCGCGCGGGCGGGCGGGAGGGACGACGGGCGGACGGGGGACGGGAGGACGGGAGGACGGGCGTAAGATTTAAGTCGGAGAGCTGAGGGCGCGGGAACCTGGCGGGAAGGGCTCGACCCCGTGGACCTGCTCCAACCCCCGCCCCCGCCCCCGCTGCCGTCCTCGAGAGCGAACGCATAATTTTCAATGGTCAGCACATTGTGTTACAAGAGTGTATTCCTGTTTTACGATCTTGCAGCTTTCGGTTCCCCACCTCCGAGTAAGGCTGTTTCCTCAAGACCAAGACACCGTGGTGCCCATCAGTCTTCACGATCAGTGATGTGACTCGTTAGTCCTTGGTTGCCAAATATCAGGGATTTGAAACTGATACTTTGTGGGAGACTTATGAATAAAATAATGATTCGTATGTATGTACTAGTACGTATTCCTGATTTAGGTCTTTTGGACCATTGGGTGCCTAGAGATCCCCGTCTGAGACTGAGTCTTCCAAGCACGGTCACTGTGGTACGTATCTGTTATGCCGTCCTTCGCGCCGATGTGGCTCGTTATCCAATGGATATCAAATGTCAGAGAAATTAAACTAATATTTTTTAGAAGACTAATGAATAAATTTGTATGCTCTTGCGTATATTCCTGTGTTGTTTATCCAAATTTTTGTGTCTCCAAATGAACTCCACATTCCCGGACTGAGACTGTTTCTTGCAGGAGCGACCATCGTTATATGTATCAGTCTTTCCGTCCTTCACGTCGATGTGGCTTGTGGGCACTTATCGATTATTGTACTACATAGCACTGGGATTGTTCGTGAACACGTCGCGCTTGGTACTGGTATTATCCACGCTTACACAACGTTCCGGTAAAAGGAAATTATTTAGGGGAGGATTTAGGTTAAAGGTGATAAATGGTGTGCTAGTAATGCACAACATGCCACAACACACAACGTCCATGCCTTTAACGGGTTTCGAATTCATATCTAATGAATCGGAACTAATGCCTATAAGTCCTTGCACCACCCATTTCGTCCAAACTAGAAAGAAGAGAGTTAATAGGTGATATATAGTGGTTGGAAATCTTCCACCTAGGCACAAAACAGAAGTAATCACAGACCCGAGACGATAATCCACGAACTTTGAGACCGAGGCAACAAAGCGATTTCAACTACACAGGAGAGCTTCTGTTACAACAGTGGTTTTAGGCAGATCCAAATGGTTCAAGCAGTTGGAGTGGGGAACACCAGATGTATGGCTTCCCATCCTGCATGGGCCATGCATGTTTTCACTATTCGTCGAATACGTGTTGTTTGATGAAATAACTACTCAATTCTGTATTGTGTAGATCAACAGTTTTATGTTTATTGAATGCTGATCAGCTTTCGTGGGTGTAATCGTAGAATCAGATCTAGCAACTGAGATTCATAATTCAACTACTCAAAAACTTCTGGCTTCCCTAGGAAAGATCTTTTGAAGATGACTGAACAAACAAAAGCTACTAATCAACAAAAGCAAAATAAAAAATTTTGGTGCAAATGATGTCAACTTGTATTAAGAATTTTAACTTTACAGTTTCTTGAAAGACAAAGGCAAAGAATCAGTTGCCAAATAATATTCTAAATCATTCAGTATTTGGTCGTTTGACAATTGCCTACAGAAATCAAGAAGCTTTGATTCGTAGCCACAAATTTTTCCTTATCGATTTGACACTAGAAGGAGATGAAGAAGAATACGAAGAAAAAAAGATTAATAAAAAGCAAAATGATTTTCAAAAAGGACTTTTCGATTTTAATTTGCATTTTGAATCTCTTTCAGAAGTTTACCGTTTGTTCATGGTTAAACTTTTTGGGAATAATTCGACTGGTGCACTTAATCAACACTCATGAGACACGGTGAAGGATTTATAATAAATTACAGTTTAACTTGTTGATAAGAATTTTATAGTTAATGTAAAATCAGAGGAACAGACTTTTAAGAATCCTGAATCGTTCGTCTTGATTTTTGAGACGATATCTTTGTAGTACTAGTCTTCATTTTTCTCAAGATTATTATTGCCATATCCAAATTTTGCTATTCTCTGTAGTTACTGCCTTTACTCTTTAATTCTAGGTGTATTTGCGATTTAAAAGAATCAATATCAAGGAAACTTCTAGAATAAAAACCAATGTTTACCTTGCTTATCCACATACTGTTGCAGTCCCTAGGCAGTGTTTCGGTTTCTATTTACGACATTCTTCAAAGCAAAATGCTAAATGTAAACGTGGTTTCTCCGATCAACCCCAGGCGCATGGCGGAGCAATACCCTACCAAACGGGCCACGGACCGCGTGCGATCTTTCCTTCCTCTTCCTTGTTCTATCCACTCCCCTTACTCACACACTTTCACTAACATGCGCTACACTAGCACATATTCCGGGAGACCGGTCGGGAGTTTAGAGCTTGTCCCGGCTGGGGCAGTGCCCCGCTGGTGGGAGAGTCCTGGTTAGGGGGAAACCCCAGTAGCCGACGGTAGGTCGGCACCGGATCACGCCATCCAGCAGAGGAAGATCATCGCCATCTCCCGAGAAAAACATGCACTACACTCACGGGATTAATGACAAAAGCAGTTGACGCGCCCGAAAACACGATAAAATCAGTCAATCAATCAAGCTGAATGTAACCTTAAAAGATGTAAATAAGCACTTCAATGAGCGAATAATAAATATTTTCGGATGGTCTCCCCTACACTAAAATACACTTCCTACGTATGCAAAGTGCTTGAAATCCTATGGATTCTTTTATCTTTTGCGCGGGTACTCATGCATCGCGTTCCGTACCTTTGCAACAGCCCACCCTCCACCCACCACTGGTGCCTGTTCAATTGTCCAATCGTACCTAATCACTTTCGACAAGAACACATGAAAAAGGCGGTTGTGAAAAAACTCAAAATGTAACATTATTTCTTCTATGAGATATATTTCTACTCATTTACGTGACTTTTCGCGAGACGCCGCGTCCTACTCACGGATGTCAACGTTTCGACCGCCATGCTACGAGCTTCCTCAGGGCGACATGTTTCCTGAGAAAGTTCGCATCCGTGTCTTATGATTAGCCAAGTACGAAATCGTAACTGACTTCGGCCGCGCAAGCCTATGCTTTAAAATTTTTACACGTCTGGTATTAGCTCTCCATCATGAGCTGAAAAAAGATTCCTGTAGCCTACAATTCACGCCATATAAAATTTGGTACGATTTGTATGAACTCGTAGGAAAGAACAATTGAGTGATGTAGCGTCGGTTACTATGAACGCGAGTTTCATTGAAGGAGACTGGGTAGCTTTCCCTAGAGAACGGACGCCTGAATGTAGGCCGAAAATATTAACGTGACATTCTGGTTTAAAAACTCAATTAATAGTGACTTCAGGAAATTGGAAGTTTGGCAAAACCTTGGGGAAGGTACTTCAGCAAATTAATCGGTGCTTCTCAAGTAAAGAACAAGATATCCGCTGAAGTAGAGAAGGTAATATTTGCTGGTTGATTCTGATTACATGAGTAATTTGCGAATAATATATCTTTTACCCCGGTGAATAAGCTGATTATTCAAAAAAAACTTAATTTTACAGGGGAGCAAAAAACAACTTTAAACTAATGCTACAAATTAGGGATTAATGATATTCAAACTAAACCTACACAAAAATACTTTTGTTTGAATATTGCTTCATTTCAATTTCATTAATCCCTGATTTAATTAATTTAAATCTTGTTTTTTTTCTCTCCAGTAAAATCAAGTGTTTATGACTTTTCAGCTTATTCACCAGGATCAAAGATATATGCTTTGTATTTTAATTTAAAGTGTTCGTGTTTAAATTACCTCAGGAAGTCAGCGACGTTTGGTGACTGGCTATTCAGCTTCAGTCAAATTGTTGGGTGTTAGCAACTATCTCGCGCATTTACGTGTGCACACGCGGTTGCAGGAACATGAAGTTCAGTAGATTCGTACCAGATACGCTGGCAACTTGAAGCATGTAATACCTCCAAATAGAACCGCAAAGCAGAGCGAGCTCCGGTGGGTCGACCTCGCACCTTCGCTCCCAGCTCGCGCTCCCACCCCCCGCGCAGGCGGCGCGGCCCGACGCGCAGCCCGCTGCGCGATTGTTTCCCGCGCGCGCCGGCCGTATTTCACCGCCCGCGTAATGAGACGCTGCCTGCCGCGCCGCCGCCGCCGCCGCCGCTGCCGCCGCCGCCGCCCCCGCGCCGGTCGAGCCTTTTCAATCTGACCCGCTGAGCCGTGCTCTGCTCCGCTCGTTCAGACCCTCCTCGTCTGCGCAAATGCTCCGTCTGTTCAGCTCACGCCGTATTTACGAGCTAGTGATCAGTATGGTATGTAGAAACCCATGTAACTACAGGATTGGAAACGAAAACTACTTCCAGCAGCGAATACTTTCTCGCATTACTTGTATTGATTGATTTATTTTTTCGTGTTTCCGGGCGCGTCAACTGTTTTGGTCATTAGTCCCGTTAGTGTAGCGCATGTTTTTCTCGCGAGATGGCGGTGATCTTCCCCCGCCGAATGGCGAGATCCGGCGCCGACCTACCGTCGGCTAGTGGGGTTTCCCCCTAACCAGGACTCTCCCACCAGCGGGGCACCGCCCTAGCTGAGACAAGCTCTAAGCTCCCGACCGGTCTCCCGGAATATGTGGTAGTGTAGTGCATGTTAGTGTAAGTGTGTGTGTGTGTGTGTGTGTGTGTGTAAGGGGAGAGGATAGGACAAGGAAGATGAAGGACAGATCGCGCGCGGTCCGTTGCCCGTTTGGTAGGGCACTGCTCCGGCATTCGCCTGGTGTTGATCGGAGAAACCACGGAAAACTACCGATCAGAGCAGTCGACCGCTAGAATTCTCCTCCAGGCACCGACTGAATTCGACATAGCTGAAAAGCTAGTGTCGAAAATCCTGCCGCCGTCAGGACTCGAACCTAGGAACTCCTGGTCAGAGGCGCTGCAGTGACGCATTACTTGTAACGGATATGCGGGATTATAATAGTACTACTCGCGCAACTTTTCTTGAACGGGGACCTTGCTTCTCTCCCCCTTGAGCAATAAGCAGTTGAAGGTAAAAGCTCGCAGCGAGCACTGAACATTCCAAGCATTAAAACTTCGTTGGCGCCAAACAGAAGCTAGTCAAAACTTGCTGCTTTCATAGTCGAGAACGTCTGTTCAACTTTATTACCATTACCTAAATAAATGGTTGTGGCAGATACAGGTCCTTGAAGGGAGGCACATAAAACTTCTATCAAGTGATCCTGCTGTTGCGTACCTAGAGCGATGACCTGGCCGCACACGTAGCAGGTTTGACTTTAATTTTCCAGAGGTTGGCATTACTGTAAATACTGTAGTGGCCGACTTTGTAACTAATACCTCCACTCCACCCGCATTGCTTCATCCATCGTTCAAGAAAAGTTACGAGAGTAGTACATGAAACTGCAAAAGTGTTTCCAACCAGCAAAACGTTTCCGCGTTAGAGATAACACGCCACGAATAAGTTTCCAGGTGTGTTTCGTGTCTATGCGACGTATTTGAAGGGGAAGGGTGTTATTCAATCTGATAATCTGTATGTTCTTTATGCATGAAGAATTCGAACTTTGCGCGCTCGCAATTGGGCAGCGCGTGGTGTTAAGAGCTCGCCAGGGCAGTGGAAGCAACTCTTTGAACGCGAGCCTCAGACAAGTTACTTCGCGAGACGTGCTGCCTAAATTTAAGGACCCACGGACGCCGGAGTGGACAGACTTGGTTTTGAGAGCGCGCACCTGAGAGTAGCGACTGCGTATAAGTATTTCTGTCTACGCCGACTGTGCCCGATACGGTATTATCTTCTTGAACGTTAGCAAACTCGACTACGAACTGGTATATTTTGTGGTGGCGACGGCCTCGCTTTCGACCCTTGGTACATCTTCTGGATATATTGAAGAAGGTATTGTTATCGGTACGAATTGGAACTTTGGAATTGTATAATACCCAATGAAAATGTTTACTTGTGGTGTTTTTGGAACACAATGTTTATATTTGGTGTTGTTTTTGCCCATAACTTTTGTGATACTAAACATATTTTCTAAGTTGTTTTAGTTTTATCTAAGCGAATTTATTTTTAATGTTATTATCCCTCACTTGTTTAACCTTTTGTATTTCCTATACTTGTGTTTACCACATAGTATTCTTCTCTTTTATGAAATTATAAAATAGTTTCTTCTCAGAGTTTTTCCTTTACAAATTGTCGATTGACCTACTAATACATAAGTTACGAGCAATAATTGTGAGCCAAACATTCTCGAAAGCTCTTTATAAAGACTTGGAGACTACATTTACCTTCTGTGTGGCTTTTGGATCCTCTGATCAGTCGCAGCAAATTCTACCGGATCTCCCCCCACCCTCTCTCTTCCCTCCCTCTCTTTCTCTCCCCTTTCACACCTTTCCTCTTTTTCCCCTTCTCTTTCTCCCTCTTTGTCTGTCTTTCTCTCTCTTTTTCGCTAGAGGTTGAAATTTAGTACAGGTGTATTCGTCTTATGAATAAACAACATATATAACAAATACATGAAAAACTGTTCTTATAACATAATATTCATAACCAGATGTGTGCAAGAAAACCCGAAGAATTCGTCATCAATGGTCACGTGTGGCTGTACCCATTCCTTAAAACATTAACCTCCCAAGACATTCAATTTTATACACGTAATCGAATATTATGCCTTTCTGACACACTAGAATACCACCTTCCTCCGTCCACCCTGCCTTAATTATATTAATGTTTTCTCGTTTATCGTGTAAAGGATTTATGGGCGTAATTATTAAGATTCCATAGGTCACTCTGAATATATTAGACGCGGAGCCGAGACAGGTGTTGCGTTCAAACGCTTTCCAGCCTCCCACAGCCCCCAACGCATGGAGATAAACAGCCACTCCATCTTTCCGTACATTTCGCGTTTCCGCGACACGAAGCCTCGTGTTCGGGGAGCTCGGCGCCAACAATGATCAGCATTCCGAGATGCGGTCGCGGCCGGGGGGGGGGCATTGGTGAACGGGGGAGGGCGGGGGCGTCAGACCGAAGCCGATCGCGCCGCATCACTTCCCCTCCACCGACTGAGGTGGCTCAGTGCATTAACAGATGTCACTGCAGTGCCTCTTAGTCGGAAGTTTTGGTCCCGGACGGTTGGCAGGATTTTTCACACCATCTAGACCGAGTTCAGCGACTATCTGGAGAACAATTCTAGCGGCCGGCTACTCTGATCGGTAGTTTTCCGTAGTTTCTCTGATGAACGTCACACGAATACCAGATCAGTGCCCTGATAAACGGACTGCAGTCCGCGCGTAACCTCGTCCTTCCTCTTCCTGGACCCAACCTCTACCCTTACTTACACACACTTACACGCGCTGCACTACCACATCTGTCGGGAGACCAGTGGGTAGCGTAGAGCTTGTCCCAACTAGGCCGAGATCTAGGAGATACCTGGGTGGGGAGAACCCAGTAAGTTGACGTATAGGTGGGCTCCAGATCTCACCATCCAGCGGGGGAGGAATACCACCACCTCCCATGAGAAGAAACATGCACTACACTAACTGGGCTATTGATCGCAGCACTTGAAGCGCCCGATTGCACAAAATAATCAATCAATGAATCAATCAACATACTCTGCCACCCATGCCTACTGCCCTACCCCCAGCCACCCTCGTCGCCCTCGCGGCCCTCGCCGCCTCCACCTTTCTAGCCATCATACACTGGGAGATTCAGAATTGCCCTTGAATAGCGTATCGGGCAAGACAATTATTGTGAGAAAAAAATAGGTTCGCCAACGAGTGTTCCTCCCCGCTGGAGCGTGAAATCTGGCGCAGACCTACATATCCACTTTGCGACCTCCCCCAGGTCAACGGAGCATTGCCCCAGACGAGACAAGACGTAAGCCCCCGTCATGTGTGCTAATGTAAGTGTAACTGTGAATAGGTGACACATCATTTATAATAATTATATAAAATTAGTAATATATAATTATCTCTTTTAATTAATAGAGTTTCAAATTAATGCGCTTTGTACATAAGATCTTTCCATTAAGACTTCCACTTTACTTTTAAAGAGAATCATTCAGATAGGATCACTGAGAAGTTTTTCCCCCCCTTGTATCCACGTACGAAGTGATTGAGCAGTTCCTTTGAGCCTAAGTACAGGAAACGTGGTTGCTAATCAGAGATGCAGAAGAAACTGACCCTATTTATTAGTTTAATAGCCACGAGTGGTAAATAGCCATGGGATCGGCAATGAGGGTGCACGAACTCACAAATTATACATTAGATTGAAATAAAAATATTAATATTACAGATTTTATATCATGAATAGCGTTGTTGACATTTAAATTGCTCTGACTGAGTCTTACGTCTCCAGGCAAACGCTCACTATACCATGTACGCATCTTTCCTCGTTTTCACTGTCACACCAATAACTAACTAGGCATAATCCTCCTGCTCTGATCATCATAGTCTCATACATCTCTCTGCATTCGTCTTCAACCTTGTTTCAATCGCAGTCCGTGTAGTTATCATGTACATCGCGTCATTAAAAATTGCCTGAGACATTGTCTTCTCATCGGTCTTCTTTCTCGTATCCATGATTTTTTATTGCCTTCATTATCGTCTGTTCCCTTTCCCCAAGGATCTTCGTCATCTCATGTACCACAGGTTTTGTGGTTGCTTCCATAATCGATTGCAAAGCAGTCACGCCTACCAACACTTGTACTGGCCATCCACTGACAACAGTGATGTATCTAAAGAAACAGAATTGATCAAAACTGCTGTCAGTTTCATTATCTTTCCTCGCAATTGACAACCATTTTCTATTAAATATTCACAATTATTGTACTATTTTAATTTATGACAAAACATTTACCCTTTCATACTGTACGAAAAATCATCGTCGCCACAAATTCAAAAGACCTATGTCTTGGCAAATTTTGTGGTCAAAACTCATGTAGGATTGAGAAATTGTCTTTGAGACCCTTTTGCAAGAGAAAACAAATTCAATAAGATGCAACCCTCGAAACAACATACACCTCTCTTTAGCCAGATTTCCGTTTGGTTCTCGTTAAAGCGAATATACCCACAGTGACAACCCTAATTTTGGTAAGCCAGAGAAAGAAACAAAGTTTGTATAAGTCTAGACATTTCACGGTTTTTGTATACACTTTACATTGCTTCCTATATACATTGAAGTTACACGAACACGTTTGTAAAGTTTGTATAACGTCTTCTTATTGTGTTTTTTGGGAGGGGGAGGGGAGTGAAAATTCTAAGATTTTCATTTTCGATATGTAAAATATTGGTTCTCATTATTTTGTCAATAATTCACTCTGTTTATAATATGCTTACCACCTCCAACATCACCCCCACCACTAACACTACCTCCACCTCCGCTTGCTTCTCCAACCCCATCCGTGCCATCGCCATTGCCAACTCTCTCCCTACCTCCTCTTTCTC
This sequence comes from Teleogryllus occipitalis, assembly GCA_011170035.1. NCBI lineage: Eukaryota > Metazoa > Arthropoda > Insecta > Orthoptera > Gryllidae > Teleogryllus > Teleogryllus occipitalis. Next base: position 273,759 of record BLKR01001131.1, on the reverse strand, counting down.
CGTTCCTCCCCCCTCTCGCCATCGCAATCGCAGCCTTTGCCCCAGCCTTTGCCTCCACCACTATCGTCGCCACCTCGTTCTTTGCCTGCTCTTCCTCTCACACCGCCACTATTCCCATTGCGAGCACCTCCTCCGCCTCAGCCTCCACCCTCGCCACCGCCACCGCAGCCACCTCCTCCGCCTCAGCCTTCGCCGTCGCCACTGTCACTGACTCCACCGCCGATGCCACCCATTCCACTACCGCCGGCCCTCCGATACCCTCTCAGCCACCTCTGCCACCCCTACCAGCGCCTCAATTACCACCTCCAACATCATCCCCACCACCCACACTACCTCCGCCTCCGCTTGCTTCTCCAACCCCATCCCTGCCAACGCCATTGCACCACCTCCACCATCTCTGTCTCCTCCTCCTCCTTCTTTCCTTTCCACCCTTCGCCACCACTGTCACTGCGATCGCCGCCTCTGCCTTCGCTATTTCTTTCGCATTTCCCACTACCATCGCCACCTCCTTCACCTCCGCTTCCTCTCCCATGCACCACTGCTATTGCGAGCACTTCCTCCGTCTCAACCTCCACCGTCGCCACCGCCATCGCAGCCACCACCTCCGCCACCGCCTTCGTCATCGCCACTGCCACCGCCTTCACCCCCATCACCACCTTTTCCAATACCACCGCCCCTCGGCCACCCTCTCAGCCACATCTGTCACCTCTACCAGCGCCTGAATTACCTCCTCCAACATCGTCCCCACCACCCACACTGCCTCCGCCTCCGCTTGCTTCTCTAACCCCATCCCTGCCAACGCCATTGCACCACCTCCACCATCTCTGTCTCCTCCTCCTTCTCCTTTCCTCACCACCCCTCGCCACTGCGATCGCCGCCTCTGCCCCCCGCCATTTCCTTCGCGTCCACCACTATCGCCGCCACCTCCTTCTTCATCTCCTTTTCCTCTCCCACCGCCACCACTACCATTGCGAGCACCTCCTTCGTCTGAGCCTCTTCCCTCACCACCGCCTCCGCAGTCACCTCTTCGGCCACCGCCTTCGCCATCGCCACTGCCACCAAATTCACCGCCATCGCCACTGCCGCCAAATTCACCGCAATTCCTCTTCCACTACCGCCGCCACCTCCTTCTTCACCTCCTCTTCCTCCCCACCGCCACCACTGCCATTGCAGTCTCAGCTTGCACGTCAGGCGTCTCAGCCTCCACCCTCGCCACCTCCTCCGTCGCCGTCTCCGGGTGTGGGCGCGAGGATCCTCCGCGCCTCGAGGGAGCTGAAGCGGAACGGCGCCGCGAGGCCAGGGAGCGGGCAGCGCGGAGGGGGCGGGGCGCACTGACGGGGCACAGGCTCAGCACGGAAGTGGGAAAATATGACGGCAGAGGAGGCGATGAAGCGGTAAGGGAGCGGGATGAGAGGCGCACCAGGTCGTGCAGTGTGATCTAACTGCGCGGAAGGGGAGAAAGATAATTATTGGAGGTGCGATGTATTCCAGTTTTGCGCATCTGAAACCTCATTTACTAGTATATTCCACGTACGGCCTTCAGTTACAAGTATACTTCATAAAATACTTTGTTCGTACACAATATTAGTTAGATTCTGTGGAATTCGCATTAACGTTTCTGTGAAGTCAAAGAATGATGCTACTTTAACAAGAGAAATAATTACGCTCGTCAAACCACTCTTAAGAATGACTGCCTGGGGAAATGCAGAATTCTAGCAAAGAAGAATAGCAGATCTTCCATGAGTATTTACGAAACTATTACAGCATATCTCAATTATTCTGTCTTCATTTTAAGAGCTGAAGTTAGAAATCTGATGTTAATTTACTATTATCTTTCAAGAAAGAGAGACACATAAAGCATACAAGAAAGTGAATAAATTTCAATGTGAATGAACCTATTAAAATAAGACGTTAACAACAGTTACAAATTGTTACAAATGATTGTTACAATTTGAATTATAGTATTGACGAAAATTCACATAAAGAAGGGTTGATCTAGATTTCGAAAGCATTTTTATTTACTCTAATATACGTTCAAAATAAAAGTAATCAAATCTGGCTCATGATTCAAACTCAGCGTTTCTATAGATGTTTATGTTACTTTTAAATTCTCCTGATTGTGATGACAGGAAAAGTTTCTATATGTTTTTTTTTTCACTTGGTTTCAACTTTTATGTCAATTGAGAATTATCTTTATTGGAATTACCGTATTTTAGAAGAGTAAATAATATAAGTAAAATAAGTAATATGTAAAATACTGGTGAATAAATTGGCAAACTATGTAGTTTTGAATCGAGAAAAAAACATTAGCACTGACCCTTGTTTCAAAGTTCCAAACAGTATAAGTAATTATTTCACAAGAAACAGAAAGGAATGATCGCGAGCGTTCCATGGGCCGATGGTTAGGGTATCGTTCCAGCGTTCGTCTAGTACTGATCGGAGAAACCATGGAAAACTACCTAGAAAATAACCGGCAGCCGGAATTCTCCTCCAAAGAGGGGCTGATTTCATTCTATAGAGCTTCTTGTTCTAGCACCTTTAGTTTTTAAAAATCTGTCATCGTCGTAACTTGAACTCTAAGATCTCCCTGTCGGAGTCGATGCACAGGCAAGGTTAATTCTGAGTTGCTCAGACCGCATTCACACTAGATTTTCACTTCTAGAATATTGGTATACTCCTGTTAATACATCATTAAATCTACATGTTGGCATAACGCAGCTTTTGTCAACAAGAAAAAAATTATGAGCTCATAATATTAGACAAGATTTTTTTTAAAAGTAAACAAGTATATATATATATATATATATATATATATATATATATATATATATATATATATATATATATATATATATATATATATATATATATTATTATATTTACGTCACTTCCCGTTTATTTTTTCGGCGGATTATTACTCTAGGGAAAATAATTATTTTAGTTTTGGCAAGAATGGTAAATGTTTCCACGCACTAGTTGCAAAGATTTCGACAGTATGAGCGTATAATAGAGATAGTATTTTAATAGTCACTATGATCAAAAAATGGTAACGCCACCGTCCAGGAGGCTGTGAAATTCGCAAGCGCTAAGCGTGGGAGCGGTGTTGGGTGCAGACGCGGTCACGGGTCGGAGTTAGAGAGGTTCCGTAGACAGCAGCTGATACATCGCAGCTCGCGTCCTGCGGACAAAGCGTTGCGAACTGCCACATATTTCACACAAGAATGCGAGATGAAATTACATTTCCCTTCCGCATTTAAATCATGTCAAGAGGGAGGAATGTTGGTGTCGAGAAGTGATGATGAATGCACGTGACTTTGTACTTTGTTAACAGATGACGATCGACTCAAATTGCTCTATTTTTGCGGGAAACGTATATATCTAACTTTCCACTCCCACGCCTTCTAGGTATTTTCTGGTTTATCGCATAGTATGTTTTTGTGTGTATGTTGACTTTGGTTGTCGCCCGGAAGGACGATGTAGACGCTTTCATTCTGGAACAAGGAGTAGGTTGGTGAAGGGTGACGGACGTGTGTTCGCAAAGTAAAGAGCAGTTTTTGAGATAAGAAAACCATCTATTTAAGAAGAATCAACTTCTAAAATAGTATTTAAAATTATTAACATTGTTGAAGAGCAAGTCTTGCATTTTCAGAAAAATAGTAATGAATAAATAGCGTCGTAAATGTATAAATATTAATGGTAATTTTATTAATAGGATTTTATCGGTATCATTTGTTTCATTTTCCACAAGAGATTTAGTGTTATATATTTGTATAATATGGTAATATCGATTTGCAATCAGCACGATGGTTGACATTTTTTGAACAAATGTGAATGAAATCGCCAAAATTGCAGAGAAAATTGTAAGTTTTTAACAAAGTTTACCCCGTCTTTTGTAGTTATATAAACAGATAATTTACTCAAATTGATTCCCGTATAAAACGGACCACGACACATGTTGGCACATAGGCGGCCAAAATTAATTCAAATTTGGCACCGTACTTGGAATTCAATAACATATAGCAATTCTTTGGCGCTAATTAACAGCAAAGGGTATATATTTCAAACGTCCCGCGATGGACGTGGTAAATTTTTTTCTGTAAAAAGCGCGTGCGGGCTTCCAGGGAGAATGGCAATGCATATTGCGTACGAAACTCTTTGGAACGACTGAATTGCTTTGAAATTTTGAAGTGCTTTCTAAGAAGAGCGTTAGATCCCGCCACGTGACGGACATCAAGAAACGACTAGAGAAGATAATATTTCATATTGTCGCAATTTCGCAGAATCCTTGCCTCTTACTAGCGACGCGGCGCGATCGCATTGTTCAAAGATCGAGAACCCGAGTGGTTGCGTGTCAACGCGCCGCGCTCGTGTAAAGAACGAAGGAATTGAAAGTTAGAATTTTATGTTGGTAGTAGCCTAGTTCACAGCATTGCAGACTCCATAAACAGCGTTTTGGCGCGGAGTATTTGCACAACATTTTATCACGCCCGAATTAGGACAGAAAACGATTTTCCTTTCGCCCAGACAAGGTAATACTGATGTCTTAAATACTGAATCATTCTTGAGCCAAGCTAAACTAATAGTTCTTAAATAATTGTCTTTGAGAATTTTCCCTTGTGACAAGAGAGTAAAAAGGCGGCAGGGATCTTACTTTCAACACGAAACATCTTCAGATGATTTTCCAAAAAATCTCAAGCTATTTCGCTGCCTCAGCAACACATGAGCAAATATAAATGTCAGAATTCACTGTGGTCGAAAGTAGCTAGTGATGCGATAGTTAGAATATTACAATACCATAAAGAAATTCCCTGGTTTCAGTTCAGAGACATTCTTTACTGTAAAGTGTATGAAGACAACAAAGTTGTACATATTAAAAGTAATAAACCAACAGGAGAGGGGGTAAGATCAATATTTATTTTGAAAATATATTCATAGAAAAAATTTAAACAATGTTTTATCGAATGTTCAATTAAAATGTTCTATGCGAAAAAATGACCAATCGCGAAAAATACTAAAATATAGAATTCCCAATATTAGATTACGAACAATATTAGAATATGTTATATTTGTCTCTCAGAGTTCAAAAATTCACAGAAATTAGAAGTCACTAAGACTTCACGTGAGGTATACAAAGTACTCAGTATTAAGCACACTTCAAATAAAGTCATATATTACCATTGTAATATTTTAATTATAATTATGTTGAGATGAGTGTGACAATTTATGACCTTAATCCTATGGTTACAAATCAATTATAATTTTCTACATATTCCTATGCGCAATGTTTCAAGAACATATTTTGTTCTCATAACCTGGCTGATATTAATTCATTTAAAAAAGACCTTTTATTTTGCTGTGTATCACCTATTATTTTGTTACCGTTCTATTATGTTGCGACATATTTTTAGAAACGGTAATAAATAAAGGGAAGTGGAGAAAATGAAAGTAGGACGAAGAACCCCATCTGATCTTATGCCAAATATTATCATAAACATGAGTATTTGTGATCTCATTACAGTTAGTATGACTGAATGATATTATATTTATATTGACTTCATTTCTGTCGCCAAGTTTCTCCTCCTGCGGGCAACGCTTTAGCCGTGTGTGTATATCGAATAGAACGGAGAGCGAAGGAGACAAGAATATAGAAGGAAAGATTGTACGCGTTCGTTTGATCATTCGTTTCGGTTCAGTTACGGCATTCATTCCTTATTGATCGGAGGAATCACAGAAAACTATCGATCAGCGCAGCTGTCTGCTAGAATTCTCATCCGGGTAGAATGAATTCGACCCACATAAATGTAACTGTCTCTAAAATAAGAGCAATAGAGTCAAAAATAAGTGTAATAAGTGTCGAAAATCCGCCACTGCCGGACACGGACCCTAGGACCTCTCGGTTAACGACGCTGCAGAGAACACGACAAAACTGCCAGCGAGGCATCACAACTGGTAAAATTCAGGATTAAGGCACTTAATTAGCCTGAAGTTTTTCGAAATGGTTTTTACTGTTTGGGCGCTGCTTGCTTCACATTCCTTCACAGCGCAGAATACAGTGGGCGGGCCGGAGGTTCTGCTCCGCTGCCTGCCGCCGCCTCCGCCGCCGTCGTCACCGCCGCCGCCGCCACCGCCGCCGCCTCCCGCCGCTTCTGTGCGCCCGGTAGCTCCTCAATTATCTCTTAATTCCATCGGCGCCGCTGGGGACTGGCGTCGCAGGAGGTGGCGTGGAGTGGTGAAGTGGGAGTGTGGAGGTGATGGGGAAGGATTGAATACGATGGACTGATTTTATCTGGAGTGTGATTTTGAACTTGGGACTGCGGGTCGGAGCGCTGATGATGATTCTATAGGGGAGATGGAGAACGAGTGTGGGTGATGGTGTGATTCTGTAAGTGAGACAGAACCTGGCACTGCGTGTGACGCTGTTAAAAAATATATAAAATATATTCACACCATCGTCAAGAGTACTTGGAAGTCAGACTCTGGACTCGGCAGTGCAAATGACTCGAAGTCTCAAGTCGTTGGGGATCCGTTAAGTGATCCGCGAATGATCCTTTGGAGGCGATGAAATAGGAAGTGATTCTGTTGAACTTTGTGGGTTTCTGAACCTTGGATCTCGGATGATGTAAACGATATAATTGAGGTCATAGACAAGGAAAAGACATGATGCTCTGCTTCTACTGAGACGTGTATCTCTCAAACTGAACCCGCGAATCGAATCAATATGTAATGCAAGAGGATTTTAGATAGAGTGATGCTTTCGAGAGTAGAATTCAACCTGGAAGCGCCGTTCGAATGGCGGATGATACGTATCATTCGCAAAGGAGCTTCTGGTAGTTTTTGTGAATCACTTCCTTTTCCTCATCCTTTTTTCTGTTTGACGCTACCTCTATTTGTTTCGCTGTCGTGTCTCTCTCTCTCTCTCTCTCTCTCTCTCTCTCTCTCTCTCTCTCTCTCTCTATCTATCTATCTATCTATCTATCTATCTATCTATCTATCTATCTATCTATTTCTGCCTCTCTTTGTCACCCGGTCAGTATCCTTCTCTCTCTCTCTCTCTCTCTCTCTCTCTCTCTCTCTCTCTCTCTCTCTCTCTCTCTCTCTATCTATCTATCTATCTATCTATCTATCTATCTATCTATCTATCTATCTATCTATCTCTGCCTCTCTTTGTCACCCGGTCAGTATCCATCTCTCTCGCTCTCTCGCTCTCTCTCTTTCTCTCTCTGTCAGTCTCTCTCTCCTCTCTGTTTGTCTTCATGTCTCCTGATGTATTTTTACTTTCTCGCCTTACGAAGAAACTATGTAAGAAGAGAAAGTTATGTAATCGTGCGCCGGAAAAAGGCGATTTTTTCTGTTTCTATCTGCCTGTCTCTGTTTCTGTCAGTCTCTGTCTGTCTGTGACTGTCTCTGTCTGTCTCCAGCTGTCTGTTTATCTGTGTGTGTATGTGTCTCTCTCTCCCTCCCCTCCCCTCTCTCTCTCTCTCTCTCTAGCAGCAAATGCCAACTTATTTCACTCACAATAATTACGCCTCCTGGATCTCCAGGCACCAGTGGCAACTTCCGAGTTACGTCCAGGGCAACTCTCGCTCCCACCAAATTACGCCCACGCCCTCCTACCGGGGCGCTTCGCCCCGGGCGATCACGCGCCGCTCCCGCCCAGCGGATAATGACAGGAACTGCGCGCATCCAGGGCCCCGCCCACGGCCATCGCGCCCGGGAAGCGCACAAGACGCGCCGAAACCTGTTCCTTCGAGAGGATTGACACTAGCTGCTCCGCGGAACAGAAGGTGCACTGCGCTAGTTCAGAAATATAAGGAATTGGATAGATTGTAAGACCAAAGCAGGAGCGTATTTGCATACATCCAAAAGGCTCATTTCGTTTAAGGTGAAACATCCCATCTCGTGGTACAGTACGCCAACACTGATGCGAAAGCTCATCGACCACATCGTTCTCTCTGGAGCATCGTTGACAAAAAGGTACTTGGCTCCGAGTCCAAACGGTGAAAGATTTTTGACGTGGATGAGTTGAATTCAACTCCTGACTGGAGGGGAATTATAGAGGAGGGGTGGTTTCATCTGTAGTTCTCTGCCGTTTCTCCAATCAATACCAGAAAAATACCGAAGCTGTACTCCAACTAACGGGTCACAGTCCACGCGTGATCTTTCGCTCCTCATTCTCGACCCACATAGTTACAGTATACTTCCATGCCCTTCACTACCACACTAGTTGAGAGATCAGGGACGAGCTAGAGGCGGTTGCTCCGTAGGGCGCGATACCTAAAGAAGAAATACTTTGCATTACTCGTCTTCAAATGTTGAATGTTACTAAGTATCTATATATATAAACCTGGATTCAATAATGAAATAATCAAAGTTAGCATCTTGAGAGGTTTTGTGTTTACAAATTTATCTGTGAAACTCAGGTACTCGAGTGGTATTTATGAAGACTCCAGAATAAATGAATAAATTTTTTAAAACTTTTGTAGAAATGAATTAAAATATGTATTTTAATTAAATGTGTGATGTACTAGTTCTTTACTGTGTATAAACGGACCTTAATGCATACTCCTGAGTAGATACTCCCTTGTGGACCTTTCGGATACTTTATGCCTGCGCGAGCCTTTTAATTCTTTAAGTCAGGTTCTTTCATGGCATGCATACCGAGCTAAAAGTTCAACTTTGTAGCATTAGTGCTGCAAGTGAGACGATGCTCAAGTATTCATATAAATCTGTGATTGCAACAAAGAAAACAAAATACTTACGTGTGACCGCATCAGCTACTGCTGACCTTAACATGACATTACGTGACTTGTATTCTTGAACAAAAATAAAGTGAAAGTCAGTATGTCTGTCTAAGAGTAGTGAATGAACGTGGTAAAAGTGATTTTATTTTGCTAGTAGAATTGCGCTATTCTATCTGCCGGCCTTGTGTTGCAACCATTCCGAGTCGCAAAACAAAATGTCACATTTTCTACTCGAGACATAAATAAATGTTATGCCCGCTCAACTAGCAAGTCACATAACACTCCTTTTTGTGAATTATGTTTATTAAACTCAAGAAGAAATAAAATTTAATAAATGTATTGTGTAATGCTCAACTAAAATAATAAATAGATATTGTAATCAGTCGAAATTCTCATATTTCGCCCATATTTGGTATCAGGAAATGTAATACATATATATCTACATGTTCTACTGGAATTAAATCACAGGTTGACAATGTTGTGATGTCATGGAGACTGTCAGCTTAAGAAGAGAGACGGAAATAACAACCCGAGAGAAAATGGACATTCTTGGATGAGGACATAAATGATTGCTAGAGCATTTCAGTCGGAGCGTCGTGGTTCAGCGATAAATTTGGATGTAAGGAATTGAAAGCGATATTGGCGGTATATATTTGATTGAAGAATATATTATGAAAAAACAAATGGACTAGAATATTTGGGAGTGTCGATAGTGAAGTGTACTTCATATGGGATTGGACATAAAGAAATAACATTTTTTAAGAGAAGAAGGTAAACCTAGGTATTCTTGAAAATTAAATTGTTAAATATATTATTCTTTTCAGTTTGCAAACAATATGGTGAAAAGTTGTTTGTTACTATTATGAGTAAATTTTCTCTTTTGTTTCGAAATCGAATGCGTTTTGATTTAATATTTCAGTAAGTTACCTTATCCAAATCTATGGTGTATGCCATAGAATCCTCAGCCCTAATGAGTATTAAATGGATATTTAAATTTCGTTCATTAGTTAATTTATTAATGGAAAAGAAAAAAAACATCTCAAACATTAGTTAGTTGAATTAATATGAAAATTGCAATATTCGAATGTTTCCATGGACTTAAAATTCCCATCAGTAACTCTTGCGTATATTTTCTTTTGCATACACAGACACTTCTTGAGTACCAGATATAGAATGTACACCTGCTAACATACTCGAAATATTACTTTCTACCGCTTTCGCAGAAGAGAGAAAGTTATTTAATTCTACGCGACAAAACAGCAAATTTTCGGCAGAAAAACTCTTATTGTGGGGCCCTGGTAATGAAAAAGGGGATGAATCCAATTGATACACTTAGAAAACGCCTTTAACACGTGGTGTACCCATAGTTAATGTTTTGTGGGTTCTTGACACCGAAAAATCGAATAACGGCAAATCGTCAGTCTGTCCGTCCGTCCGTCTGTCCACCTGTGAACAAAGCTAGCGGCTAAAGCGTTCAGCCGATGTTCTCTAAAATTCATATTCCTCAATCCATCTGGCTGGTATCGCGGCTCCTTGAATTTAAAATCTATATTTTAATTTTGGGAGGTATTATACATGTAACCCCTGGGATATTTCAAAATTTAAAAAAAAGTGGCTCAATAGTTCTTTTTTAATTTTTGTTGTTGGATAGTGTCAAGGACGTTTCAGAGAATGGTGTGGGTCTCATTTTCATTGAAAATTCAGATTTTCGAAAATTCCAAAACTAAAAAAATTTCGGCCTCTTCCTGACATTACACTTATGAAGATAGCATTTTTTTTTCTCTTAATAAAATCTGTTCCTTAAAGATATATTTTGCAATAAGACCATAAATAATGTTTTGAAAATTTGAGTACATTTTACGTAATTTTGCATGAACGTACGGGCTTTAAAGTACGTGCTGTGTTAGCACCACTAGTTCTTTATGAAATGGGATTTTCTAAATAGCTTTCGGTAATAGACGCAAAAAACTTGACAGTACCGTTTCATTTCAGCAGTCCACAAAGTTATTGTTATTACACTGAGATTTTACTGAAAATAAACTGCTTGTAGCTTTCATTACTTTTTCGAGAAGAAAAAAATGATCAAAGCAATTTACGAAACTATCAAATCTAAATGAAATTAAAGAAATTTGAAGAAGCATTGCTTGCATGATTGACTTATATGACGAGCGTTCGTTAACGCCATTGGTCAAAATTACATGATGAAATAGTCAATATGAATATTATTTTCGAATTTCTGTAATATTTTTGTCATTATGATTACAATGCAACTTAAGCACATCTACATTATGAAACAAAAATATTATCCGACGAGGTTGATCACACAAAAATAATTTTATGTAATTGGTGCATAACTCGATTGGTACCATTCAAGTCACCATTTTTCTCCAAGTTAACCCGTTTTTGAAGCCCCATATCCCACCGTCACAACTCTTCTACTCATTGACATTTACAGTAATGACACAACCAATTCACGCTGAAGACACAATTACAAGTAATCACCATAAATAAATATGTAGCAGGGTAAATACATTTGAATGTAACGTCATATGGAGTTTGGAATTTGTTATTCGCTTGGCGCTGAAAAAAAGTGAAATATTCTCTCACAACTAAACTAGGAGCGCTCTCCAGATATTACAAGTACTTGTAGATATTCCATGATAAGTGGAGAAGGCCATATATTTTTCGTACGAAAACAAGAACTTGTCTATCTGTGTAAATATGTTGAAAAAATCATTCTTATGTTTTCTTGGCACCAAGAAACAATTTGTTGAGGACACTGTACAGATACTTTCTATCGTTACTTTCGATAGAACGTAACGTAAGATATTGAATAGGATAGAAAGTTGTCAAGCAAGCTTTAATGAAGCTTTGACGCCGATAAGGAAAAAGTGTCTTCAAGTTGTGTCTTTCTGGAATGTGTCTATTCTTAAAGAAAAAAATCAAGTTATGCAAAATGTTAATTAAGTCATCAGTGTTTTTTGTGAAAAAATCGTTCAGTATAATGAACTGATGAAACGTACAGTTATTAATAAGTAAATTGGTATCTTTCCGCTAACTTTTCAAATGAACGTGATTCTCGGGATTATATATATATATATATATATATATATATATATATTTATATATATATATATATAATTTAACAAGTACAACTGTTTAATTTTGTAAGCAGTGTCAATTTTTTGTTTTTGACATTGCCTAAGAAAATGAACAGCATGGTAAATACACGTGCTAGAAAAATATTTTCTACTATCGGTGTGCACCAGTAAAACTATTACTGAACAAAACAACACAAAATGGTTTCCCAAAAAATATTTCGCACAGTGATCAAGAACAACAAATAAAATACTCTCGTATAATATGTTAACAAAAGTACTCTTCACGAATAGTGTAATAATATTATGCTGTACGTCACACTATATATATATATATATATATATATATATATATATATATACACATTTCTTTACTTGCCAATAATATCAGAATAGTTGCCGTTTCATAACGCAACACGTCAACTATTTAATGGTGGGCCGCCACTAACTTTGAGTCTTGCTGACGCATGACGTCAGCTGTAGCGCACTGCCTTTGAGATTTTTGTTGATACGTGCTGTATAACAAGAGACGGAATAACATTATCACATACTTGCATTTGCAATGAAAATATAATCTGTTTCAATACTTTTGGACTTTTTCAGAGTTCATGAGTATACAACGATACCACAGACAGCTCTCAAAAGGCCAGAGTCTGCACAGTTTTCTTTCAATTTTCGCGTGCATTAGAAGTTTTTTAGTGTTATAGATGTTTTGTTTTTCCAAGTATCTAACAAAACCATGGTCACATCTCACAAGGCCAGAGGCTGCTCAGTTTTCTTTCAATTTCTGCGCGCATTGGAAATTAGTAGTAAAGATCATCAATCAACTTGGAAGTGCTTTTATTGGTAGATCAAGTGATAACCATCAACTACAAAACGCTGAAATGATCTCATCAACTGAGCTGACACTTGGAATATAGCAGCAAAGCAGACCACCAAAGTGTAAGAAAGAGTTCTGATTACACGCGCCTTGAACAGCGTTGACGAGGGAGAATTCAAAACTCGAAAGCCATCCGACATGGTCAGCGAGCATCAAGGTTTGTTATACAAGAATGCTTCTTTGCCCTTTTCCACCCTTTCTAACCTGAACTGTCAGTTATTATCTTGAAAAGATCATATTCTTGAACATGATTCTCTAAGATGTTCAGTTTTTCTACGAGTATAGTGGTTAGTGCGCTTTTTTCATTTGAGAGCTTTCAATTTAGTGTATGTACAGCGAACTTAAGGAAATACGGGAATAAAAATTACTATTACATAATAATGATGATAATGGTACAATATTTCAACTCTTTGGTTTTATATTGTCAGTTGTTTCTTTGTCGTATTTTCAATTTGTGTTTTTATATTTGATTGTTATTTGGATGATATTGTAATTTTCCCATTGCTGGGCGATTTGCGAGGTTAATGTGTATAACTGGACCTGCATTCATTCCAATGGTTGAAGAAGTAATTCTTCTTCCAAATAAAGACTTCTTTTGACCATTGATATACTTATGAATTGATTGTCATAAAAATGTATTTATAGTTGTTATATTGTTATAAAAAGATACTGATATTTATATTTTATAATTAATATCAGTAGTTTTTTCCAATAACTAGAGACACTAATAGTAGGAACATTTCGGAAAGCCACTCATTCCCATTATCCTTTTTCTTTTCTTATAACCAACTCTGATAATTCGCAATGTGCAGGAAGATGTGCAGCATAGTGTGAGGGTTCAGCACACATCAGCAGCCATGCTGGAGGGGGCGTGGCCAGGGACGATGTCCCATAGGCTCCCGCCTCAATGTCGCACCCCGTCCGCGCAGCCGCAGCTCGCTGCCAGCGGCGCGCGTCTGCGCAGGGGCTTGCGCAGCAGGGGTGCTGCGCGGCGCCGCACGGCGGGGCGCAGCTCCTTCGATTTATGTCGCATTCTCCAGGCGCAACCACGGCGTCGGCGCGGAGGGGGTTGCGCGCAGTGGGTCCAAAGAACGTTATGAAGGGGTCTGCGTGCTCGCAATAAGCGAAGGTTTCGCTTGTTACGATCTTCGAGTGAACACGAGGGGCTATTGCTTCACGCTTGAGGATAAAAGATTGATTAATTTATCATTCCGAGCGCGACAACAGCTGATGTCATTATTCCCATCAATGTAGTGCGTATGTTGCCAGTTGGACAACGCTGCTTTACAGCAATGTTATTTATTATATTTATAACATTCAGACTGTGAAACGATAACACGGTGTACACAAACATGTTAGGCGGAACTTCATTAGTCAAAAAGTATATATCAAAAGAGGTGGTGGTGATCTTCCCTCGTAGGATGGTGAGATCCGGCGCTGACCTACCGTTGGCTAACGGGGCTTCCCCCAACCATGTGTGTGTGTAAGTAGGTGAGGATTGAACAAGGAAGAGGAAGGAAAGATCATGCGCGGTCCGTCGCCCGTTTGTTAGGGTATTGCTCCCGCATTTGCCTGGTATTAGTCAGAGAAACCACGGAAAACTACCGATCAGAACACCCGGCCGCTAAAATTTTCCTCTAGACAGAGGCAGCTCTAGCGTCGAAAATCCGGTCTCCGTCGGCATTCGAACCTAGGACCTCCCGGTCAGAGTCACTGCAGTGACATCAGTTCTTGCTGTGAGCCAACTCTCCCGGTCTGAGGACTTGAGGGGAAATGAAAGTGGTGAGACGACGTGGGTTAATTGATTGATTAATTAATTAATTAATTAATTGTTAGTGATTCCAGACGCGTAATCTACGGAGGCCATGTGTTCCGTAAGTGTAGTACATGCTTTTCATCGGGAGGTGGTGGAGATCTTCCCCCCACTGGATGGGGAGATCCATCACCGACCTACCGTCGACTAGCGGGATTTTCCCCAACCAGGTATCTCCCACCAGCGGGGCACCGCCCCAGCCGGGACAAGTTCTAAGTCCCCTACCGGTTTCCCGGTGTGTGTGGTAATGTAGTGCATGTTAGTAGCACACGTACGTGTGTAAGGGGTGAGGATATGACAAGGGAAAGGAAGGAAAGATCGCGCGCGGTCCGTGGTCCATTTGTTACAGTACTGCTCCAGCATTCGCCTGGTTTTGATTGGAGATACCGCGGAAAACTTTCGATCAGAGCAGCCGGCTCTCCTCCGGCGAAGGTGGAAAAAGAGTGTCAAAGGAAGAGTTGGTTGGCAACGGGAGGGGGCCGGGCGGGGCGGGGCGGGAGGAAGGGCGGCGGGGGCGTTGCTATTCGAGCAATCTCACGCCTCATTCCGGCGCGCGCCGTGACTGGCTGCCCGCCCGCTCAATGGCCCTCTAATTGTGTCACTTAGGCGCGCGGGCGCAGCGGGGCGCTGCAGGGCGCTGGGGCAGGCGCGGCCGGCACTCGGCCGGGAAGACGGGGCTGGTCGGAGGACGCCGCTCCCACTCTAGGGGGTGGACAGGTTGCTATGGCCACGTGATGTACGGCCACAAGAGTGGACTTCGTAGAGAATCCTATTTTTCGTAGAGATTGCTCGAATAGCGACGCCCTCACCGCCCTTCCTCACGCCCCCGCCCCCCCTCCTGTCTCGAACCAACTCTTCCTTTGCCACTCTTTTCCAACCTTCGTCGCTCTCACGGCTTTCGTTACCGTCCCCTCAAGTCCTTTTTGGTGAATGTGGTCTGGGGGAATCTACTAATAATGTTGGCTAGATTGCGAACAGATGTTGTTTGGCAACTGCCAATTAGGCAACCAGTTGACACCTTGATTGTCTTCCGAATTAGGGAGAAAAAGAAGGTGAAAGGAAGAAGGAGAAGAAGTATTGGAAGAAGAAGAAAAAGAAAATTTCGAGGGAGGTAAAAAGTAAAAGGAATAGAAGAACGAGAAGTAGATAACAATGTGAAATAAAGGACGGTACTATGTTATATTCAATGTAACGAAAAGTGAGTTCTTCACATACTCGCTCCTCTATGAAACCCCAATGCAGCGGGGGCCTCGAAAGATTGTGTAGTCGTATTCTAGTAAAGTTTCGTATCTTCTGTGTAAATAAAGATGAGATGCAAATTCCTCAAATGAAGTTACTCAGATTTTACAGCAATTATTTTTTATTATTTTTATAACATTTGAATGTTAAACGATAACATGGTCTACACAAAAAATGTTTGGCCGAGCTTCATTAGACAAATAGTAAAAATATGAATAAAACAATATTGCAAAAATGAAATTGCAAAAACGGATATTGCAAAACTGACGGGTATCAGTTCGCCCGCGAACCTACGAATATCAAACGAAGAGATCCATTAAGCACTGCTTCTTCAACTCCGCCACTAATCAACAAACACAAATCCCTGTCATACACAAACAGTACAACAATATACAAAACCGTAATCAGACCACTACTGCTTTATGCATGCCCAATATGAACAAACGCAGCCCCCATAAATATCAATAAAATTCAAGTAATGCAGAACAAAATTTTAAGATTAATCACAAATGCCCCCTGGTTCATAAGTAATAAACAATTTCATTCAGAATTAAACATCAATACAATAGTAAACCAAATAGTACATGAATCACACAACTTCTACCAAAACTTAACAGACATACCAGCAGCAGCTCATTACAAACTACCGAAAAATCCAACCCACACCCGAATAAAAAATAGATTTCCGTTGGAAGCCTTTCTCAAACATTTAGCCAACCACGATTCATAATATCAAGGTTCTCCCCTAGAGTATCATCTTCAATGTATAGATTAATTTAGCTTAGAATTTTAACTAGAATAAGTATGAAAAGCTTCTGCAAAGTGATTGTACTGAACGATGTAATCCCTCTAAAATTAATAAATGTGTTTAAAAAAAGCAGTGCTTGTCTTCACTTCTGCTGTGAACGCTGTCATTGTCTCTGTGGATGCAGTCGTTTTAAAACTTTATTATCAGAATATATTACTAAGTTCATTAACAGCTGCGATACAATAATGAAAAATGTTTCTTTTCTGCAAATCTGAATTACTTCCCTAACAACCCTTTGATATCAGGTTTATTATTTAAAATTTTTTATGTTATTGAAATTATGAAATTAACTTTTTTTTCTATTAGAAGTGAATCGAAGAAGTGATCATCTCTGCGCTCAATGGTCTGAAGAAAAATGATGGAGGACTTTGTCACGTGAGGAGTTACATTTGCGGAGGCTAAACAAAATAATAATAAGAAGAAGAAGAAATTGAGTTTTCGTTTTATCGATGTTTTTCAAATCACTGTTGATGTTTTTATTATTTTTATTTATAATGAGTTTATAATTGTTCATTCAATTCAAAGAATAATGAGGCAGGTTAAATGTTAGAGATTATAGTCAAATTAATACAGTCATTGATTCTTTAAATAGGGAAGAAATTTCAATTAGTATATCGTACAACCTGGGCTCATAATCACCAAAATCTTCTGCGTGGATAACTGTTAGAAAAATTTAATATGTATAGAGGGTTTAAAGATAAAAGTTGAACCATGATAATGCGAACATGAAGATGTCCCGTGAAGTGCACTGCAGCCCGGACTCTACTTGAACTTTCGACCTAAATTCTAGGAAAGCGTGAGGCACGTTTGCGTCATTGCAATTCAGTGCCACATTTACGTCAATATAATGCATTCAGATTCATTGTGTATTATTACAACATGCAAATGGAAAAATAATAGCGGTAACTTGAGAATCATTACTAGTTCAAGACAGAGTCTAACGTCTAACTATTTATGATAATGCTGGCCTTGTTGTATACATATTTTGCTGCAGCTTACAGCTTGACAACTTCTTTTTGTCTTTTCTCTATACTATCTTCTTCCATTGGAGCAAAAGCTGAATATATCTATACAACATTATGCTATTGTCAGTTCTCATATGTTTGCGTATCCATGAATAATACAATGTATTTCATGTACTTTGACTTGAAATGCGTGAATTTAATTAAATTATTTAATATAAGACGGCATTGTTACCTATTGCATTACTGTAACATGTTTTTCTTAACTCTAAAGGGGTTGGCATTAACTACTACATAGCTAGGTTGAATTCAGCTACTGAATGGAGGAGAATTCTAGGGACTGGCTGCTCTGGTCGACTGTTTTCCGTGGTTTCACCGATCAATACCAGGCAAAAATCGAAGGATTACTGAAACAAATGGGCCAAGAACCGCGCGCAATTTTTCCTTTCTCTTCGTGGTTCCCTCCTTTCATCTTACACACACACACACACACACACACACACACACACACACACACACACAGATGTACTATATTGTCACACATGTCGGAAGACCAGAAGGGAGCTTAGAGCGTGTCCCGGGCTGAGGAGATATTTTGCTGAGGAAGATACTTGAAGGAGGAACTCTTGAGGAAGGGAGACCGACGTGTATTTCGGCTCCGAATGTGATGTTTCATCTGGGGAGTAACTCCACCACCTCCCGGGATGTAACATGCACTACACTTTCTGAACTAATTACCTGAATACTTGATGCACCCAGAAAGACTTTAATAAATCAATTTAATCGAGTTTTACTTGTCAATAATTTAATCCCACAAATCGCAAGTAATAACGTTATTATGAATAAATAATACAGTATAATAACAATATAAGTGAAACACGATATTCATGATTTCAAATGATTTTTTTTCAAATCCATCAAACTCACGGAGTAAACTTCGCACGAATCCCGATCGATCTGCGCTATCGATATTCGTTTCGTGCCGCACGTCGAGGTCGGAGAGCGCTGCGTGGGGGCCGGGGCGCAGATGGCGGAGGCTGCGCAGGGGGGCGGCGCTCGCAACGAGAGCAAGTGGCGCGCAGATGGCGCTCAGGAGAGCGTGAGGTCGGCCTCGGAAGTCATGCAGTTTCCCGTTCTAAATAGGAGGGATATGGAAGGTCTCGAATATTTGTCGAGAACCGTGCCAAAAAGAATAGTATGGAGCTGAATTGCATGTCAGAAACGCAAAGGCAATAGTGTCACGTGTTATTTGTTGTGTAGAATCTTAGAAATAGAAAATATGGCAACAAAATTAGTTTTTATGTATTCGGATAATAGTAAACACTGGTGTACATCCAATATTTGGGACGCTTGTTTAAATATAAATATTTGAATTCAGCAATATTGACAGTTTTGGAAATTTGCAAATTAATAGAAGTATCATTATATCAGGCAATGAAGCGAGTTTTCATGAGGAAATATTGGTATGCGCACAATAATTTTTAAAAGTTGGTGAATATTTGGTTTCGATGATTACTAGTGATTCCGGACGCGTCAGCAGCTTAGGTCATTATTCCCGTAAGTGTGGTGCATATTTTTGTCGCTCGGGAGGTGGCGGTTATCATCCCCACTGGATGGTGATGTCCGTCGCCGAACTACCGTTCGCCCGCGGGGTTTTCCCTAACCAGGTATCTCCCATCAGCAGGTGCCAAACAGGCACTGCCCCAGCCGGGACAAGCTCTAAGCTCCCGACCGGTCTCTCCGCATGTGAGGCAGTGCAGTGGATGTAAGCTGTATGTAAGAGGTGATGTCAGAACGAGGAATGAGAAAGAAAGATCGCGAGCGATTCGTGCCCCGTTTGGAAGGGAACTGCTCCAGCATTCGCCTGGTTTTGATCGGATAAACCACGGAAAACTACCGATCAAAGCAGGACGCCGCTAGATTGCTCCTCCAGAGAGTGACCGAATTCAACCTAATTATCTAGCCAGTATAGAAAGTTCTGCCACCGTCGGGACTCCAACCCCAGGACCTGCTGGTCAGAGACCCTGCAATAACGTCAGTTGATGCCCTGAGCGACCTCCCCCGGTGTACGAAGAGTTGGAAAGATGGGAAAGGGGGCCCCACGAGAGAGGCCGCACGTGGCCTGGAGGATCGTGATTTTATTAAAGTGATTTACCGCCAATGATATACATTCCCGGCGGGGCTACCGACCACCGCGGGTAAATATTTTCGCATTTCGTGAACGGTTAATGACGCCCCAGCGTTTGCCGGCTTCTTCCACGATTCCGCCGCTAATGCCAGGCATTAGGCGCGCGTTTAATGAGATTTTGGAAATGCGCCCTCGCCCGCCGAGCCATTACGCCCGAGAAAGTTTGGCAGTTCTGTTTACGTAGCGTCAATTAACGCCCGCTGCCGTCCCGCAGGAGCGTTCTCCTTGGGCAGCGGAGTCTCCGAGGCCACGTGGGGTCGGTCGTGATAAGGCTATGGAAATCGATGCTAGGGATAGAGTTTGACAAGTTTATGATGATTTCTTGATACGACCAGTTAGGTAGTTAATGGTGCAAGTAGGTGGCGGATTAGAAATTCTTGCATTATAATTTTACAAACAATAGGTTATTTTACACAGATAATAGCGATGAAAATTAACTAAATTATAGCTATTTCCGAAGTAAGCATTATAAGACATTTTATTTGAATTATTATTGGAGAATTATCCAACGAAGACGTTATACCGAGATTGATAGCCAATCTAATATTTAAATTAGTTGTTTAAAATATATTTCAACTATAATTTAATACCTCTTTAAATTAAATAAACCAATTTAATATCGTGACTACATTTGTTTCAAAAGATAATTTTGATATGGGAATTTTATTGAACTTTGGTATGAGTTTGTACAGACATATTGCACTGGTAACAACTATATATTGCCTGCTCCTTTTTACATGTCACCGACTCTCAACTTCTCAAATTGGTCTGTTTCATTACTATTGGTGAGAGGAACTGAAGGAGGTTTTTTCTTTTCACCTTCAACGACTTATATTATTCTCATTGAATAGTTGCACGCTCGTTTGTCTACTCATAAATTCAATCATTTTATTCTTGATCGAGAGTATTTAAAAGAAAATGATAGATACACGAGTAACATAGCAATTCCTTAAACTACAGCCTTTCATTTTTTTAGGAAAACGATCCGGTAAAACATGTCTAGATGATATTGCAGAAGAGGCTTGAATACTTTTATATAATTAACCCTGGAATCACAAGGCTAGGATCACCGGTGACCCCAGTATGAAGTTATTATGTTTAAAAATTTGCAAGCTGGAATTGTGCTGCCAAGAGGTCATTGTATCTTGCATTCCAGTCATTCTGCTTTCGCCACGACTGTCGACATGTGTATCTTTTGTCCTCACGTCATTCTACAACAGGTAATATGAAATAAAATGTAATTAGGGTTATATTTCACCACACCTTGCAATTAACGACACAGATTTTTCTAATTTGTAAGTATAGTTTTGCTGATGGTTTTTATTTATTTTATGTTAGAATGTCAATGAATCCAAGATAAGTTACCCATTTGCAAGAATAGCGAGGAAGATTGAGTTTTATTTATTCTTTGCTCCTTGAAGTTTTATGCCAATGTTTCTTGACAGTTTCAAAGAAAGATTAGTTACATTCATAATTTTCTAATAATTGTTTACAAATATTTGTAACTTGTATCAAACTTTCAACAGTTTTCTTTCCGAAGTTATTTTGTATCTTAACAGCATCAAATATTATATCTCATAGGTTTATCGGTACGTAATAGTAGCTTTGTTCGCAAGTTTCTCGATACATAGTTTATATTGTTTGTTCTACAGTTCATGGTATGACAAGTAATATTTTTTGATTAAATATACCTGGAATCTTTAATCAAAATAAGCCTTTCATCAAGATTTGATTAAGACACCTTTTCAATTTCGTATGAGACGATGCTACATTGTTTAACTGGAATGCTCATGATACTTTGTTTAACCGGAATGCTTATGTAGTGGTAGGTTTATTTGTTATTATTAACGTATTATGTATACTTCTACAAAATATTGCATATATTAATACACGTACGATACATAACTTTTCGAAATCAATTCAATATTTTTAGATGTGGTCCGCAAAGAACTAAATAAGGGTATTTAATAAACAAAAGAAAGAGGTCATGTCATAACATCAGTGTCAGAAAAGAGTAATGGAAAGAGAGCACCTTTATTCTAATAATAAGTTGTGATATTACAGATTTAAAAAGCCTTATCGAGTTTTCGCTTACGCCCTCGTACTTACAACCAAAATAAATAATAATTCAGTAAATCTTAAAACTCCCAATCCAGACTTATTCGGTTGAATCGCAGAATCATCATCAACTTGCCAAAGTATTACTTTCTCCAAACCAACGCAATGGCGAGGGGAGTACATGGGTCCGTCGTGATAAGGGCTCATTTGACTGAACACTGATATGGAACATAGCGGAACATTTGGAGGGGGGGGCTGACGTTCGTTATACATTCGCTAATTAAAACTCGTTTTGCGTTTTCTCGGAAGTGCTTTGAGCGGCCCTCATCAAGGAAGGAAAACATATTCAAGGAACATATCGACCTCCAAGTCACGAATACATTATTTTCATTCCTGCGTTGGCGAGTCTTAATTCGGGACGGAAGGCGAGCGCCTTACAGTTACGTGTTCATCTTTCTCCTCACGCTTGATTGATGGAGTTTCTCGGTATATTTTACGAAGAAAGTTGTGATGATTGGTATTCATTTATAAGAGTATAACAATTTAAGAAAAATTAACAAATTGCGATGTTTTAGAAATGTACTTTCGAACAAGCATGGAAAATGAAATACACTAAATTTTCTGTGTATTTAAAATAATTTTATCTATATGTTCTTAAAGGTTTTCAACTTGTTTTAATACGTTTAGCTATCTTATTCATGATAACAAACAAGGTTAACTGTACTGGGGTTTGTTGTTGGCAATTGGCACGGTTTACCATGTAGTTAGAAAACTCGCGCTCTAGGCTCTAGGAAATAACAATTTGTAAGAAAATGTATTCGTGATTCATAAATACTACCAAATACACACTCTCAGAACTCAGCAACTGGATAAAGGGCTACTGAAATAATTGGAGTAATCCTTTAATGAAAGTACAAAAGTAAAAATTATTACGGTCCATTAAATGGCATAAAAATAATAACTATTGAAATTCATAAACCTTTGACATTAAGTATCTACGCATCAAACACCAAGGATTATAAGTGATGTGTCTTTAAGTGCCACACACAAGAAATGAAAATCGATCAAAGAGCTCAACAAGTGATGCTAAAACAGCACGTACTCTCTCACCCGTACTTTCACGCAAAATTACGCAAAAACTACTCTAATTTTTGAAAAATTGTTCATGGCCTTACTTCAAAATTTATCTTTAGAGAACAGATTTCATTAAGGGAAAAATCCCTATCTTAATAATTGTAGTTGTAGGAAGACACCGAAAAAAATTTGAATTTTTCCAATTTTCAAAAAAGTATCAGATTTCAACGAAAATGAGACTTGCACCATTCTCTTAAACGTCCTTCACTCTATTCAACAACAAAATATAATGAAAAACGATGGAGCCATTTTTTGAAAATTTTGAAAATGTCTCAGGGGTTTCAAGTAAAGTACCTCACAAATTTAAAATATGGGTTTTAAAATCAAGGGTCCCCGGCATCTGCCAGACCGATTGGGAAATATTAATTTAGGAGAAAATCGGTTGAACGATTTAGCTACTAGCGTCGTTTACAGAAGGACGGACGGACGGACGGACGGACGGACGGACACGTGTTCCAGGATTTTTTAGAAATTTAGCAACTGGATTTATCCATTTTTTCGTTTCCAGGATCTTTTCATAAAAATTTTCTGTCGAAAATTCGCCATTTTTTCATACAGCATTACATAATTTTCTGTCTATTGCGTAAGCGGTAGTGAGAAAGTAAAAATCAGAAAGGTACACTCTTAAGAAGAAAAGAACTTACTAACTGCATAGTCAGGTAACTAAAGAATCAATATAGTACTCATTGCATATTAAACTTGCAGCAGAGCTTCTTAAATATAAAGACTACAGTTTGAGATAATTCTTATATAATTGTACTCAGTCCCTGTAAATACGAATTTGAATGTATTTCATTCAATTATTAATGTCAACTGCAATAACAATAACGACAGAAATTGTCATAATTCTACTTTGCCATCACTTCTTGACTACCAATACCGCGATGACTTTTAATTTTAACATTTTAAGTCATTTCACGCGCATTGAAAAGAAACAACCTCTGCGATACAGAATTTATGAAAGGAAATTTAAATATATTACAGATATCAATCTTCTCGCTCGCTCTTTCCTTTCCCTTGAACTGTTTTTGCACAAAAAATGTCCATGCTGCATAACTATGGGAAGAACGTTTCCCGGCCAAACCAAGAGTGTACAGTCGAAACGGATACACATCTTCGGTTCCTTTCTCAGGATGTTCGTCGGTGCTTATCGAATTGCCGGATATAGGGCGGATATCACGATGAAAGTGTTTCATGGGTGTCGGAGGAGAAAGGAACGCGAGAGGGAGGGCGCGTAGATTGATATCGGCGCGGACAATGGCTGAGAAGAGCAAGTCCAGGGCGGCGCCCGTGAAACGATAGGGAAGAGCTCGGCAGACGGATTGGGCGGGAAAGGGTGGGCGGAGACGATGATCCGCACTAGGAATGCTCGACCATTATTAAATATAATTGAGGAGCGAGCTTGTTTCCAAGAGGTACATTTCCAAATGGACATATTTCGGACGGATTGGGCGGGAAGAAGTGGGTGGAAACGATGATCCACACTAGGGATGTTCGATTATTACCAAATATAGTTGAGGATCGAACGTGTTTCCAAGAGGTACCAAATCTAACAAATTTTAGAGCAGACAAAAA
The DNA here is from genome assembly GCA_011170035.1 of Teleogryllus occipitalis. Classification (NCBI taxonomy): domain Eukaryota; kingdom Metazoa; phylum Arthropoda; class Insecta; order Orthoptera; family Gryllidae; genus Teleogryllus; species Teleogryllus occipitalis. The sequence continues at coordinate 249,263 of BLKR01001131.1, read as the reverse complement.
GAAACAACTTTAAGTCAAAAAATATTTCAAAAATTATTTTCACATTTTCATTTTTGGGCTCTAAAATGTTTTCGTTTATTCCAGGCATAACTATAACTTTTTATAAGTCACTGACTTACAAGGAAAACGCGAGTGATGGTTAAAGAAATATACTCACTGTCACTTCATCAATGAACTTATTAACATTGTCTTAGCAAACACCACGATCCACTGTTGTTCTGTGACGACATTTTGTAATTTCGAACACAAAACCAAAGGAAATTCAATGTAAAAGTCTTTAAAATAATAATAATAATAATAATAATAATAATAATAATAATGATAATAATAATAATAAGAAGAAGAAGAAGAAGAAGAAGTATTTTTTCGAGGCTCGTTCCGTAAGGTTGTGCTCTCTAAAAGTCGTGATATTCTACAGGTAGGGAGAAGTAAAGTACAATTAAAGTACGTGGGAATAAATTAAAATGAAGATTGGGAATAATGAGAATCAATCAGGAATTAATAGTTTTTTCCGTTACTGAATTAACGTACACTTTATACCCGTCTTCATTTATTATGACATATAAACGACCTATCTATCTGACGTTCCATATCATAGCCTTAGTTTACGTGCATTTCAATTTGGAAACTCATTATCTGAACTTCAAAATGAAAAATAAATGCATTTTCAGTCGCGATGAAAATGCATTTTCGTAGAATTAGTGTCTAGGAAACACAGCAGCAATATTTGAGCACGGAGATTACGATTATTTTTTACCTATTCCGGAACTTCTCTTTATAATCAACGACATACTCAATGATACAAACATGATTAAAAGTGTATGGTTTAAAAACAAAAGCGTTCACATTTTTTGTGGCGTCGCAAAGCCACATTACGGAGTATCCCAGAATGCATTGCCATTTATAATTCAAGAAGATTTACACATTTGTACATTTTATAACTAATTATACATGTATTTAGCAATATATTATAATGGTTTTCTGCAAGTTCGTGTGAAAATATTTTAATTTTCTGTAGTATTGCAAAGTCCTAAATATATTGAACATTTTCTGGACAAGCGGTTCTTACTACACGAAAACAGACTGGGAGAGGTGACTCAGAGCATTAACTGATGCCACTGCAGTCATTCCAAGAATGGGAGGTCCTAGGTTCGAGTCTCGACGGTGGCATGATTTTCGACACTTGCTAGGTTGAATTCTGTCGCTGTTTGGAGGAGAATTCTAGCGGTCGGCTGCCATGATCGGTAATTTCACTCGGCTGCTCTGATCGTTTTTTTTCTGATCAATACTAGGCGAATGCCGGAGCAGTATACAAACAAATAGGCCATAGACCTTCCCATTCCTTGTCCTATTCTACCTTTTACTTACATACTTACTACTGTAGCGTCGTGTCGCAAAAACCAACGTGGGCACGCAGCGTGGTGCCCACCGGATGCAGAGACAAAGGCAGAAGCTATGACGCACGGGTTTTTTCCGACGGGGTGTGGGGGCGTTAGGGCGGAGGCAATGGAGCCGGCGGGCAGCGTCGCGAGGGCTATTTAAGGGCTGTGGAACAATAGCTCTTCCTTCTTTGAGACAGCGGCATCGGCAGCGTAGGTCATACATGAGAGGTGCGTGCGTGCGCGCTGGAAGGAGCCGGCAGTTATTGTCGCGACTAGTGAGACATGTAGTCGGTCTCAGGGCAGGCGGTACTATGCACAGCGAAACATTAGGTAGTATGTTCGGTGTGGTAGCCGTTGTAAATATCTCTCCTAGCAGTGGGGTCTATTTAGTTAGTTAATTGTATACAGTGCATTGGTTATTTGTGACTACGGTCTTAATTGTAAATAAACCTGCTGTTATTACAACCCACTCTCGTCTGTGTACTGATTACACCCGTATGACGCCACACTACCCCTTACTTACCCTTTAATGCACTACACTACTACACATGACGAAAGACCGGTCGGAAGCTTTGAGCTTGTCCCGGCTGGGGCAGAGCCCTGCTGGTATCAGGGAGATACCTTGTTAGGGAAAACCCCGCTAGTCGACGCTAGGTTGACGCCGAATCTCACCATTCAGCGTAGGGAGATCACCGACACCTCCGTGCCAAAATAATGCACTACACTTACGGGACTAATGACCTTGACGCGCCTAGGATCACCAATCCATCAATCCACGGGAACACAATCGATGGTATTCTTTTCTTCAAGAATTGGTCAACAATTACGATGCTCCGAAAGCTCATCTGTTCTCCACTTCTACAGATTGAATCGATACAAGGTTGAATCGTGTCTATGAGGAGGCTTGACTGTAAGAGAGCGCCGGGGTTTCCATGAAGCAATTACAAATTGCCGTTGTTCTGAATTTTTTCTTTAAAAAAAATATTTCTGCCGGCTCGGCATTTCTGCTTTTCATGAATGTTCATTATACAACATTTTATATGTTAAATTTTAGGGATGGTCATCCGCATGCGATACTCCTTTCTCAGTGGTCTGACAATTCATTTTATTAGCCGGTGAATAGAAATTGCAGAGTCAATTTTTCGAGTTATTTGTACTAATTTTTAAAGGGCGGTGATAGTGTTAGGGATTTTAGGGTAGAAGCTTAGGAAAGGGATAAATGTGTTTGGGTGGCCGAGGGGAGTCTTTGGGAAATTGTGATCTTATTCTGTTCGTTGTATGTACGTATGTTTTTTAATACGTTTTACGAAGTTGGAATATTGTTGTACTGCGCGTTTGGGGGAGGGATGAGAAGAATTTATAGGTGTGGTAAGATTTATTTAGTCGTTAATGAATAAGATATTTAGTTCGTTTTGGATTTGTATGTTTCTTATGAACCAAGGAGCTTTAATGATCTTTCTGAGAAATTTATTTTTAATTCTTCTATTTTAAAGCCTCTCGCATGGCTCATGGGCAGCATGCTAGCCTCCCATGCTGTGGCTCCGGTTCGATTCCCGGTCGAGGCAAAAATAGAGTTGTAGCTTTCCTTTAAAATTATCCCAGTGTCTGTAGCTTTGCGACGAAGGAAATCTCATACAGGCGGATCTTGCTAGTTACTGTGAAGAGAATACGTCATGTTCGGCTCGTGTCACCCTTATTCCCAAGCATGGGAAATTTACTAGGCCCAGGCATGGGTACGCCGGTCGGACTACCGACACAATAACGCCAAAAACATACATACTTCTATTTTATTTAGGTTGGTGTGGCGTTGTTCCAGATCAGGCAGCCATATGTGAAGGTTGGTCTTATTGTTTTGTAGATGATTAAGTCGCAGTCACTACTAAATGTGAATTTTGTATTTATTATTGGATATAATTTAGATATTTTTGCATAATATTTATCTGCAGTAGATTTGATATGTTGTATCGAGTTTAATTTGGTGTCAAGTAGTACTTCCAAGTATTTATCTGGTGTACTTCTATTCATCCATTCTAGATTTCTGTTTTGAAAGAAGAGGAAGGGTGGTTGAGTTTTGCGGAGAGTGAAGATTTTGGCTTAAGTTTTAGATGCGTTTATCTTTACCTTCCATTTGGTGAATTTTTTTTCCCAATCCATTTGCTTCCCATTCGGTGGATTTTTTCTGTAAATACACTATAAGCATCGAAAGATGAACCTATCACTGAGGCTTTAGAAAGATGCTAATAATAAAAGTCCTAACGATAAATCAGTAATTTCTCACTTAAACAGATATAGAGCAAAAAAGAACACGACAGGGCATTCTTGTACACGCAAACACTATTGGTATGCAACTATTAAAAGCCGAAAGCGTGAATCGTTAGTGGTAACGGTATTCATTCCAGATTGGGAATCAGTTTTTTCAGAGATGTGAATATGTGCTTTCGTTTCTTGCATTTGAGGAGCAGTGTTATTTTTATGTATTTATAAAATAATACCATCAGATTCAAAAATTTACTTCATTTTACCAATAACAAACGAAAAGAAGAATTTCAGCGTATAAAAGCAGGTTTGTCCAGAGCTACAATTTCAATCAAGTGTCTTTTCGTTTTCAGTCATGAGTTGTGGAATGCAGAGGGAACTTTTCCCTCTTATTCATAGACGCTAATATCAAGTTCTTGAAAAATGTCAGTTATCATTATTTACAACTAAACAACTCAAATAAGGCCTGAAAGTCAGAGAAGTAACGATGGGGCAACATACGAGATGCATCGGTAAGATAGCAGTATTGGAAAATATTCGATATAACGAGATTTACTCCCTTTCCTTCGTAAAGGCCAATAACTCAGATTTCTTGCAATCATCACATGCCATTATTAACACCCAAATACTTTAAATATGGCCAGGAAAGGGAGAGTAAAAGGATGGACGATTGAGCAACACGTGAGACGAAACTGCAAGATGGCGGGTTGAGCCACGCGAGCAGCGTTTCCGGGCAAGGTTCCCAGGCGGGCGACCAGTAATCCCTCATCAGAGGCGGCCAACGATCAGCTCCATTGTGTGAGTTCGTGATAAGGCGAACAAACAGGTAATATCTCTCCCTGGAGAGCGGCGAAGCTCGCGGAGAAAATACTACGACGGCGCCGGAACCGCCGATTGCAGCACGCCCAGAGGATGGGCAGCTTAACTAATGAGAGAGACTGAGGAAAGCTGCTGCAGCTGTATCAGGTGCAATGAAAGTAAAGGGGACGTTGAGGGATTAATCAAATTTACTCGAGACGAAATGCAGGAGATGAGCGTTTATTGTGTTTTCTGACGTTAATTTTATTACCGTAAGTCCCTTTCTACGATTAAGCTCTATCACTTTCAGAATTGTTATATGACAGAATAAAATACAAGCCGATGGACAATCCATTAAAAACTCTTTTCCTCAATTAAATAATGTTTAAAAACAGAAGATCAATTATTATGGTAAGTATTCTTGTTATGTAATCTTATGGTAAAAAATCTTTAAGCATGCTTCATAAATATTTTTTGAGAATGTGTGTATGATACAAAACTTCTAGGTAGTTAAGAGTTCCTATAGTTTTGAGATTGTATAATAGGTCTGAATACCAAATTCTAGCGAAAGCCTATGGAATATCTAGAAAATGACTATTGTATGTTGTTTGTTTGGAAACGCGGTATGGATGTGTTCGGATATTCAGAGTAACTAAAGTAATATGGTTAATTTGTTGGTGAAGCCAAATTGGTGTTTTGGTCTGGACTGGATGACTGGTTGGATAGTATCCCGAACTTTCTCTCATACTTCTTACGTAGTATAGAGAAATTATTGTAATGGTTTCGCAAAACTAGGCAATATTTCGAGAAACTCTTACTTTTAAATTTCCTGACATCAAAATCGTTTATCCCTTTTTTTACTGTACGCCTTTATAGTTAATGAAATTAAATTGACTTTGTCACTGCCCTTTATTACATCGGATACAATGAGTCACTTTATCAACTGTAAGAAGCTTTATTATAATGGATATAGTAAAGAACAATTTAATACAAACATCAACTAAATAACAGATAAAGGAGTTCGATAAAGATACAATACATTAATTTAATGCAGGCGGCGCTAATTTATATTCAATCGGTACATCGAAAAGTTACGTAGAACTTGGTAAATGAGTTCGAAGTCATCTGAGGTTTTGGCCACGCTTTTTGGCTTTTGGTCACACCGTGCGTTGACGCGGCATGGACTCTCAAAGAGCGCGTGGCGTGAGGTTGGGAGGAGCGGGGCCGCGGTAATTGTAACCTCGTGCTGGCCGCCGCCGTTGGGTATTGACAAAACACGGTCACGCCGAACAAAGGCCTGTGACACCGCGGGCCGCGGGAAGCGGGACTGGCGGCATAGCAAGCGGACGACGCTTCCGTGGAGATGAGCGGAGGTAGAGATTTAGGCCTGAGCAGAAGACGTCCCAGAGGGGCCGTGTCCCTCCTGAAAACTTTGAAAGGGGCCCCAGAGACTTACGTTATTTCCGTAAATATGTTAACTTCTTTAAAAATATGATTAATAGAGTAAGTAGTTACGTTTAAACTTTACAGTGAATTCAAACACAATTTAATTGCTCTATTTAATATGAGGTACAGTTCATTTGGGTGTATTCTTTAATTTTTTTTTTAAATTACACAAAAGTAAGTTTTTTGAAATATTTCTCACGCCATTAATATGCACATTTCAATCAATTTGTATACATTATTGCATTTGTGAGTGGAAGTTCTTTAAATTATTTCAAATGAAGTTTTTCGAAAACAGAATAGATTTCTGTGAAAAATAGCTTCAAATTTCGCATTTACAGTCAATCTTATCGCCGTTTTCTTAAAGACGGCTCCAAGTTTTTCAATGAAAATTACTATATAGGACAAGGCTTTAGTCGTCTTTAATATTCTTAAAATAATATTTCGGTTCTACTATTTGGAAACCGAAAAGTTGAGAAAATTTCAAAACAGCGTACTTTGGGCGGCGATAGATGGCTGCTGGCAAGAAGGAAGGGCAAGACTGTACAGTACCAGTTCACAGCCAGGAAATTAGAAAACTTTTCTACGAGAAAGTCTGGGTCGTATTGTAGCGCCTCTAGTTATTTTTGTTTTGTCAATTAAATCTTAATTTTAAAGTAAACTTTAGGCACTCTTGAACACTCTTTGCTTCTGCCTCCGAATAAACAATAATTTCTAGATGTTGTAACAATCCAGGATCCCCAGGAATGAAGACAGGGCAAAGAATAAAGATAAACATGTAATAAGTGGTATTAACATCAAAGGCGGGGACAAATGAAAGCGGTGTCGCGTAGCGATAATTTTTTGGAAGTCTAAGAAGACGCGACAAAATCATAATGGGGACAATATAGTTCAGTAGCGTTTGTCGAGTGAAACATTTTGGAAGTTATTTGAAAGAAATCGGTTCACGCGTTCCAAAGATATAAACAATTTAGTGAAGTACATTTTAAGCACACAACTAGACACGATAGCCATTGTTGTAGCTTAAGATCTAATGTAAAAAGTTGGTTTTTTCAAAAAATTAAGTAAACGCGTGAAGCGATTCAAACGAAACTTTTGGCATTAATAGAAGAAATTATGGGGAGAATTATGGCACTACTCACAACGCGGAGAAATTTCGGGGGGCTACGGTATAAAAGAAAATGTAAATTGTATAAGTGGGAAATTCCAAACGAGTCGTATGACGTCAGAGCGGTGGAAGGGGATCGACCGTCTTCAGATTAAAAGAACTTTGGAAATTTTAGATGGTAGAAAACCAAATAGAAAACGGTAATAGCATTCAATTTGAAAATGCATGAGAATAATAAAGAGAGACGACCCAGAAAGAAGAAGATTAACTTAAAAATATATAATATTATATAGAAGACCCGGAAGTGATCGTGAAATGTTCGAGAAAAAAAGAGGAAGTCTCGGGACAACAATGAGAATAAGAACGCGGGGAGAATAGCTTGAGGGAGGACGTATGTTGAAACGCTCCGCGGAAATTAAAAATTTTGTTAGAAAGTTGTGCTAATCACGCGAGCAAAGTTAATTTTATAACGTTTAGTTGTAGTGGAGAAAGTTTAGAAGGTGAAACGCGGAAAATTATTGCAAAATTTTCAAAGAGAACGTTGTTCGCGAATATAAACAGTCGCATCATCAGCCGTGTGATTAAACTCGTTTCGTAAGTAATAAACAGTTATAACGAAGAGACATTAATTATTTAAAAATGAATTTTTCCGAATTACGTGTGTGAAAAATGGAAGGATGCTGCGAATGGACAAACGAAAGGACGCTGCGTATATGTGGCGAGGGTGATGCATGAGAACGGCGCGGTGCAGGTCGCTGAACTCAACGAAAGGAAAGTGCACTAACTTTATTTAAATTGGTAATGCGCATTGATAAGAAGAAAGAATAGACTCATAGCTTCTAATGTACAAGACCAAGTTTTGTCAAATAGAAATAGATTTTAGTGAAAACAAAAAAAAAATAGAATGCGCATTCAAGTATGAATGATTTGGTTTTAATCTTATAGTGTAAATCTTCAGTGTGAATGAGAATTTCGTGTTTCTAGGGTATTGTTTATTGTGTATTTAGTGTATTGTGTATTGTTTTTCGATTTTGTGTTGTTTGTTATTTGTTATGCCGCTAGCAGAGGAAGGAGAACAAAAAAAAACCAGATAAAATAAACGATGTCGAACGTTGTTGGTTCGACATTAAACCAATGCAATTGGTCTTATAAGTATGTGTAGTTAGATGAGGACCTACGCCCACGTGCCCGAATACTACGTCAGGATCCTGTATGGGTCCGCCACAGCCTCACGCCCAGTATTTATATCTGTATGAATAAATATCAGAAAAGCAGCTAGGCAACGGGCAAATTTCAGATGTATGTATTTTTGGCAACCCAACGTCAGGCATAATAGTGGACATTTTGGTAAGAACTATAGATGAAAGGAGCACAGGTAAAGATCGTTACATATTTTTGTAAGTTAGTTTTGAGAAAGAAAAGCAGAACGGATAGGTAACGTGTACCATTACATATTTGGCAGCCCAGCGTGGGGGCCATTGTAGAAGGTTTTCGGAGGTAGTCGTAGGTACCGTTACAATGTTGCTATATCAGTTTTAAAGATATAGATGAATAAAAAGATCAATGGTTTTAAGGTGATGTTTTAATTTTAATTATCAGTGTTTTAAAAAAGCCGATTTCACTTCTCCTCTGACAGGACACCGATGTGGAGGTATTGGCAACGCCGTTCTCGAGTAAATCACAAGAGTGAGACACAGAAGGCCAAGTATTTTACGAGTTGTGTGAATGAGTTTATATATAACATAAATAATGGTTGGATGTTCTTGAATAAACGAAAATGTAAAATATTGTATCTCACCTCTAAAAAAGAACATTATTATATTAAACGCTTGCTATTTACCAGAATGTTAGTGTACTACTCCAACTACTTCGCTCCAATTGATCGTAGAAACTACAGAAAGCTATCGATCTGAACAAGTGACCTCTAGAATCCGCCTCCAAGCCGTACTCCAGAGAGAATGACATTTATACGGATTTAACATAGGAAATCCTACATTTGGAGACTTGTGAACGAAACATTATTTTTTAAGGTTTTGACATAAAAATGTGTACGTATCCCATAGTTTAAGGGGACATTGAAAATTAACCAGTGAGAAAAAGTTGTTTTGAATTTAAACAACTTTAATCACATCTGCCATTAAAAAAGACAACAATGACAGTTACAATTATGAAATTTACGGATGGACTTTTTCACACCTCTTCTTGTTTCTACGATCTCAATTCGCTGGGAGTACATTCTTTTTGCATACTAAGGCCAGGGAGCAAGAAAATTTTGACTCTCATTTTTGAACGGTCACCCGTATTCTTAATATATTAAATAAATCAATTTAGAACAAAATACAAGAAGAAATTCGGAAAATAACAATTCAGAAGATACAAAAATATTGTATAGTTATTTAAAAACTTAGTGGTACTACAAATGGCACAGACTTCCTTGCACTTTTAGTCAAGATATTGTTTCACCCTCTTCCCATCTGCTACGTACCGGAACCTAAAATGCATTTCTTTCACTTTTCCCCATTTTTTCAATCAATAATAGTAGGATTAAAATATGACTTCAAGAATATTATAGAAGAGTAAAACATGGTAAAACAAGAAGATTTTCATTAAAAAATCTCATTTAAAAATCAAATTTTGAAAAATTCTTATCTTCAATATTGTAGTTGTAGGAAGATGCCAAACAAATGTTTAAGTTGTGCAATTTTTGAAAATTCATAGAATTGAAAGAAAATCGGGTCTGTGCCATTTTAATAAGAGTACTTTTCTCTTTTCGATAAAAAACAACCCAATACTGTGGAGTCGTTTTCAAGAAACATTTTAAAATTTTGAAGCTTCATTTATAGAACCCTCAAAAAATAAAATAGCCGTTTCAAACTTAATGGGCTGCGACACGCGACAGATCGATCAGGGAATAACAATTATGGTTAAAATACTGCTTACATTCCTTATACTACGTATGCAGTAGGCGAGAAAATAATATTGTAACAGTGTAATTAAATATAGGAGTGACTGAGGCAGAAATTCAGCATATTGTTTACGATAAAAAAGATTAAGTATCGCTAACGAAGTATTATAAATTATTGTTGGTTGGAAGAGCTACAAATTGAGAGTATTATCACAATTAATTATAATAATAAAAGTATCGACATCCCGAAACGTATTGTGATAGGCGTTTTGATGCATTTGACAATGGTGGTGAGGTAAACAAATGAGCCAATATTGGCAATGGTGGTGGGGGCGGCGGCGGTGGTGGTGGCGGCGGCAGCAGCATTTGTGCACGATGCGGTACCTCACGAGAGAGCCGCGGTTTGAATCCGCGAGTAGGTCATCGGGGGACGACGTGGGTGAAGGTAGGGTGTTCCATTGACAGTTATGAAATTAAATTGATTACAAGTGCTTTCGAACGCTGTGTTGCTATTATCCTGCAAATAGTTGTGCAAGTCAGAGAACGTTGTTGTGCAGCTAATATAGGTACTCACATCGAACACACAGGCGAAAAGAAATATCTAACGGCAAAAAGTGAAACTTACACGTTCTGCGACCACCGTTAAGCAAGCAAAGGTTCACGAAGGGTGTGTAAAATGTGACAACCGAATAAGTCATCTGAATGAGGGGCGTAGTTAAACGTCTTCTCTAAAGAAGACCTTTTACATTTCTATGAACAGCTCAATTACATTGACTCATCAAACATAACTTCTTTAGAACATGTCCTTCGGTACAGCAATCGTGTATCGTCTTTCGAACAAGTGTCCCGGCGTGTCTAAATCACAACTCAAAATCCAACGAAAACGACTAACAGCAAGGTTGTCGGCAATCGACATCGGATAGAGACAATACAACAACCAGCTGTGCAGTAGCTCAATTCTTTTCCTTATGAGATATTCGAGTGGTCAGGCACAGTACCACCGACAAGATTCTGGTTTCAGGAACGAAATATCATCTCCGGGTCGTAAAGACTTAATTCAGAGAAATTTATACGCAGGTTACTACGGTTGCTTCGTGTAGTATATGAAGCCGTCCTGTCGGGTTTGGGTGAAGATGGCGGCTGTGGTGGGTTTGTTGACGATGGTGAAGAATGCGGACAGTGTCATAGCAACTCTTGTAGAAATTGAGATACAGATTGTGCCATTCAGGTGAAGCAACTGACTGTACCAACAAAATGCTATTTGGATACTGTACTGGCAATGAATGCAATAAAAAATGTTTCGAAAAGTTATTTGGCGAATCTTGCAATGATGTAAGTCTTGGAAGTTGGAGCAAAGAGTTTGATGAAATCTGTGATAATGGTAGTGAAATTAAAAATGTATGTTGGCAATTAGGGATTATTTTTACGCTATTGAGAAGAATCAAATTAACAACATAGAATGTCAGTAGTAGTAACACATCGGATAATTTCGTGATAAATACAAATGCGCAAAGAGAAATATGTAGTTGCATTCTTTATTTGATAGCACACATGCAACAATGAATGGAAGAAAGAAAACATTGAAATACATTATTTTTTACTACTACACAATAAATGGTTTAATTTGCCAAATTGCTTAACATCTTTTAATAATAAATCTGGTTCCTTGTCATGTGACCAACAATGAATAAGTTTCTACGTAGATCAGGAAAAAGTTTGCCTTTCAGTAATTCTTTGCATACGACCTATACTATCGCTTGGTATCTATTGTTTTGTGCATATCTATAAATTATTATTGGCTTGCTGTGATTATCTACTGTCTAAGCCAATTGACTTCGGACGTACCTCTCAGTCTCCTGAGTGCACTACCTTTTGGCCGATTTCCCACTCTTCATCTAAAACAGGTCCACGTGCAGACTTCTCCATCATTTCACTCTGTAGAAGAAATTGACCAAGTTGCAGCATATACCCTTGATACTTCCGCACAAAGCCAAGATTAAATGTAGCAACTAGTGACCAAAGCAATTCCACGGAAATAGTGCGTGAAGTATTGTTTAACTTTAGTAATCGGCAAAGTCAGTGGTCGTCAACGTACAGGAAGAGTACAGACCACAGAATAATAATTTTAAATCCAAATTATCATTTATCTAAAAAATAATTTTAAATCTAAATTTTCTTAATATTATACTTAAAATGATAAATACATTTTTTAAATAATCTCAGAAAACTATTATTTTGTATATATGAAATATACCCATGTATTTCAAAAGACAAAACGTAAATCCTTTCTTAATTTTAACAATGCCATAAATACTTCATAAATCATTAGAAAATCTTGAATCATTATTGTAAGGTAACGATTAAATCAATTTAAAGTAATTACGGCTAACTCAATTCATTTCAAAAGTTTGAAGCTTAAAATTTACAAATATTTGAAGCTTTAGAGCGTTAGTGGAAAATTTAACCCGGGTTCTTTGAAAAAGGGTTATAAATGTTTGGTTGCAAAGACATTGCGACCCATTATTTAGAAATAAGAATAAAAATAGAATCTCTTTAGAGAAACTCATTGGCAGCGTACTAACTTCCCGTGATGTGATCCCTGGTTCGAATCCCAGTCAAGGGCAAAACTAGTAATAGCTTTTCTTCAAAATCGTCTCAGTTTCTATAGCTATGTGACGAAGGAAAGCTCAGGCTGGCGGAGTTAGCTAGTTACGGTGAAGAGAATACGTCATGTTCGCCACATGTCTTTCTAACCCCAAAACGTGAGAATTAAACTTTACCCAGGCTTGGCGGACACTGTTAGCTACTAGCAAAGTCGGCCAATCGACCCAAAATGCTAAATACATACAATAAACATAGAAAACAATAAATGGCCACCTTTTTCTGTGAACAATCGAAATTTTCTCGCGTTCCACTGTTGGTCCGCCAATTGGAGACCGCTGGACGCAGTGAATTTCATTGATTGATTTTTTCGTGTTTCCGGGCGCGTCAACTGCTTTGGTCATTAGTCCTGTTAGTGTAGTGTATGTTTTTCTCAGGAGATTGCGGTGATCTTCCTCCGCTGGATGGCGAGATCCGACGCAAATCTACCGTCGGCTAGTGGGGTTTCCCCCTGACCAGGACTCTCCCACCAGCGGGGCACCGCCCCAGTCGGGACAAGCTCTAAGCTCCCGACCGGTCTCCCTGAGTATGTGGTAGTGTAGTGCATGTTAGTGTAAGTGTGTGTGTAAGGGGAGAGGATAGGACAAGAAACAGGAAGGACAGATCGCGCGCGGTCCGTGGCCCGTTTGTTAAGGTACTGCTCGGGCATTCGCCTGGTGTTGATCGGAGAAACCACGGAAAACTACCGATCAGATCAGCCGGACGGTAGAATTCTCCTCCACACAGCGACTGTATTCGGCCTTACTGAAAAGCTAGTGTCGAAAATCCTGCTGCCATCAGGACTTGAACCTAGGACCTCCCGGTCAGAGGCACTGCAGTGTGGCCGCAGTGAAACGCCACGCGTCTTTGTGCATCATGGCCGTCGCGGCGGAGGTAGCGGAGACGCGGAAGCGGCGGTCTGGGGCCGGACCGGGGCGCGACCCGGCGACCCGGGAGGAGGAAGACTGCGACACCCCACCTCGCGGACGAACGGGCGATCGCCTCATTAAAGCGAAGAGGAGAGGGTTCGTGGGGTGGAGGGGAGCGGAGGGGGTGTCTGTAAATCAGGAAGACGCGTTCTCGCGCGTGGCGGCGCGCGCTGCCTGACAGAAAACGCGTCGCCTCGATAAATTGTGGGGGGGGGGAGGGAGAGGGGGAGACAGTAAAGACGGTGCGGTACGATGCTGCGGTCCCCGACTGCGTGGTCGATGCCGCTGTTGTCATCGTGGAGAAGTCGCCTCCACTGTGGGTTTCCTTCTTTCAACCTATTCTTCATCTCTCTTTCTGTTGCACCCCGTTTGTGCCTCTTGCGTTTTCCTACCTTCTCCTCTTTTCTCTCTCTCTCTATACTTCTCACTCTCTCTCTCTCTCTCGCTCTCTCTCTCGCTCTCTCTCTCGCTCTCGCTCTCTCTCACTCTCTCTCGCTCTCTTGCTCTCTCTCGCTCGCTCTCTCTTGCTCTCTCCCTCTCTCTCTCTCTCTCTCTCTCTCTCTCTCAAAAACTTATCTCCTCTTGTTTTTCTTATATTTCTCTGGTGCTCACCTCTTTATATTCTTCATTTCTCATCCTTCATTCACCTCTTTCTTGTGTGAGTCCGATTTCATCTTCAAAAATGTTTAGATTTTTAATGTCTTTTCTAGCCATCTCATCAACAAATATACTGTTACTATTCAGTGTACTAAAAGTAGTTCGTTTCCTTTAATCATCAATTTTAATTTTAATTTCTTTCTCTTATTGTGTACTGAGTTTCGCGTTTTTGTTCTAACAATCACTTCTCCTTATTCGTCCGTTTACTTCCCATTCGAAACAGCTACACATTATTCTCTTTATATTTTCTTTTGTCATTTTTACATATTGATAATGTATAATTACCATATTACATTTGCACCTATTTTATTTCGTACTTTTACATTTACTAATATATATTTGGGCATTTTATTGTACATTTTTTCATTGAAAAATGTGTGAATTTTTCCTTTTCATGTCACTTCATCTCGTTTATTTTTTCAAATGCACGATCATTGTAGTATATCTTTTATCTTGATTCTTTTCGTCAACTTTCCCTGTCTCCGTTTCATTTTCTTTCCTCTTGTTTCGCGTGTTCTCGTCCCTTGTTTCTCCGGATCTCACTGACGTCATTTCCATCGCATTCTTCCATCTCTTCAGTCATCGCCTTCCCAGCCCACACCTACTGCCTCCTCCAAACACCCGACTCCCCTCCTACGTGTTTGCATCGCATGGCATCGCACCGGCCGGCCGCTCGACCTTTGAGGCCCCGCTGACCACGACAATTTACGCGCCGTCCGCCGGTGAACATCTGAGCGTCGACGCCGAGACACGTGAACGGCGGCGGGCGAACGGGCGGGCTCTCGGCAGCACCTGCTTGTCAAGCCCCACCGCCATGCCCTCGCCCTCGTGCCCCCCCCTCGCCCCCCCCCACATGGCCCCTTTCTCCGGCGGAGGTCGCCCTGGGCAAACGCGTCGTCCGCGTTCCGAAGATCGGAAAAGGTCGGAGGCGGGAAGCGTGGGATCCGACAGCCGAGCACATTAGCTGAAGAAATGGCCCGCCCCAAGGGCTGTAAATACGTCGCATGGGGAGTGAAAGTTTTGAGGTGACGTATCCTCGATGCCTGTTCGACCTCCATTGATGTCTGGGTTTAGCACTCAGTCATACGGCTTTATTATTCTTTCTTCTCTTGTTCTTTTTTTCTCTCTTTGACAAAATTCATTCCTCTTGGCCTACTCTATTTAGGCGTATGTGGTTAGTTCTAGTTATTTTTGTACTGCTTAGTAAAAAAACATTTTGGTAAGTTCATATGTCTATCTCTTTCACTGAAACATTTTCTTCCGCTTTCAAATGCACCTAGTCTTCCTAATGTACATGATATTACACTCCTGTGCTTGCACAGTTGGAGTAACGCGTTTGGTCGCATGGAGCAGAGCAGTGATTTGCCTTCATACCAGTTGAAAAGTTGCGATTTTAGTACCTAATTCTTCTTTTTTCGTTGCTCTTTAGTCTCTCTATTCTATCTGAAACCTTTAGCTATAGTTTCAACCGCTACTTTAGCTCATTACATTATTTCAGGAATATTTATTCTCTACACTGCACGTTTAGAATACTATTGTCTTCCACCCGACCGTTGCCTTTATGCATTTTTCCGAGTATTTTACAGGTATGGTTTTAATAAAATACCTGTGATTTAATTAAAGAACTGTGATCGATCAATAATAACAGATCATATATGACACTAAACTATTGAAAGAGCCGTTTAAATACAAAGCAGACAGACGTTTTGCCGTCATTCTATTTTTGGGTACCAAGGACCCACAAAACATGGATTCTGGCTACACCATGTTCTAGAGGATTTTTCTAAATTTAGCAGCTGAATTTATCCACTTTTTCGTTACCAGGTTCCAGCAATAAGAGTTCTTCTGCCTCAATATCGCCGTTTTCAGGCGCAAGATTCCATAACTTTTTCTTCTTACGAAGTACTTCGTAAGGCGACAAAGTGAAAATCTATAATGTGATTAGCTTCGTGGAGCACATCCAACTTCAATAGAGAGACATAGAATACACATTTCGTAAAAAGTAAATAAGGCTGAAATAGAACAGAAAAAATTCGGACGGAATGAAGAGATTGTAGATCAGCAGTCCTTACATTTTTTTTTATCCCAATCTCGAATTTCAAGTTTATTCCAGCTTGCAATTCATTCTGGACCGATTTAAAATGACAAATTATTATTGTAATTATTATTATTATTATTATTATTATTATTAATATTATTATTGAATATTCAATTCTTGTATATGATTAGTCAGATATTACACATTTTCGAAGTGAGTTCTGCATGAACTGAATGTTCTGAAAGAATTGTCCGTAAGCATTACGGCATTCAACACTCTTCGTCAAAAATGAATTTTTTAACCATCCACATCCCATTCTACAACTAGACATCTTCGTGATTTGTCACTCATACAAATCGCAAATTCCGTTTTACGGAACAGTGAATCGGGTGTACCACCTCACTCAGCAGAGGTTAACAACACTGATCTTCCGTGGAGAGTTCAACGTTCCACCGGTCGGTTTACTCGCCCATATCCATCGTCACTTCACCTCCCGCGCGCGTTAAGATTTACGCCATATCCCCTGTGTCGTTCCGGTACGCATGCACTTTCGGAGCCATCCGAGATAATGCCGCATAGGAAAAGAAAGGCTCTCTCGGCCGGAGCCGCCCTCTAAAGATTTATTGCCGACATCTCGACGCAACAACGCGACGTCGACGACACAAAACCACTTACAGCTTTTTTATATCCTGCCTTCATCGCTGTCGCGGCCGTCGGATATCCCTGCGGGGCGCCGCGGCTCGTCCTGAGTTCGGATCCAGAGGACGTCTCAATGAGACGCATGCGGAGCGATGGTGGCGTTCCATGTGGCGGGGTTGAGAGGTGCGGAGTTAGAATGGGTGATGTTGGAGTGACACGATTTGGCTATGGAGAAGTGAAACTTTAAAAAAATTAAGTTTCTAGCAGTATTGGTATTGTAATATTTGAAGTGTGTATGTGTATTTTGCATTTTAGGGTCGGATTAATCCGACTTTTGCCAGATAGTAGTGTTTCCAGGAGGCCTGGGTCATGTTGTTTATTTTCCACGCCTAGGGGTAAACGACACATACGGCGAGCGTGATTAATTGCCTTCACTGTATATAGCATACTTGTCTTGCCTGAGCTTTTCTTTCGTCACTCAGTTATAGAAACTGAGACGATTGTAATGGAATGATACAGCTCTGTGTTTGTCCTGACTGAGAATCGAATCCCAAATTGCATCACGGAAAGCTAAGTCGCAGTTCATGAGCCATCAGTGGGGAATATTTTAAGCACAGTATCAAATTAAGAACCATCTCCATTACTAAGTACAACGTAATGTTTTTAATTGCCGTCTCTTAAGGAATTTATACAAACTAAATAATAATGAGCATATTTATCAAAATGTAAAACGTTTATAGAGAACCTTCGAACAGTAATAGATAATAGTCGTTTTTAGTTTTTCACTAATTTATTCTCTTACAATGTTTTACATTTTGTGATAAAATGTTTGGTGAAACCGTTATTAAATACAATGAAATTTTTTAATAATTGGGTCATAATGAGAAATATTTTAAATATTATATTTGATTTTCCAATTTGCAAAACATTTTTGACCGATCATTTCTCAGTTTTGGAAAGAAAATAACAAACATGAACAGATAATTCATATCCACAAACTGATCATTAGAAGACGAACGAATGTGGAGAAAAACATAACCACTTACCTATTATCTCGAACTCCTGCCTTCAAACACTTCCTGTTAGAGAAAAGTCATTTATTACTCAGGCTACTCTTGGTACAACGTAAGTGTGAACCTTACGTCAGCACTAGAAAATACATTGAGCACGCTCACCTGCAAAGATCCATGCAATAGAATAAGAGTTCTGTCGAATTCAAAATCATTAATATGTATTTACGAATATTATTTTATTTATATACCAAACTTGAGCAATTTCGCGAAATCAAGAACGAATGAATTTACGACTGAAACAATAAATTCATAAAGATACGTTCATTTGCTACGCAATAATAATCAATTCTTGTAGTATTCGAAGTAGCAGCATTGCGACCAATATCTTTGGCATCACAATTTCCATATCAGCCGCAGTCTTCTGCAGTTGATCGGCAAAGCACACTTCTGGCAATCGCCTTCAAGTCTCGTTCTTCTTAACTTCTTGCTCAACTTCTTACTAGACTTCTCTACATGCTGGTTGTATTTTGGATCACCATACTTCACCTGTTTTGTTTCAATGTCTGTACTATTTTGAGAGCTTCAAAAGTATCGACAATGGAGACTCACTTCTTTGTTACGTTATTTCATTATTTTTATTCTGTTCATTCATGTCAATCATTAGGGTCGACGGTAATAGTACATTTTTATTCATGTTTGGTTTCCGTTACTTTTTGATATATCCTAAATTTCAGATCCGGAGTTTACGGTAATACAGTACTCTGTGCAATAGGCTTACAGAACCCATTGTAAACAGGTCTTCTCAGAGATTTGTTCCATATCAAGAGACACAGAGATCTTAAATCTATTTTTCCAATGTAAATAGGTCTAGAACAGAGCCACGCTTTTTACCACGTTCGCTGCTGCCAACTATGAGTATATTCGTAGTTGACAAACTGCCACTTACGATATAACTCGTTAATGATCGTCTTACTTAAATCACCGATTACGAGAATTGCCGTATCAAATGCTTGCTATATTTGGATATTTCGCATGCAGGAAAGGACTAAACAATACTCTTGGCATTCTGAAATATACTTTATTAGAATGAAGTGCGATACATTTTAAAACAGTTTTCCATGCAAAGTGCGGGTTTTTCATTACGCACCGGACAAAAATAAAGCGTTTCGCGCAGTTTCTTCTACCCACAAAAACCCGACATCGCTCTTTTTCTCAGTTGGTGGAAGTGCTTCCAAATAATGAAAATTATATTTTTTTTGTTTTTTTCTTGGAAGCATTTCTTGCAAGCATTCGACAATTTTTTCATGTAATTTCAGACTGGTTATAATAACTGCATTGTTTTCAGAATATAACAGATAAGCATTATTTATGCACATTTAAAAAAGATTAAGAATAGTTTTCAACGGATAATTTAAAGCATAAAAAAAGCAAATTGGATCTTGGCGCATGTGAACGGACGCATCATATTAGCTTTGGCAGCGAACATATTAAGTTGAATTGGTCAACGTCACTTATTCCATGAAATCCGGTTTTGTAAATGCACATGGTTTATTAAACATCACTGTATTTTTTCTTGGTAACAATTATTTATTAAAACATTTCTAAAATGAGTAAAATTAATTAAAAATTAAAAACTATCAGATAAATCTTT
Organism: Teleogryllus occipitalis; assembly: GCA_011170035.1. NCBI lineage: Eukaryota > Metazoa > Arthropoda > Insecta > Orthoptera > Gryllidae > Teleogryllus > Teleogryllus occipitalis. The sequence continues at coordinate 229,804 of BLKR01001131.1, read as the reverse complement.
AAAACTTAAATTTTACCAAGGTTTTTGAATGTTTGAATTAATTGTTATAAACAGAATATGCACATTGTTTAATTTCTGTGCATTTACGAAGCAAAATTATTAATAAAATAAAGAACTATAAGCAACGCAAATTAATAAATTGATGGCAGTTGCATAAATAATACTAAATTACCTCTTCTTGTTGCTATTTTGCGCAAGAAATTTATTAGGAATGTACGTACTGTAATATATTAAATGTATGTGTAAATTCTGTGAACATTGCTACGCGAGAAGAGAAAAAAATGAAAAGAGGCAAGAGGGCTTTGGGAAAGCAGTGTGATATGGAAAAGAAAAGTTGGAGGAAGTCGTTTTGAGCTATTTTTTAAGAAGGAATCTATGCTGCAGTAATTGAGTGCGGACGTAATTTGTATGATGCATGAGCTAGAAAGAAGTGAGAAGAAAGAAAGATAGATAAGTCAATTACCCTCTTATATCAAAGACAACAACTAAAACTGTGTTCTTAGTGAAAGAAGAATTAAAAGCCTGTAACAGGGTGGGACTTTTTGTTGTAGATATTAATAGTTTCTGCTACTAATTTCATTGTATAAATAAAGGAATAAATTTATTTGTTCAACACAGAAGCGTTTAACAGATTTTTTAATATAGTAATTTTGGTAATTATCTAAAATATGTTTACACAATTCGTCCGATGTTTTCCGTATGGAAACATTCTCACGGCCATGTCCTGAAAATTGGTGTTTATTGTGCTGATGTATCATGAAAAAACCGGGCATATCTAAAAGATATATTTCGGTACGTCAGAGTACCCTTTCGGTACGTCAGAGTACCCATTCCTTCGGAAGAGTTTACCGCAATGTTCGTGCAGATACATTCGCGTGCACTTCGAGTGAGTTCCCACATCATCGCAGGGAGTGGCCAAAGCGGCGAGCTTTACGACTGCGGCTCCTCTGCTCCGCTGCGCCGACTCCCGCGCTTTCGCGTCCGCCACTCGAGATTTACGCCCCGGCGCGACTTCGCTCACCCGCGCCAGATGGCGCGTCAGAGAACGCGGCTGGGTGACGCGGAGATCGAAGGTGAGTGATTGTTAGTGATTCCGGGCGAGTCAACTACTATGGACATTAGTCCCGTACGTGTAGGGCGTGTTTTTGCTCGGGAGGTGGCGGGGATCTTTACCTACTGTATGGTGAGATCCGTCGTCGATCTACCGTCAGCTAGCGGGATTGTCCCTAACTAGGTATCTCCCACCAGAGGGGCACCGTCCCAGCCAGGAAAAGCTCTAAGCTCCCGACCGGTCTCCCGGCATGTTTGGTAGTGTAATGCATGTCAGTGAAAATGTGTGTGGGTAAGAGATGAGGATAGGACAATGAAGAGGTAGGAAAGATCGCGCGCGGTCCGTGGCCCGCTTGTTAGGGTACTGCTCCGGTATTCGCCTGGTGTTGATCGGAAAAAACACGGAAAACTACCGATCAGAGCAGCCGGCCTCTAGAATTCTCCTCCAGACAGTAACTGAATTCGATCTAGCTGACAAGCTTTCGAAAATCTCGCCGTTGTCGGGAATGGAAACTAAGTCCTCCCGGTCAGAAGCAGTTACATCATTTGATGTATTGAGCCACCGCTGTCAGTGGAGATCGAAGAGATTTTGACATTTTGTAACAGGTAGCTATGCATACTCATCTAAATTGAATCAGTGATTTTAAAAGGGAAATAAGCCCACTTTTTTCGTAAAAAGAGTTGAGATATATATATTTTCTTTGTTATTCATCAAACTATAGATTAGTGTAAAAATGAAACTTGTTCAACCTAAAGTCTATGGGCTAGAAAAGAGAAAGAAGTTCAAGACTAGTTTCTGATCCTCACACAAGAACTAGTATTATCAGCTAGTAAACGCCTAAATCTTTATGACGATCGTAATAGGCACTAAGAACACCATTGACTTCAAACCATTGTTTCATAAGAGTAAGAATAAAGAAATTAAAAAATATATTTTCTTCATAATTGTTTTCATAAAATTCTTTGTTTTATAATTATTTTATAAGACAAAGGATTATAAAGAAAAACGATTCTGTAAATTAAAAAATGCAAATTTGAAGTTACAGAGTAGCCCAGGCAATCAATAAGAGCTAGTTCTAACTATTACGTAGAATATAGATGTTCCACTCAATTGTGGATGTTATTAGGTTGTTTTTTTTTAGAACTATGGAACAAGGACTTATTTCCCTTTTCAAATCACAGATTCAATTGTTATGGACGATATTGCGAAGATATTGTAGGAAAGGAGTGAACGCAGACAGGAGGTATAGCTATTTACATTGATGTATTTACAAAAATATTACAGATAACACACATTATTCGCAATATTAAAATTTCTCTGATGCAACTTCGTTTTTCCCAGCCGCCTAACAGCGACTGCATCACTAAACTTTCGCTCGGTATTTGGTTCTTGCTCTTCCAGACCTAAATTTTTTGTTTTTGTTGGAATTTTTTCCCTTTAAACAAAGACTTGGTTTTACTCGAAATATTATTTCTACAAATTGTTATTAACGCTCACAACAATGAAAGTATAGATACCTTCGCAAGATATGGTAAAAGCACGACAATTAATCGCAAACAATTATTTCGCAATAAAGTGTCCAACCCACTGGAATAGTCACTTTCGAAATAACCAATTAAAAGTTGTGTCCAACCCACTGGACGCCGTGCCTGAAAGGGCTAACTAGTCCCTGGTGCTTGTTTTTCCGCCCCGCCGCGAAAAACTCTCGTAGAATTTTCAATCCACTTGATCTAACCGAAGCGAACACCAGCCTGGGTGAAACCATGCCGAAGCATACGCGAATGCCACAGGCTTAAAGACACGCAAACGCAAATCCGCGCATTTTCCCTATCAATATTAGGGTGTCACGTTGTCACTCGCGCTCCCCTCGTTCAGGTAAGCAGTCCTGTGTGCTACATTGAGGTCCGCTGGCCAGCTTTTCGGCATCCGCGCAGTTCAGACTCGCCTCGGGCGCCTATCGCCCGTATGTCGTGGAGCACCCGCGCTTGACAAGTTTCCTGCTTCTAAATATATCAATTGTTTGCGACATGGCTATGTTTCTGCCTGCTGCCGCGTCCCCGGTCACCGCGGACAAGTCACCGCCCCACCCTTTCAGTCACGTCACCACGAAATAATCTATGTTCTAATAGATGTGGATACATGGCTTTGGGTACTGGAAGTCGTTTTTACTTACTCGTATACGTACGTGTATTCAGAGTAATAGGATGTGGTGTAAGAGAAAGTTATGTATGAAAAATTGATTTCGAGATTTTAATGGAAGTACACGATTTGAGGTCCTGTGATACCGAGAAAGTGACTTTTTTGTAAACGTCCGTCATTTATCTGTCTGTTTTTCTGCCCTTCAGTCTGGCCACAACACTAGCACCTAAAATATTCGTAGGATTTTGTTTTCGAAATGAATATGCATCGATCGATCCCAATTCAACAATTCTTTACAAAAGTAAAGAAAGGGACTTTTTCTGCAAATGAAATTTGTGCTTCACAATTTGTTGAGTTAACGTCACGACCATTATTGAAAATATTAGAAGTTTCTGCATAATTTTGTGTGCAATTTGAACAATTTTAAAAACAAGATTTTCTCAAAATCAATTCCAATTTTTTTAAATTATTTTTTTAACATTTTTTTTTTGCAGATAGTACTAAGCACACTGAATAATATTATTTGAACACCCTTTTGATGCATTCTTTTTAATATTTCAAAAATTATACTCTGTAATTTTTTTAAATATCTTTAATGACTTTAACATTTAAAATAAAAATGCTTTTGTATATTATTGCATTTGTGAATTCAAGGGCTTCAAAAGTTTTCTCTGAAAATCAGATCATAATTTCATTGAATTTCCTGAAATCCTGAAACGGCATTAACTCAGAAACGGCACCAAACTTTTCAATTAACGTTTTTGAATTTATCCGTCACAAAATCATTTCCGTCATAAACACACACCATTTTGTATGTTACTGAACTTCAGTTGTTTCACTTTTCGTGTTTATGCAAATGTTAAAAATACTTTTTGTGATATAAACTAAAACTTTGGATAGTATTAGAGGGTTTTTGCTTATGTTTTCAAATATAATTTTAGTTTACATGAAATTTAGTAAACTCTATTTTACCTGATAATTTTGTTCAGTGTTGTTTTTCTGCTAAATTAGCATTACAATTTTTGTAGCTCTGGTGAGGTCTGCAAATCAACGAACAAAACATACCTTAATGTGTCTCAACCGCCATTATTTTTGGTGATTTGCTGAAATCGGAAAGAAAACATTTAAAAGTAACCTGTGCAAGAGTTGTTATTACTACTTATTTCAATCGTGAATCATTCAACTCGAAGAGAAACTTATCTAATTAATTTCGGCTTATGTGACAAAATCATGGCATTGTTGTCTTTAAAAATTGTTCCCTCATTGTGTTCTTAGACGAAGTTTTAATACGATGAAGAGAATCTTGTTTGAAGGGTTGACATCAAATTTAGAACTGAAGATTGTGAGCTTTATAATAGATGAATATTTTTTCGCGTTATATCTGTTTCCTCAGTTCTCATTGTCCCATTTATCATATCATTGTCATAAAAAAATTGTCATTCTCTTGAAGAAAGTGAAATGACATGAAATGGAAGTTACATTTTGGTAGATTTCGAAACGTATTATGTTATGTCCATATTATGAATAAAAATTTTGTGATAAGATTTAATAAAGGCTATGTCGCTATGCCTAGAACGAAGTGTATCTCTTCCTTCCTAATGAACATCCCTTGATTTCAGCAAGTGAATAGTGTATGAATATCATTAGATCCATTCTGTTTGCCGCAAAATATCAATAAATGTTGGAAGTGAACGATCATTAGCATTAAGTTAATTGAGCACAAGATATATTCCGATAGAACGAGCAGTAAGTGACATATTGCCAACCGACTAACCATATATTTTTCCCCCATGAAACAATATATATGACTATGTATCATGAAGTATTGAAACTGTAAAACGCTAGAAATTTATTTCCTGAAAATAAGGCATCACGCTTTTGTCATAGATTCTTTTTGGAGATGTAGACCTAATATTTCTGAAGCAAATTTGTTGCCAATTCATTTTTTTAAGTTTAATTTGAGCGGGCTGTTGAGCATGAGCAAACCAACTCACATATTTAACGTAACAACAATATTTAATGTAGTTTAAAATTTCATAGTAACTTGAAAGATAAAATGGAAATAAAACCAATTTCGTATGAAATATTTACATTAGAGAATACATTAATGCCTTGTTTAGATGTCACGTGTGAGTTGCGTAAATGGAGACAAGGAAGTCGAGAGTAATCATATAAGAAGATGTGAGGAAGGATATATTTCTGGTGTTTGGCGAGGTCAGGAAGATCGTAAAATAACAAAGCAATATAAGTAGAAAATAAGCAAAGTGGGGAATATACTGCGAAATGTAAGTAAATGTTTTGAGTAAAAAAGACATAATATTTAACACAAATTTTTAAAACAATAATTGTGTCTAGAATAATTGTTGACAATTATAGACAACTCAATCGTTCACAAATTTGTTACGTCAAAATTTTTTAATAGACTTGATAAAAGCTGACACAATCACGATTCACAAGAATAGCATTAGTTTCATCATTGAACCTTGAGTCCTTCGTAAAAGTATAATATATTATCGTACCATGAAAATAAAGGTACTTGCGTTTTCCTTGATTGAATATTGTTATTATATATGCTTACAATAAAATAAGATTGCAGAAATTTTTCGATATTCTCGGCATAAACATTTCACATCACAAGTTTTCGAAAGAAAAGAACACGTAAATCGTCAGTAATATTGTGGGCAGAGATTTAAAAAAATAATTCGAAAGGTACAGATGCCCTCCCTCAAATTAAATGTTGCTTGTACCAACAGTACCGCAACAAAAGCAGTGTCGATTTTTTTAGGTTTGTTAGGTTATTAGGTTCGTCCACTCGTATGACAAGAACTTAAATACATTAATGAAGACGTGATTAAATAATCTTATTCATTGTGCAGGACTTGGTATATAATGGGAAAAAGAAAGAAATAATTCAAACAATTATTCTAATTTATTTTATATACCTACTGGTAAAAATCATTATTTTTATATATTAAACTGCATTAAGAAACTTTCGTTTTGGGGAATGATCCTCTGTGTATTGCTTAAATATTTTTCTGTATAAATCTCAGGTATAAATTCTCTGTTAAAAGTATTATATTGTAATATATTAATATAATTCTGCATAAATTTTTAATATTTCTTTTCATATATTTTAAAAAACGTCGTTAACTACAGAGACTCTTAATTTGTTTATTTACTAGAAAGATTTCAACTCCCAATGGAACTCACACAACTCACAAAAGAAACCATAGTTTGACAATAACGTAACATGTTCCGAGTTTCTTTTTATTTTCACGCAGAGAAATATTCTGATTCGCACAGATGGAAGGTCGAAGCCTCCCGAGGTATGCAAATTTCTTGTAAAACCCCGCGAAGAGGAACCACAAAACTCCCACTTGCCTAAAAATACGGCCACGTTACCAGGAAGTCGAAATTCCTACTCAAGAGCGACAACTGGCTCACGTTACTGAGGATATTTGGAGTCCCTCTACACAGGTGGCATTCAGGCTGGTTTTGCAGGTATTTCTGCGCCACGCAGCGTCTGCCATCTGGTTGACAAATACGGGATGTTTTGACGCCACGATTTCAGAGCTGTACGTTCCCTTTTACTGCCGTCTAGTGTGGCCGAGATAGACCGTTAATCTGCTTGGGGAACGGCTTCTATTTCTACTCATTACGTTGCTTCACGCCATTATACAGCTGCGTATTTTGCCTCTGTAATGATAGAGTAGAAAAGTGTCTCTAATATATGAGTGGTGTATTTATTCTGAAGTGAGGGATAATTCACGTTCTTTATTGCGGTGTTTATGGTTAAACCTTCAGCGTCCACAATGGAGAGTAATCAGAAGAGTACGAATGACATGTCTACTAGAAGAGCTAGCAATGTCACTGTATTTCATACGGTTCTTTTCCGAAATGTACTCGTTTTATTTGTGGTGAAAGATAAAACACTCCCTGAGGATATGCTGGAATATACGTGGCTGCAAAAGAAGCGTTTAAGTTACTACTCACATGAAATATAAAAAGGAGGCACGGAAAAAGTATGTACTAAGGTGAAAACGATTCGAAGTTCAATGAAGTTTGGTCAACACTTGCAAAAGTAAAACGGTGGTCTGCAGGTCTTCAAGAAAAGAACTTTACTTTTCACATGAACCAGTCCTATGAACTTCGTTATTGTCCTAATTTTATATAACAGAGTGTAGAAGCAATCAATGCTACCTAAATAGTTGCTGGTAAGAAATATGTAAACGAAAGTAATCATATTATTTGAATTAGTGAAGACAAAAAGGACCAATAATTGAAGTATGGTGATCCGCGAAAACTAGATATTTGTTTCATATAGAACTGTGAAATATGGATATCATTATGCACGTATGTCCGAAAAAGTAAAGATGAAAAAGAAATTCATCGTTAGAACATTAGCCAAAACCGACCATCAGTTTTTTACCCAACTTCATTTACAATTCCCCAGCAGCAACTAGAGAAATCAGTCATAAAACCACAGTAGCTGTCTTTAAACTCAACCCAAGAGCCCGTATATTCAACAAGAGAGCGCGTTGAATGCGTTTGCTAAGTACCATCCACGAAAAATTGACAGCGATTCATCATCTCCCAGAAACCCATTACTTAAGGCCCCAATGACAGAGACGATACAAATCGCGTGAGAAAAGGCTGGGAACATCTTCGCTTCAAACCTTACTCCATCACAGAGCGTAGACAAGATGTCTGACAACGCTCTTCGAGTCCGGGTCGTCGTGTGAATCCGAGATTTTTTCGTTCACTCGCCCGCCACGAGGTCGAGACTCCGCGGGCTGTGAAATATAGTGTGTGTATAATTTGTACACTCGCGTGTATAGTTTTAAGGCGGCTCGGGACAACAACAGTTAGCTCATAACTTCACATTCGCGGTGCGCGTCGTTATTTGTGTGATTTCACGCGGACAAGGCTCAGTTAGACGTAACTGTCAGCCTGCGTGGAGACGGCGGGTCGCCAGGGGTCGACCAACAGGGAGGTGCAGCTAGGAAGACCCGGAGAGGCGAGGCGAAGACGAGTTGGAGTGGGGGAAATCTAGCGAGTAATTAGGCGAGGTGGTAAATTCGCGGGCAGTCAATGGTGATTAGAAGGTAGATCGGCAAAAGAGATGTGGAAATTGATAAAAAAGACGAAACGAATGGGAGGTTGAGACAAGGAGAGATGTGAAGAAAGAATAAATAAAAAATGCAGACATCAAACGATTTGATATAAAAATGATAGATTCATATTAAAAAGAATAACATTTTGTGATGTAAAGCCGTGGAAGATTTCAAGGGGTAGGATGAGAAGGAAACGCCAGTGTTTCTTAAAAAGAAAATATATTTAAACCAATTGCAAACCAGAGACGGAAAGAAAGTTGATTGGTATATATGAGAGCAAATTCCCTGGTAGTAATAGAAAAATATCAGAAGGTTAAACAGAGTGTGGAAGGAAGCAAGCGAGAGGAAATACTACAACGAAGTTATTGGAAAGCGGGAGTGTGAGCTAGGCTGCTGATCGTACACATGCGACTGTTAGTTCTCTTGAAATATATACAAGGCTAGCCAAAAAACGAAAAATATATTGTGTATATTGTGTAATATATATATATATTACCGACCATGAGTTTTTTATTCAACTTCATTTACAATTCCCCAGCAGCAACTAGAGAAATCAGTCATAAAACCACAGTAGCTGTCTTTAAACTCAACCCAAGAGCCCGTATATATATATATATATATATATATATATATATATATATATATATATATATATATATATTAATTTTTTGGTCTTAAGAATGGCATGGTCATTAGCGACCATTTATACAATACTTTATAATTCATCAAATAATGTTATAAGCTTTAGAAATTTGAAGACATTATAAATGTGCGATGTTTCCGTTAGTAATTTGGAAGGACAATTTAGAAGTGAATATGTCGTACGTTACTTTGAATACACTGGGCTATCTATTAAGCAATGATTAATAGTTATTTGGATATTACATGATACACAAAATGGTGGAGATTCTTTCTTGAACTGCTTTTGTTTTGTTCTTCCCAAAAATATCAGAATTGGTATTGTAAGATGTAACGTGGTGGAAAGTGACGGACCATGTTAAAAAAGGCTATATCAGCAGAAAAAGGTCATGCTCAATATAATTGGAATACAAAACAGAGGAATGTAATTGGAATATTTAGTACTCCTTTATTACTTATTACCCCCAATATTTTTTATTATCTTTTAAAAATAATTTATGGCTGTTATTTAATAACAGTACAAATTTTATATTTGGTGGTAATCAATAGTAATAAATGAGTACCACATAGTCCATTCGGTTACATGCGTTTGTACCGCTGACCTGACGGTGGTGGTGGCGGCGGCGGCGGCGATGAACCTGGTCGATCACAAGGCCTGTCCCGGCGCTGGGGTTGTCGGGACCGCACCTGCCGTCGTCGGGCGGGGGCGGGGGTGGGGGAGGAAGTGGCCCGCGCGCGAGGGGGCGGGGAGCGAGGAGCGTTAACGAGCCTTTGTCGCCGCACGTACCTGACGAGCAGCCTTTGGTGGTTTACCGACAGCGCTCGCGCTCGACGGGCGCCGCTCCGAGCGAGGATTGCGTGCTTTCTGCTGGAATGTTTCAATTGATTCCTTCGGAAACCGTTGGCTTCGCGATTTGGGGAAGGAGGACGGTGTTTACCAGGTGATTGGATGGGAATCAAAGAACATTAAAATATAATTTGTAATGGATACAATGTAATCTCAATATATATACTTTGAAATTATCCATAAATGGTATTCTGTATTGATCACTGCCAACACGGAGTGCACTCTCAGAAATTCCTGCATTACTATAATGTAAAAGTACATTAAAGTAATTTTCATGTACGTAAATTAAATGCAATGTACACGTACAATAACTTTGATCTATGTGTACATTAAATTTAATGTACTTGTACAATTAAATTTAATGTACACAAGTTAAGTCAACAATCGTACGTTAAATCTACATTTATTTTAATTTAAGCATTAAATTTAATATAAGGTTCATTAATATCTCTTTAATGTACAAGGTATATTAAAATTCATGTACAGCCGTACATTAAATTTAATGTAATTTCTGACAGTGTGGTTAATAATGAATTATCTGATAGAATTCACCTCCAATATCTTTTGGGGCATGTTAAATTAACATGCTTCTCCGAGAACATGTTTATGAGGTTAGAAGTATTTTGAGTGGTGTTGTATGTATTTGGCATTTTGGGTCGATAATCCGACTTTGAAGTCGGATGCTAAATGAGAATGTTTTAAGAAAATATATGCAGTTCTCGTAATAAAGTCTTGAGACAATAGACATTAAATATCTTTTCTTACAATATTCAAAATTTCACGTTGAAACTAGTTGCATCGAATTAGTCGATAAGTAAATTATATTCAAAACCAATGTTTCTCATCATGAAACATATACTATTTAAAAAGACTATATTTATTAAATTACTCCATATTGAATGTCATTTGCCATAAAAGATTTTTTTTCCAGCAGCAACTATAATTTAAAACAACACACCGAAATTAATTATTTTGATTGAGACCTTGCTTGTGTACCTGAAAATTTATTTTAAAGATCTTAAAATAAAACCTGAAGTCCAAGATGTGGGTCCATTTATAACGCCACACTTCCTAAGAACATGAGCCAGCAATAAATAACAACAGTATCCTACTTTACGGATCTCATCCCCATCTCGTTACTTCCGCGTTCTTCTCATTCCAGCGAATAAAGGTTTTTTTTCTTTTTATGAAACGGATACATTACTTTCCACATCAATCTCACGATGAGTACGTGTCGACAGCATGTCCCGACAAAACGATATGTAATAAAGTGGTGTGACCTCCGTTTGATCATAAATGGAGCAGCAAATACCAAGAAGAGAAAAAGCCCTTGCTTTAATAATTGATGTTTTAAGTAGAAATTACGGTTGTTTACGTACGGTCTAAGCACGGATAAAGTACGAATATTTTTAATATCTATACAATATTTAATTGTACGTACTTGTTTGTCAAGGTAAATGAAAACGAGGTAGTGAATGACATACTAAAACATTCCTCACTTTAATCCATTTAAAAAAATGGATACTGTAAAAATGTGAATATTTTTTCTAGTATTCTACCACCAAAATTTCGACCTCGAATTTTACGACAGATTCCAATATTTATCCGTACAACACGTAGCGCTGAAGAAAAGTAAAATTGATTCAGAATTTGCATTAATTTTGTAGTTCTTTAGATGAAAAAATTAATGACGAATTTTGAGCTGTCTCAGCAAGTACAGTAATAATATATATACAGAGTCTTCAATATCTCGAATTTGACAGAAAAAGAAAAAAATGAACATGCCATCTTATCGAAAGTTCAGGTTACATAGTAAAATATAGCATTTAAGAAAGCAAACAATACATAATTTCTACGTTTGAGTTAACAACAAAGAACTATAAATTTGAGTTTTCACATGAACAAGTAGTAGCAGTACAAAATATGAAGAATGTTAATTGCAAGAACAATGGATGCAACAAGGAACAATTAGGAGCTAAAAGTCAACTACATGGTCATGTCTTCCTCTTATTTACCACAAGTATATCATCAACCACATTATCCTGAGAGTGAGTAGAGCACGTGCCAAGTAAATGATATGAATTTACAACAGGATGATCCCTGGGCGGAGATTGAAGTAGTTGCAAATACGGCTTAAATGATACGAATTAATAAAGCGCTCGCTTTAATTTCCTAATTAGAGCCCCGCGGCGGAGGGTATGCGCTGTGGGGGCCACTAATGCTTTAATAAGGCACGTGCGCCCGGCGTTTATTACGCGCAGGCTTTATCGCACGAGGAAATCACCCGGGGGAGGAAGAGGCGGGGGGACGGCCAGCAGGTGGATGCGGGTGGGCGCGCGCGACGGAGAATGACGGGATATAGTCCGACTAGGAGCAAAAAGAGACGAGGATAGTAGGTAAACAAAGAGGATGTCAGACAAAAATTGAGAGTGGGGGGTGGATGAAAAAAGAGAGGTATGGAAATAAAAAAATTAGTGTGAGAGAAAAATAGAGAGAAGATGGGAGGAACATGCACATGCAGATTACATCATTCAGGAAGGAAGGGAGGGAGGGTGGGAGAAAGAGGGAAGGAGAAAATGTGTGTGTGTGTGTGAGTGAGTGAGTGAGTGAGAGAGAGAGAGAGAGAGAGAGAGAGAGAGAGAGAGAGAGAGAGAGAGAGAGAGAGAATAGAAATATAAAAATAACAAGTTTAGAAGAGAATGAAGCTTAGAAATTTCCACTCTAGAAGCGCACTCTAGAACTTACCTGTACTATTAGTTCCCTAGTTCTAGTTCCCTTATCCTTCTCGTAATTTTTAATGTTCCTTGACGAAAGTTTATCGAATCAAACTATTTTGTGATTAATAAAGTCTAAAAATTACTCATTTTCAATAATTGAAATTTATATATCAATGCGATGGAGAAAGACGTGAGATGGGGACGGAAAACGAAGAGACTTCCAAAAGTGAAAGTAGAGGCACCAGCAACAGATTATGTACGTCATTGGATTCGTCTTTTTACGCTAGTCACGATAGACAAAAAATATATATAGTTCCATTTGGAAAAACAAATTTACCTCACTATTCTGCAAAGTACAAATGAGAAAATACATGTATTAATTGGCCCCATTTCCTCATGCACTTCCGTGAAAATTGCATTGCAATAGCTCAACCGTTCAAAAAGTGCAGGAGGTGTTAACGTTACGTGATTCTTCCTGTATATAATGTGAAAAATTATTGTGTAAAATCAATAATCTATTTTGAAATAATTCTTAAAATATCAATTTATTGATAACGATAGATAAAATAGCAATTTATTGATAACGAAGAGACTATACCTAAATATAGTGTAATTGATACTCCCAAAATCGTACTTATACTCCCAAAAGCTAGATACGTGCAAAATAAATTTAGTAAAAAATAACGAAAAAAGGGAAAAAAAGAAGATCAATATGAGGAAGGAAATTTCTTATAATTCTCCTAAAGAAAACCAAAACAGAAGAATTTTGAGAGATAATACAAAAATATGCAAATCGAAAGAAAAGACAAATATTACATGTCATCCAAATTAGTTAAATAATTAATTTCGTTAAATTAGTTAATGTCGAGAGTATTGTAGGGATCAGTACCAATGTTTACAAAACCAGAGTAATAAATTATTAAATGAGTTAGCCACTATGCTAGAAGGAGATAGAAAAGAATGGGAAAGGAACGCGGAAGCATATAATCGAAAACAAATAGCAAAAATGAAATGGGAAATAAAATAATCGGGTGACAAATGATCAGAGAAGGTATGCAAACCTGCAGAATCCCACACGCGTATATTCCCACACTGCAATTTCTCAGTGTTGTCTCCGTACCTTATGATACCCAATTACCCGTCCAGAGTTTAATTACTGCGAGGAAGGGGCCAGCATTGTTTCTCTTGGAAGCCGTCGAAGACGGATCTGCTACAGACGAGACGGCAGCGGAGGCGGTGGCGGGGTGATGGCGGTGACAAAGACGGAGTCGGAGGCAGAGGTGGTGGCAGTGACTGAGGCAAAGACGGTGATGGTAACAGACGAATCGGCGGAGGAAGCGGTGGAGGTGGAGATGGAAGAGGAGGCGGAGACGGAGAACGAGGCGGAGGCAAAGACGTAGACGGAGGTGGAGAGGGAGGCGGAGGTGGAGAGAGAGGCGAAGGCGGAGACAGAGAAGGAGATGAAGACGGAGACGTAGGGGGGTGGAGGAGGTGGCGGAGGTGGAGACGGAAAAGACGTAGGAGATGGAAATTGAGATGGAGACGTAGGCGGAGGAGGCTGCGGAAGCGGAGATGAAAGTGGAGGTGGGGACGGAGAACGAGACGGTGGAGAAGGCGGAGACGGAGACGGTGGTGGAGACGGAGGCGGAGGCGTAGATATAGCCGGAGGAGGAGGTGGCGGAAGCGGAGGCGGAGACGGTAGATGAGATGGAGGAGGAACCGAGACGGAGGTGGAGGTGGAGATGGAGGCGGAGATGAGGTTGGAGACGGAGGCGGAGGCGAAGGCGGAGGGGGTTGCAGTAAAAATAGGGGTGGTGTAAGTGGAGGCGGTGCAGATTGAATGGAATTAGTGACAGCGGCGACGGAGGCGAAAGTGGAGGTGGTGGCAGAGGTGGGGTTGGAGGTGACGGAGGTAAAAACTGATGCATGGAGATATCTGGGCCAGTGGCGGGAAGGATGTAATTCGAATACCCAAATGGAGGAGAAACATATAAGGAATTGGGAAAGCGAAATGAATGTTGACATGAAAGAAGATAGCGGATGCAAACGCAGAAAGCAATCGATACCAAAAGTATCATCAGAATTGGGTGTGAAGACGATGTCAAACACTTATACAAAGGAGAGATGCTGCTAATGTACTACAATGTCAGATGGAAGAAACATTGGAGAAAGAAGTGAACTGGGGGATTAAAACGATAACAAGAAAAGCCGGAGATTAAATTTAAATTGACGAAGATGAAGATGAATATGGCAATGGAATACAAATCAAAAGCTGAGCACATCTGAAAATAAAGGAAAGTCCAAATACGAGTCTGGAACGGTATTGACGACGAAGAAAAGGGAAGTGGACACGAAAGAAAGGCGAAAGCAGAAGTGTAGCAGATGTAATCACATATGGGAATGTGGACATGGAGGTTAAATTCATTTCCGTGATGTAGTCATGTTCAATGATAGGTGAATTTTGTGAACGGAGCTCAAGGTGAAAAAGTAGGCTATACTGAAAATTGGAAAACAAAAGAGTGCAGGATTGGGAAGATAAGTGGGGTCGTAGTTTGTGGAAAAAAGCAAAAGTTTAAGAAAAGGACAAAAAGGTTAGTGTTGTAGCAGCTGCTTAGGTGGAGCTCAGATCGGAGAGAGTGGGGGAGGCAAAAACCGACGCAAGGTGGGATTCGAGAAGTGAGGCGGAATTTGCTGATTGAGTGAGTGTTTCTAGACCCCTCGATTGTTACGAACAATGGAAGGGATTAAGGTGCTTCTAGCATGCATGTTTTGTATGTGTAGTGTATATTGATTGATTGATTGTTAGTGATTTCAAGCGCGTCAACTACAGAGGTCATTTATTCCGTAAGTGTATGTTTTTCATCGGGAGGTGGCGGTGATCTTCTCCCACTGGATGGCGAGCTGACCTACCGTCGACTAGCGGGATTTCTCACACCAGCGGGGCACCGCTCCAGCCGCGACAAGCTCTAAGCTCCCGATCGGTCTCCAGGCATATGTGATAGTGTAGGCATGTTAGTGTAAGTGTGTGTGTAAGGGGTGAGGATAGGACATGGAAGAGGAAGGAAAGATCGCGCACAGTCTATGGCCCGTTTGTTAGCGATCTGCACGTTGCGCCGATCTGCACGTTGGCTTACGAGGTCTCCGTCAAGAGGTATTTTCCCAGCGGGCCACCACCGCAGCCGGGATAAGCTTTGTTGTGCATTCCTAGACTATCATACTGGTGGACACTTCTAGACCACCATAGTCACTCTTGGGCCCTTTCATTCCCTTTAATTCATTTCCTCCGACTGGTCTCCCAACAGGTGTAGTAGTACAGTGCATGTAAATGTATGTATCAGAGGAGAGGATATGACAAAGATGAAAGAAAGATCGCGCGCGTTTCTTGACTCGTTTGTTAGTATACTACTCCCACATTAGCTTAATAGATATTGTAGAAACCACGGAACACTACTGACAGAGCACCAAACTACCGAAAACAGCCAGTCCCTAGAATTCTCATTGAGTGGATGTATTTGCCCTAGCTCTTTAGCTACTGTCGGAAGTGGAAACTGAATAGCGAGAATAGATGTGTTGACACAAAAGAAGATAGAATTCAGACCGGAGGTGTTAGTGGAGACGAACACGGTGTCAACGAGGAGGTGGAGTTTGAAAGGGAAGAAATGGGGACAAATGATGGATGGAAATAGAAGCTAAGAAAATAAAGGGAAATGATGGGGAATATAGAAGGGAAGTGGACTTATGGGTAAAGTATGTGTCAAGCAAGTTAGAATGAAACAAATATGGAGATAAAAGAGGATTTTAGAAAAGAAGGTGGATTTAAAGAAAGAGAACATAAGAACGGGGAAAAGAGAAATGCTCAATCGAGGAGAAAAACAGACTCAGAAGAAGAGGAAACGGAGTTGTGGATGAGGGAGATGCCGAGAATTTAGTTGGAGTCAAATACGGACGAAGAATGAGACGATAGGGAGGAAGAGTTAATATGGAGAAAGAATCGATTTAAATGAAGAATAAATATGAAAGAGTCAAGATGAAGAAAGAGTCAAGATGGAGAATGAGTCAATATGGAAGAAGAATCGGGATCCATTCCGAGTCGATGTGAATGAAGATTGGAGACGAAGAGAGGCAGATGGAGAAAGTGTGGAAATGGAGCCGGGATGGAGAATATGTCGAAGTAGGTAATAAATCTAAATAAAGAAAGAGTTAAGATGAAGAAACGGTCGTGAGGGAGAAAACGGTCAAAATGGAGGAAAACTCGAGATAGTGGAAGAGTCGATATGAATTAAGAGTGAATACGAAGAAAGAGTGAGATGGAGGAACAGTGAAGATGGAAAATATGTCGAGATGGATAATAAATGTAAATAAAGAAAGAGTCGAGACGGAGAGAGGGTCGTGTTGAAGAAAACAGACGAAATG
This sequence comes from Teleogryllus occipitalis, assembly GCA_011170035.1. Classification (NCBI taxonomy): domain Eukaryota; kingdom Metazoa; phylum Arthropoda; class Insecta; order Orthoptera; family Gryllidae; genus Teleogryllus; species Teleogryllus occipitalis. The sequence continues at coordinate 212,884 of BLKR01001131.1, read as the reverse complement.
GAGGAAAAATCGAGATGGAGGAAGAGTCGAGATGGATGAAGAGTCGAGATGGATGAAGAGTCGAGATGGATGAAGAGTCGAGATGGTGGAAGAGTCGAGATGGAGGAAGAGTCGAGATGGAGGAAGAGTCGAGATGGAGGAAGAATCGAGATGGAGGAAGAGTCGAGATGGAGGAAGAGTCGAGATGGAGCAAGAGTCGAGATGGAGGAGGAGTCGAGATGGAGGAAGAGTCGAGATGGATGAAGAGTCGAGATGGAGAAAGAATCATTATGGAGGAAAAGTCGAGATGGAGGAAGAGTTGAGATAGAGGAAGAGTCGAGATGGAGGAAGAGTCGAGATGAAGAAAGAGTCGAGATGGAGAAAGAGTCGAGATGGAGGAAGAGTCGAGATGAAGAAAGAGTCGAGATGGAGGAAGAGTCGAGATGGAGGAAGAGTCGAGATGGAGGAAGAGTCGAGATGGCAGAAGAGTCGAGAGAATTGGATATGGCAGTCGCTGATTGAGGAGCAATCGCAAACAAAGACGCAGACAAAAGGAAAGACAAAGAAGAAATCCAGAAGAGATTTCTAACCAGAGAAAGAGTAGTCGAAAACAGAGCCGGAGACAAAAGAGCCGAGAAAAGCGGCGATCCGCGGGCAGGGGGGAGGGGCAAGCGCCTGCGCCGTCGCCTGCGAGAATTCCCAACCGTTGCGCAATCACAATTAGTCGCCGTCGGCAAGCGCCGCGGCGGGCGCCCCGCTGCGGCTCACCTCTGGCCTGGGCGCGCCGCCCCGCCGCCAGGGAGGACGGGAGGACGCCGCGAGGATAAAGGATTCGACGCCCCGGCGGCGCGCGGCGCAGCGGGCCGCGGTTCACACGGCGGCGGTCACCGCACCCACCGCGCCGCGCGGGGATCCGGGGTGGCCTAGAAGTGTTTATTTGGAAATGCAGATTCGGGATGTTCGCTCTCTCTCCCTCTCTCTCTCTCTCTCACTCTCTCTCGTAATCCTTTTCCGTCATCCTTCACTCTCCACCTCTTCACCCCAAACCCCTTCTTGTTCTCTCTTACCTCTCCCTCTCTCTCTCTCTCTCTCTCTCTCACACACACACAGAATTTTTCTCTCTCTCCCCCCTCTCTCGTAATCCTTTTCCGTCATCCTTCTCTGTCCACTTATTCTCCCGCAACCCCTTCTTGTTCTCCCTTCTCTCTCCCTCCCTCCCTCTCTCTATCACACACACACACACACACACACACACACACACACATAATCTCTTCCTCTCTCTCTCTCTCTCTTGCTCTCTCGTAATCCTTTTCCGTCATCCTTCACTCTCCACCTCTTCACCCGCAACCCCTTCTTCTTCTCTTTCTCTTCCTCTTCCACACGGGCTTCCCTTCCTCGTGCCTCCACTCCACTCTCCTCATCCCGCGGGGGACCCCGCGAGGGCAGGTGCACTGCTGGGATAATCAGTACTTTACGGGAAAATGTATATCGCTGTACACTTGATTGATGTGTTCGCACTGGTTTATGCTTATAGATGACTCCACTACCGGCTCAGTCGTGAGAGTTGGCTCAAGGCATCAACTGATATTACAGTGCCGGGAGGACCTAAGGTGTTAGTTTCGACGGTAGCAGAATTTGCGACACTCGATAGCTAGGTCGAATTCAGTCGCTGTCTGGAAGAGAATTCTATAGGCCGACTTCCGTTCAACACCAGACGGATGCCGGAGCAGTACCCTAACAAACTGGCCACGGACAGTGCGGATCATTCCCTCCTCTTCCATGTCCTAACCTCATCTCTTTCGTATACTCACACTTACATGCACTCCATCACCAAGACCAAGATCGGTCAGGAGTTTAGAGCTTGTTCCGGCGATGCCCGACTGGTAGAAGATACCTGGTTGAGTTAATTGATTTGATTGATTTTTTCGTGTTTCCGGGCGCGTCAACTGCTTTGGTAATTAGTCCCATTAGTGTAGTGCATGTTTTTTCTCTGGAGATGGCGGTGATTTTCCCCCGCTGGATGGTGAGATCCGGCGCCACCCTACCGTCGGCTAGTGGGATTTCCCCCAACCAGGACTCTCCCACCAGCGGGGCACCGCCCCAGCCGGGACAAGCTCTAACTTCCCGACCGATCTCCCGGAATATGTGGTAGTGTAGAGCATGTTAGTGTAAGTGTGTGTGTAAGGGGAGAGGAGAGGACAAGGAAGAGGAAGGAAAGATCGCGCGCGGTCCGTGGCCCGTTTTGGTAGGGCATTCGCCTGGTGGTGATCGGAGAAACCACGGAAAACTACCGATCAGAGTATCCGGCCGCTAGAATTCTCCTCCAGACAGCAACTGAACCTGGTTGAGGGAAACACCCATTTTGCAGACGGTAGGTCGGTGCCGAATCTCACTGTCCATCGGGTGATAATCACCGCCACGTCCCAAGGAAAAACATGCACTGCACTTACGGGACTCATGACCTTATCAGTTGACGCGCACGGAATCACTAATCAATAAATCAAATCAATTAAGAGCATTTGGAGATCACCAGTCGTCGGTTTCTCGGAACGCAAAGCGACGGGTGCCAGCAGTCTGTCCATCAGCGCGTCTCCCGGTAGCCATGCCGCCCGCGCGGTGCGCAGGCGCCGACCGGGGTCGCTGCTGGCGGCGCGACGACCTGTCGTCCGGCCGGTGCGGCGCGGCGCGACGCGGGGCGGTGCGGGCGGCGTCCGGCAGCGGCGAGGCCGTCCCAGCGCGTGTCAGGGTCGCGCGCCATTACTCACCCCGCGCGGGGGTCACGGCGATCGCCGCCCAGCGCCCGCCGCCGCCGCCGCCGCCGCCGCCGGGGGTCGCGCCGCTACAACAGGGTCAGCCGACATTGTCCCCCGCGGGATGAGGAGAGTGGAGGCACGAGGAAGGGAAGCCCGTGTGGAACAGGAAGAGAAAGAGAACAAGAAGGGGTTGCGGGTGGAGAGGTGGAGAGTGAAGGATGACGCAAAAGGATTACGAGAGAGAGAGAGAGAAACAGAGTATGAGTGTGTGTGTGTGTGAGAGAGAGAGAGAGTGAGAGAGAAGAGAGAAGAGAGAAGAAGAAGGGGTTGCGGGTGAAGAGGTGGAGAGTGAAGGATGACGGAAAAGGTTTACGAGAGAGAGAGTATGTGTGTGTGTGTGTGAGAGAGAGAGAGGAAGGGAGAGAGAGAGAAAATGTAAACAAAACGGATGTGGAAGGGGTGACGCAAAAAGCCGAGGCCGCGGATGAGACAGAGCGCTCAGATGGAAAGCGATGGATACGACTACAATAGGGTCAGCCGATATTGTCCTGCAGGACGAGGAGAGCTGGAGGCAGAAGACAGTGCATGGGGAGGGGGAGGAGGAAGAGGAGGAGATGGAAGAGGCCAACAGGAAGAAGAAGGAGAAGGAGTTGCGAATTGGGAGTGATATAATTAAGAATGGCGGAGACAGTAGCTGTCGAGAGAGTGAGAGAGAGGGAGGGAGAGAGAGAAATGGAGGCGGAGGTAAACGACACGGATGTGGAAGGGGTAGCAAGAATATCTGAGGCCGCAGCTGAAACGTTCTTTGGAAGCGCAATAGAGGTCTGTAGCTAAACAAGGTCACCCGACCTCGTCCCAGATGGCTAGAAATAGTGGATCCCTGCGAGGAAGGCGGAAGGGGAGGAGGAGGAGGAGGAGGCGATGGAGGTGTTAGAGTGGGAGGAGAGTTAGAAGTTGTGAATCAAGAGGGGGATAATGAAGCGATGGCGGAAGCGGTAGCCATAGAGAGAGACAGAGGCGGAAGTAGAGATACTGTGGATGAGGAGGAAATGGTTGAGGGACTGTGACAAGAGGGTTCTTTGAAACTAAATTAGAGTCTGTGGTGGAGACGGCTGCATCAGAGTCAACCGACATTGTTCCGGGGAATGAGAAGGAGACGCTGGAGAAGGTGTCAGAAGAAAAGAAGAAGAAGGAGAAGAAGAAGAAGAAGAAGAAGAAGAAGACAATATGCGGATAGTGATGAGAGACCGTAGTCATTGAGATAGAGGCGGAGGTAAGTGAGATGGATGTGGTAGAGATAGCAGGAATGGCCGAGGCCACAGATGAGACAGAGGGTTCTTTGCAAGTGGTTTGTGAATCCGGGATGGACACGGATCATCTGACATTGCGTTGGAGGAGACGTAAGGTGGAGGAGATGGCCTTGGGGAAGGGGGAGGAGGAGAAAAGAAGAAGTTGCGAATGGGGAGGCAGTGAAGGATGACGGAAACGGTAGACCAAGGAAGAGATACAGAGGGAGGTGGAGGTAAAAGGGAATGATGTGGAGATAGAGGTGGAAATGGGTCGTATTTGGGTCAGAAATGATCAAAACAGATACAATGTGAAGCAAAATAGGTTAAAACTTACGAATCTGGGTCCTAGGTATTAGCCAATAAATACGCAGATATTTAAAAAATGTGAAACATCATTTACAGATCTAACATAGAGGGAAAATTGTACCGAGAAAAAGTTTCTGGCAAATCTTTTTCGCAAGAAATGCGTCCTGAAATATCCTTCGAAAATCTGGATGCGGCCCATTGAACAACGCCAGTGTGTAGATTGTCAGAATCTGTGAGTCAAACATGACTTAAAAGTAAGATCTCACATATTAAAATGTTTAAACTGCGTTCTCGCATCGATATACGTAATCTTATTTGGTTTATGGACCATTATAATTTTAAAATCATAGGTCCGTCGCGAAATGTTGTACATTGAAAACCAGGACGTGACCAATTGAGCAGCGTTAATATTGAAACCTGTAAGTGAGATTGGACTTAAATGTAGGATTTCATGGACTAAAACATTTAAATTGCGGGCTCACACCATAATACGCCATTGCATTTTATTTATAGACCATTTTATTTTAAATCGGTCGATTGAAGCTACGATTTTTTGCTTTAAGCATGTGCAAAAATGTTGTCAGTCAGAAACCCGGATGCGACCCACTGACCATCATGAATATTGGAACCTGTGAAGCAGATGGGACTTAAATGTAGGATCTCCTAGACTAAAACACTTAAATTGCGATATCACAACAATATTTCGTCAATATTCAACATCGCATTCGGTTTACAGGCTATTATTGTAATAAAGGCCGACTAAATGTAGGATTCTTTGCGTTAAACATGAGTCAAAATGTTGTCAGTCGGAAACCCGCATGCGGCCCATTGACCAGCATAAATGTCGGAATCAGTGAGAGAGATGGGACTTAAATGTATTTTTCCTGGACTAAAATACTTAAATTGCCTTTTCCCAAAAATATTCGATCAATATTCAATATCGCACTCGGATTACAGACCATTATTTTAAAATAGGCCGACTAAATGTAAGATTCTTTGCGTTAAACATGTGTCAAAATGTTGTCCGTCGGAAAGCCGGATGCGGCCCATTGAGCAGCGTCCGACGCCAGCTTCCGCCGCGGGCTGCGGGGTCAACGCTTCTCCGGTCGCGCGCAGTAACACTGGTACATTCAATTTAAATCCCCGCCCATTTATTCTGCGGACGCGTCGCCGCCGCCGCCGCGACGCCTCCTCGCTTGCCTGACTGCCAACGGACAACGGCGCCGCATCGCAACGCGACCGGACAGTGGACTGGGTGTTCCTCAAGGACGCGTCAGAGGGCAATCGAGAATAATTCACGTCAGACTGGAAATTTTGAATTAATGAACTAAAATAACTTATTTTAAGTGGGCGAAAACTGTTTTAGTTTTTGTAATGTTGTTCTGCTATATTTAAGCACTTCCCCCAGTGTTTATACGATGTACGTGAAGCTATTGTTTAAAATATTTGTCAGTATTCCCGGGCCTTTATAATAGTCAGCTTTACTTCCGTAATAGAGATGACTCTTGAAAAAAATAGATTGCACTTTGGAAATAACTGAAAGCAACATAGATTCTGGATGTAAAGATGAAATGACAAAATGTTCGAACACAATGGCAGGAAAATCGGCATAAAACTGAGAAAAATTAATACTTTTTTGTAAGGTACAAGTGAATTTTTTACAGTTGATATTCGCTCCATTTTAATTTGATACTTTGTCTTAGAAAACACCTCTAAACCTTTTCTATGTAACTGTTTTAACGTCTAATAATAGCTAGAATAAGTTCACCTTTTACATTGAAGGGTTACATGGAAGCAGCCAATCAGTGTTCAACCAACGCCGCTCAGCGGACCCAGGGATTCAGGTCTCCCAGGTGCCATTGGTTAATCATAAGCACAGCCCTCCTTCAAATGAGCAGTACACATTCAAGTTAGGATTCAATTTATTAAAGAAATGTCATCAAAGCTCAGTATCTGTTTCTACTTCTCATCAGCTCAACTTATACAGAACACGTAGGGTCTAATATGTTCTCAATTCATTTACTGATATTACTCAATGTTGCGCTGTTCCGTACTGTCACTATATTTCACCGCTGATGGGTGCCTATTCCCAAATACTTCCTTGCCAGTTGTTCATACTACTTTACAATTCAAGATTTTACGACCAATCCTCGTACTTAATGCGTTGTTAAGCGTTCGACATTTAAATATTTTTCGAGCTCGAGGCTTCCATCTGTATATTGACCGGATTCTTCAATTCCCTTCTTTTCTGTTTTTCAGTGTTCTCTATGCCACCTGTATTTTTCGTGGTAAGGGAGATAAGTAATTTTGATGATGGTGCTGGTAATGATGTGAATAATGAGCACGAAGATAGAGAAGCAGATGCAATGAGAGACAGAAGAAAGGGAGGAAACCCGAAGAAAACTGGCGCGAACCACCTTTGACCTGCTATCCCACTTCGATTAGCCCCAGATTACAAAGGCGTTGTCTGTCAGACGATGCAGCTAGTGCTGAAACCTTGCCCAACCCCCTTAACCTCACTCCTCGTTTCAAAAACTCTTCGTACGGTGCATACTTCCGGTATACGCATTTTCACACGCATCCTCCAATAGGCTAAGTCTTTGTACTTACATCAGTGTTATTGTTTGCGCTATATTGACTGCTAATACAGTGAATAATGAATACAAACATATTGTCTTGTAGCATTTACGTTTTGTTCTGTACTACATTTAGTAATCATACTGAGAGGAAGGCGATCATAACAAAGATCGCATGACGAGGTACTTCTGCGGACGCTTCACTAAAGCCATGTGTGGACAGCACCAAGCAAGTGCTGTGAGAGTCAAATCGTTTTGGTGTATTTATAAGAACCTTTAAAATTTATTTTATAACTATATCATACATGTTTAGTTTATTAAATTTATTGTTTCATTTTAAAAATGAGTTTATTTCTTACTGATACGTTATAGCTTGTCATTGCCTTTGATACAGAGCTCTTAGATACCGCGTAAGTCACCTGGAGCGAAAGGATCGCGGTTACGAGGGAAATATGAAAACAGTTGAATGAAGCAACATTTCTCTTATGGAGTATATTATGAAAGGGAAATACGAAAAGACAACCCGAGACAGTTAACATCTAGTTAATTAGTAAATAAGTAAATCGGATTCAATTAAATTTGGTAAAACATAAAATTCCGTATGTTCCACGGACGTTAACTGGTTCAAATGAACTCGGGTGAGAAAAAGCCCTAGAGTCGCCAAATCGATTATTAAAATCCTTATAACGCCCTTGGTGCATAAATAACTATTTTCTTTATTTTTACCTAAAGTAGACTGTCAGAATACGCCTTAATTCTTGTTTACAAGTGTACAAGTGTACAAGCCTTTAACGCTTCGTACAAGTTGCCTTTGAGCCTGAGCGGAAGCTCAGTGCATCAACTGATGTCACTGCAGCGCCTCTGACCGGGAGGTCCTAGGTTCGAGTCCTGACGGCGGCAGGATTTTCGACACTAGCTTTTCAGCTAGGTCGAATTCAGTCACTGACTGGAGGAGAATTCTAGCGGCCGGCTTCTCTGATCGGTAGTTTCCGTGGTTTCTCCGACCAACACCAGGCGAATGCCGGAACAGTACCCTACCAAACGGGCCACGGACCGCGCGCGATCTTTCCTTCGTCTTCCTTGCCCTCTCCTCTCCCCTTACACACACACTTACACTAACATGCACTACATTACCACATATTCCGGGAGACCGGCCGGGTGCTTAGAGCTTGTCCCGACTGGGGCGGTGCCCCGCTGGTGGGAGAGTCCTGGTTAGGGGGAAACCCCACTAGCCGACGGTAGGTCGGCGCCGGATCTCGCCATCCAGCGGGGGAAGATTACAGCCATCTCCCGGGGAAACATGCACTACACTAACGGGACTAATAACCAAAGCAGTTGACGCGCCCAGAAACACGAAAAAAATCAATCACAAGTTGTCTTTGTAATCTAGGGTTAGCAGGAGATCGAAGCCCGTTCCCAGCAGCGATGGAAGGCAATCACCGGCCGACTCACCACGGGTCGCCCCCTCGTAGCGGTAACTGCCGAGTTTACCGCCTCCTAACTCATCACCATCACAGCCACTACCGCCGCTGCCACCGCCGCTGCTGCCGTGTAATCTGATTACCGGTGCTAACACAGCTTGATTTATAAGATTGCGCTTGTTTAATCTAAGCGCGCGATAAAACCCATTCATCATCCTTATAATTGATCTTAAAAGGCCTGCGGATGAAGCTCGTCCTCCACCGTCACCCGACGACCCGCGCACCAGTCCGCCCACACCAGTCCGCACACACGTGCTCTTTCAAGCCTTCCCTCTGGGTCATCTTTGCCGTTGCTACTAGAGACGTCTAGTCTAGTCCACGGCATTACTCGCTCGCATGTCTTTCATTATAGTTATTGTCTGTCAGGAACGGAGATTTCTGTATCATTTACGGATGAAATACACCTTTCGTCACTGAAACAATCGTAATAATAATTCTCGGTCGCGTCTTCATAACCTCTATCTGTCTGAAATAGGTGGTATGTGAGATGGTTGTAATTTTACGTACGTCTATAACCATTGACGTTGACGTTTTGGCATTTCTTGGTATTTTCTGATCACTTCTACACAAATTCACCGACATCCATCGCCATTGATATCTCGATTTAATAATAATTATATGGTGTGCTTGATTTATAAAATTTTGGTTTCGGAACGCGCCAAAAATTCTTTATTCATTTAATAGAAATAGTTATATAGTTATAATATAATTTAATAATTATTCCCGAGGTTTCGGAACGCCGTTCTGCCGAGCCGTTCTGCCGAACCGCGTTCTGCGAGAAATCAAACCCTGCTTATATGGTAACCCTGCTAAACTTCGTAATTTTTGCCGAAATGTTGTAGTGTATATTCATTTTAAATCTTGGTATTATGTATATTAATTGTTTGTATAAATAGTCCTAAACAAAATATATTTAAAGTTTTATTTAATATGTAAGTATAATAAAATCTCTATTATAGTGTGGTTAAGATTATTTCTACAAATTCATCTGTTATTATACGGAATTAACGACAGTTAAGTTAGTAAACTGTATTACTTTTGTCGATGCTTAGAGGAGATATTATAGTTATTTTTGTTTGTTAATGTGAGTGCGCAATGTGAATTCATATTTAACATCTGAATGGACAAAGTAAGGTTTACTGAAAATCTGAGTGAGCTCTAGCAAGAGTTTCATTTTAGTTTGACACTATAATATGTTTGCTCCATGTTCAGCTGTCGGCGTCTATTTGTGAACGACAGCTGAAGCCAACATAATCTACACACTACTTGAATATTGTACTCGTATGACATTTTCGTTCATTTTAAAAATAATACAACTGTTTGTAAATTTCATTCGAAGTTATTAGTAATATATTTTTGGATTGGTTTAATTACACAGCAATGGAATGAAAAATAATTCTTTATGAGCTGTCTTCCGCCCATTCCAAAAGAGACGATATTGTTCTAAGAAAAATTCAAATTAAATTTTAGGGTTCATCCATCAAATGGCTAATTTTAGTTAAAAATACGATTTCAAAAAAGGTTTTGTTATCCAGTGCCCGTAAGAGATGTTATTTTTATGCATCGTATTATGCGTGTTTGAACTGTAAGAGGAGATCATTTAGACAGTAGAAAATATTAATAATACATAAAATGATTATGTAGTGTGTTACGTGAATAGAAACATTAAAGTAAACAGAGAACTTATCCCATAAAAGAGAAATGCATTATTAAACTAACGTAGAATATTCATAGTTCAATTAGAAACAAACCATAACGCCAATATCATTGGGTAATTAAATCATTGCCAATATAATTGCTTACATAGGAATATAGACATTTTATTTAAACAGTAGATTTATTATTACAGGTTTAAGATTCATTTCATCATTCTATGAAGATAGACTTAAGATTTTTAAGACATTACAAAACCTGCACTCTTTAATTATTTGCTCTAGATCACTGATATTCACTGTTAATTGTTTCCATCGCATCAAAGCGCGAAAAAGAGAACATATAGTATGACGAGAAAAAATGAACATGCAAAACCTGCCGTTAGGAGTCGAATTCACTAAAATGTAGTAAACTCTCTATAACCAAATTAATAAAGGTCATTCAGTTTATACAAATAACAATAAATTTCTTACCTTAAGTACATCCTTCACAGTTTTAAAACACACCGCTGAGTTTCCTGAAGTAGTACTCATTGTGATTTCCCTACAATAATTCCTTGCCGAAGCAGCATCACTCAGCACACTTTCTCTGCACAAATCATTCTTATTTGCCGTTGAGAAATCGAATACCAACGAAGACAAAAGAAACGCCACTCATCATCTGTGCATCGACACTTTTGGTGTCGAGAGCTCTCACCGCCTCCTCCCCCCTCACATACACACGCCTCTTCACCCGCACCTGAGAAATTCGATAAACGAAGTGCCAATCAACGCACAAACGACTCTTCGAACATAATCGACGGTACACAGTGGGAAAGATATCGTAGAAAGCCTAAAATACAACACACTCTTTCTAACTCGATGTCTAAGGGATACTAAATCGAGATAGGTGGTTCAGAGCATCAACTGATGTCACTGCATTGCCTCTGACCGGGAGGCCCTAGATTCGAGTCCAGACGAGTGACAGAATTTTCGGTACTAGTGAGTTCAAAGATCGCTTCAGTCGCTGACTGGAGGATATTTCTAGAGACCGGCTGCTCTGCTCAGTAGTTTTCCGGGGTTTCTCCAATCAACACCAGGCGAATGCCAGTGCAGTAGGCTACCGTAACAAACGGTCTACGGACCGCGCGGGATCTTTCTTTCCTCTTTCTTGTCATACCCTCGCACCTTACACTTCCATGCACTACACCAGTTCACATTCCGGGAGATCGGTCTGGAGCTTAGAGATCGCCTCAGCTGGATTGGTGTCCACCTGGTGGGAAATACCTGGTTGGGGAAACACCGCTAGCCGACGATAGGTCGGTGCCGGATCTCGCCATCCAGCGAGAGATGATCACCGTCACTACACTTACGGGACATTCACTACACTTACGGCACTACTGACGTTAGATGTTGACGTGGCCGAAAACACTAATCAATCAATTAAAGCATTCTAAAGCAATCGCACGATGATTTTACTATTCCTCCGTGTAGAATAGGGGGAAATTATTGAAATCACCTCAACAATACAATCTCAAATTTCCTGTCGTAAAATCCGTATAGAAGTTTATTTTCCAGTTGTAACTTCGCACCCGCGTCAGATTTTAAGGTCTAGTGCTGTTCCAAAGATAGTTAAGATTGGTGCGTTTGGCTAGAGATTCAAGCAATTTCCTCTTAATACTCCAAAATCGGAATGTTTGTATCGATTGATGGGTGTATGGGTCATACATTATTACGTCATATTCGAAGAATTTGTGTTGAAATAACGTAAATACTTCTGGGATAAGATCTAGTTGTGTCGTAACAGATATATTAAAGTATTGATTGGTGACTTATATTATCATCAATCATGTGAAGAACAAACTCTCTGTGGAGTTGCTTGTTTGACACGTACCAAGGTGCTTAGACGGTAGTGCGAAGGATTTTATTTTGGAATATCTGGAGAGTTTTACGTACCGAGGGTGCAGCTCCTCCCCAGAATAGACATGCATATGTAACTATGGAATGAATGGGCAGTTTTGTACCATAATAAGGAGAGATGACTCATTGTTTATTAAAGGGTATAATTTAAAAAGTGCGATCAGTGCTTTATTATATTTGTTTAAAATGTGCGCTTTCCAAGTTTGTCTGTTGTCAATAATAGGTTGAATAAATAGTCAGAGTTCCTATGTGTCGTAATTTGTAAAGTAAGCCTTGATGCCAGTCACGATCAAACGCTTGTGCGAAATCCAAAAAAGCTGCTGTTAGGTATTTCTTATTATGAAAGGCCTGGGTGATATCTTCAGTAATTCTTAAGAATTGGTAGATTATAGAATGGTTTGATATGAATCCAAATTGACTGGAAAGGATGATATTATTATTAATGAGGAAACTGTTTAGTTTAAATAGTATTAATTTCTCGAGTAATTTGTTTCATACAGATAGAAGACTTACAGGCCTGTAACTGGCAGGATTTTAGGGGGGTTTGTTAGGTTTTAAAATTGAGATGATTACTATTTGTTTCCATATATTGGGAAAATAACCAAGTCTTAGGGATCCGTTAAAGATGGCTGCTAGGAAGGCTTAGATTTGAAGGCTGTGATTAGATAGGTTTTTAAGTACCTTCACAGAAAAATTGTAAATTCCCGCGGACTTCTTGTCTTTCGCGTTTTTGATTAGTTCTGTTAACTTCAATGGGGCAATGTAATTAATTGATAGAGGCACAGATGATTATTGGTTATCGAGGAAATTAATGATTTTGCCATTAAATGATACGTCAGTAACAGGATTTTGTTTTAGATGATTAGCAAAATAATCTGATGATATTTTTGCTTTATCTTCAGCTGTGGTTCTTCTTTTGTTGTAATCTATCGGAAGAATGGTGTTAGGAGTAGTATTAAAGTGTCTGTATATTTTCCAAGGTTAGGAAAGTCCTTATCTCAATTAGTTAATGGACGTTGACATTTTTGGAATCTATACTGTTCGAGAGCAGAATGAACTTTGTGTGTTAAGTAATTCAAGGTTTTCTTAAGATTAGGAAATCTGTATTCCTGCCAAAGCTCTCTGGTTGTTCTTTTTGATTGAATTAGAAATAATATATTTTGCGGAATATTACTATTTTTGTATTTGAGATTTTTTTGGTATACTTTATTGGGACAAATTGCGTTGTTAATGGGTTGCCTTACATCTGACATCGGACTAACACATCAGACAAACGTGTTTATTGGTAACTCGTCAGCTCCACCCTTTCTGCTAGCATGAGTACAGGATATCTGCTTCTCCTGAACCTTTCCCTTTTCCTGCTCACCTTCATCAGTGTTGCGGAACACAGAGGGTCGATATGTGATAAAATGCACACCCTGAAAATATAACCAAAACGGAAAAAATGTGTAGTAGTAATCTGAGACTTCTTAGTATCAGCAACAATAACAATAATAATAATAATAATAATAATACCTGAAAATACCGAAGTGCCTACCTTTGTCGCCAGAGCTTTATAATAAATAGGGACTTCAAAAAATCTTGTTCAGAAATACACAATGTATTCAGACCAAGAATATGAACTACCATTTTTAAGTGTGGATCAGATGCTAAAGCAGGAATATTGGACAGCGTGGAATTGGAAGAGATTTCCTTAGACTGTGAACCTTACTTGTGATTGGAAATTAATCGATTCCAATTGACAAGACAGTTGCCATCGATCGTTCCGCGAGCCAGACCGAGCCTAGACCAGCGGTGGTTAGAGGAATGTTTCTGGACAAAGATCAGAGAGAAAACCTAAGTCTTAAAAATAATGAACCTTAATGGATCTGTATGCCAAATATCATGAAAAGTTTCTAGGTTTTAAAAATTCAAATGTGTCTTAGGAAAAATGACATTTTCCTCTTCCGAGTCTGCCCTCAAAATATAAGTTTTAATAGCTTATTGTTTTTTAATGATTTAAAAAATCTAAAATTATTATATTAATTATTATGTTCAAATGCACATACATACCTGATGCTCTGCAGTACTACACATGCCGGGAGACCAGTCGGGAGCTTAGAGCTTGTCCCAGCTGGGGGAGCGATGATGGGGGAGCTGGGGGAGCTAGAGATGCCCCGCTGGTGGGAGACATCTGGTTAGAGAAAACCCCGCTAGCCGTCGATAGGTAGGCGCCGAATCTCGCCATCCAGCAGATGAAGATCACCGCCACCTTCCGAGTAAAAACAAGCACTACACTTACGGGACTCTTGACCTTGTTAACTGATTCGCCTCGAATCACTGACAATCAATCAATCAGTACAGACCTGAGTAGCTGACGAGCCCAGAAACAATACCTACTCACTCACTCACTCCGTCCCACTGTGTGGTGGCGGGACCGGGGGCGGAGGGGGTGGGGTGGGGGCGGGATCCCACCTCCAAGGCCCGCGGCGGGGGCGGCCGCACGAGCGGCGTCGCGTCCCAGTTCGCGCCCCGGTACAACAATGCCGGCATAAATCACGCGGGGCCCTCGCGGACGCTTCAAACGGTTTTACGATAATTTTCCGAAGCGCTGCTCGGAATGGTAAAAATTTCTGTATTGTGAGAGAGAGTGCGCGGCGGCCGTATATCACGGAAAGGTTACTGACGAAGTCGTGCCACGGACAGAAGGAAGTTCCCCTCCCACCCTCTCCGACTCTTCCTCTAGGCATCGTGGCGTTGGCGATCGCTCTGCCCGCGGTACAGGGTCGTCCGCAACCCAAGGCGTTGTCGTTGCTGTTATCATCTCTGATGTTTTCAGATTTTGAACTACGTTGAGAGATATCGCTGCTCTACCGTGAGTGTTTTGTCTGTACGTTATCAAGCAGGTTTGATGAGTATTTACTTATTTTATTGTTTTAGTGTGCGCCAACTACTTAGGTCATTATTCTGGAATTGTATAGTGGTGTTGAAGCATGTTTGGCAGTGTAGCTCATATAAGTGTGTATGTGTATGTGTATGTGTGTGTGTGTGTGTGTGTGTGTGTGTGTGTGTGTGTGTGTGTAAGGGGGACAGGGAGCAAGGAATAGCTAGAAAAAATAGCGCGCGGCCTGTGGC
The DNA here is from genome assembly GCA_011170035.1 of Teleogryllus occipitalis. Classification (NCBI taxonomy): domain Eukaryota; kingdom Metazoa; phylum Arthropoda; class Insecta; order Orthoptera; family Gryllidae; genus Teleogryllus; species Teleogryllus occipitalis. The sequence continues at coordinate 197,835 of BLKR01001131.1, read as the reverse complement.
CTGTTTGTTAAGGTATTAATCTGAGATTCACCTAGAACTGATCAGATAAACCACACTTAATCGATCAGAACAGACGACCGCTGGAATTATCTTTCAATCAGTGGTTAAATTCGACCCAGTAACGTAGTTCCTGGTTTTATTTTTAATGAATTACTAAAGAGAGGAGTATCCACTAGCACTAAACCCTTTGAAGGAAGTGAGGTAGTTTGGCTGTTACTTCTTCTTTGTGATGGCATTACAGCTCAGTAAGGGCCAGGACATAACATCTGTGTACGCGCAATACAGCTCCTGATTTTTGAGATCATAGGGAAGTGTCCTACGGTGAAATGTAATGAGTTCATCACACGGTTATAGTGATAGGAGTAGGGACAGGAAGGCCCTCTGTGATCTATGGTGATTGTTTAAGGTGTTACTCCAGTATTCAACATTCACCCGGGATTAACCGGAAGGATCCATACAAATGATTGATGTGGACCTCTAGAATTCTAATGCAGGGAGAGATCGGCTACGAATCATCTGCGCTGTTTCAATCGTAAAACCGCCAAGGTCGCCGGGATTTTAATGAGGTTTCCGAAAATTAATACACGAAGGGATTTCAGCACTCCCCCCTCACCAATTGTTTACTCTGGATATACTTCTCAACTTCCTTGCTCCACTTTTAAAATTCAATTTATCTTCAATGCATAACACGATGTCCTTGTAGCTAAATGTCACATCTTACGACCATATGATTCTGTCAGATACATGATAAATTTAGTGCTAAAGATGCCACCTTACATATGACGCTAAAACTCCCCATTCTTTTGTTTGCCATAGGGCATGGACGACGTTGTTTTTTTTCATGAGCCTCACCGTTCTCTATTTTTAAAGCAGTTATAATAGTTTGCCTACGCAGTTGTAATTGTATAGCAGGAAATCGCCATCGCATCTGAAACAGCAGCCGCCGCCGCTGTCCTTTCTCGTAGCTCCAGGCATACACGTTGTCATGGCCGTCACCATTTCTACTCGCTGTCCTTGCAGTTGTAGACGATGACTATCATAAAACGTTTATTATAATGAAAGTGTTCACACAATAACAATATATCTCTTGTGTTCACTTTTAGAGAATGGTTGTTCTAATTTTGGTTCCGGGTAGTGGAGACTCTTTTGATTCCTATTTCTGTTCTCCTTGTCCCCTAAATGATTTCTACTAAACTTTTGATTGCACCGTGTCTGATTTTTTTTAAATTCTGGAAATAATTGCACTTATTTCGGTGGATCTCTATACTCTTACTGCATGTGCCTAAACAACATTTCCAATCGATACATATACACCTAGCATATTCAATACATTCTTAAACATTTATATAAAATATTTTCATAATATTTCCTTTGAATGGCAGTTATAACTTTTGTTTTGAATAAGTCTACTCTGCATTTCTTAAGTATTCCTGATTCTCTTTAGCAGCCGACCCAAAATATTGTTTGCATCATTACACTATTTCTCGGAGCTTTTGCACCTTCTTGGTGAAATTTTAGGTAAGTTTCTGCTTGTATGGAAAAACTAATGCTAAGGAATTTTCTTAATAATTAAAAGTATACATCATTTTATTGACGTCCTGTCCATTTCCAGAAAAGTATTGGTTGAAGAGACTAGCCCCTATTGCCGGATATTTCACATCCCTGTCATCTTCCAAGACAAATTTCTCTGATGTGGTCGTATTTTTTTACTATACTTCACATTGCTTTTTTTGTTTTTTGAATTTAAAATACTCTCATGATTTTAACCTATCTTTCAAGTTTTGATTTCTTTGATGATTTGTACTTACTACGATTTGTACTTTTGGAACTAGAGATTCATACACTTTATGATGTTTAGAAATGAAATAAACGAAATAAATGTTTAAAAATAAAATGAATTTTTTTCGTTTTACATGATAATCTCTTATTAAAATCTAAACACTTCAAGTTATCTTTAAAAAGTACGTACAAACAGCGTACAAGACAAAGAACGGCAGAAACTTTCAAACGGTACCAGCTTAAAACATAAAAAGCTACTTTTGTCAAAACGAAAATGTCTTTCTATTGCAGTTGAAGTAATCAACGTTTTGGTAAAAAAAAATTATATTATAAGCAGCTATAAACAATACACGTACTAAAAAAGGCCTTTTGAAATTCTCTCTTCACGCCATACGGTTTTATTGAACTTTCACAACACAGACTTTATTGTGAGCAATCACCATTCACGGTCAGGTGACCGGTAAAATTAAACCTAGTCTGCTATTTAGTTTCCCTTCGTCACGTCACTCAAAATACTCGTATATCGTCCTGGCTTTTTCGCTTCGCACGAGGCGTGAACCAGCTAAAGACGATGCACATATCGCCCCGAGCTCCACTCCCTTCTCTCTGTGAGTTTGGGAGTAGGTCACCGCCTTCACCGTTGGCTCTGGGGCGGTGATTTACACCCCAAAGCGAAGGCTCAAGCGGAGGAACAGACGTCACCGAGCGTTGCTCACCGAGAGAGAGTACGAGCTCAAGACCGTCATTTTCCTGTCCGCTCGACGGGAGAAGACGGGACGTGAAACCTGAGAGGAGGATCTGAGCAAGACCAGGGGCGGTGCCGATGTGTAGGAAAAGGAATGAGAGATGTTATTGCTAGTGCATATGTCCATTGTTTCAGGAGGTTTCAAACTCGAATGGTATGTAGTAAATACACTCCGACTTGCGAGTAGATAAGAACTCACAAACGACTCGTAATTGGAATTATTCCTTGAGAAAATCTTCTCAATGATGCGTTGTGATTGAGAGCAACATGAGTTACACGAAGAGGATTTTTTTGCAATGAACTACTATACTATTCAGATGAAGAATTACATTTGAAATATACAAGCATATTGTGTTTACCATAATGTGAAGTATAGCACACTTTGAATTAATATATAATATAACACTTATTATGGTATGGTGTACTTGTGGTACACAAAAAGTTGGAAGTTTACTCCAATGTGTGCTGTTGGGAGAAAGGTGTGTTGTTTGAGGATATTTTTGGAGGATTAAATTCTTGGTGTAGGGTGAATCTACTGCTCGGCTAGAGGTTGATTTGTGTTCACTCACTTCTACAATACTGTTTGCAGCGTTGACTAACATCTTTGATTATATTTTTATTGAAGTAACAGGCCGAGATTACATTTTCGAATTATTTTCAGACAGGGGCTGAATGTTTAAAAAGAAGTTAAAACGTTTTACTTTTTGCAAGAAATGAAGGGACATTTGAATACACGAATCGAAACAAATATTTGAGGTGCCAATTCTCTAAACTGCGTAAAAGAGCATACTATTTCTCTGAATTAAAAAGAAAATTAAATCAAATAACACCAATGGATATTTTCACAGAAAGACCCCACATCTCGTTACTACTCATATTGTAGTGACAATTAATAAACAATTTTAGTCCCAATGAAGGTGAAGAAATATGGCAAAAGTTATTCAAAATTAAATGTACAGGTGCCCAGGAAATACATTATGTTCAAACCTTCTAATGTGTAAAACTAATAAGCGGCTATAAATCATCAATATGACTGAGCATGTTATATTGTCAAAATTGAATTACTTTCTTTCGTCTCTTTCGTCCAGGACCAAAAACATTGAAAAATACAAGGAAAGGAATAATTCTAAGTTCATTACTATGCAGGTTTCAGCTACGAAGTTTTTGCTGCCTCTTGAAAAATGTCAAATTTAGACTAGTTTGGTTCTTGTAAAAACACCTTCAATTATAATCTTTAATTTTGTTTTCGAAAACTTATAAATACTAATGTTTAAAAATTAGAGCACAAAAAATAACATTTTTTCCATACCTTATTATAATATTTGTCTCAGTCTCATTATTTGAATTACGATAATTTTATATGCTGTATTTTACAAAAAAAAATTGTAAAATACAGCATATAACGCATACAGCATATTGTAACGGAATAAAATACAGCATATTGTAACGGATTTCCATTAATCAAACCATTATTTTAAAAATGGTCGTTGTAAAAAAAGGAACAAACCAGGAACCCCAGCGTTAGAGACAAATGCGCATTCCCAGCACCAATCCAATTGCTACTTTCCCTTCCGAGGGTAACTAGTCTCGGCTGTAATACTAGCGGCATCAGGGGAGAAATAAAACCGGGCAGCCGCAGTTAGGGGGACACGACGCCCTAGGTGTAATTGCCAACTTCTCGGCCGTTGCACTGCGACCTTCTTTAGGGCGAAATGCCCCCAAAAAGACGCCTTGTATCTACGGCAATTGATCTTTAATTTTTTGGGGGGTCGAGAACCGTCGTTTAATTTATATCATACGAAAATACCATAAATATCAACATATTTAGGTTTGAGAAATCCCAGAATCTTTTAGAGTTCGAATTCGAAAATATCTTAAGAATCGTCCTAGTTCTAAACAAATAATTTTATTATGATACGGAAATTAATTCGTTAAGATTTCACTTCGCGAATTTTTCACAATATGCAAACCTGAGATGACTACTTGGTACTGCCTTCCTGCCGACAAAGCTATCTGCCTCATTCGATATAAGGAGCCATTTTTTTGTTTCAAATGAAGGAGAAGGCCGCACAACTAATTCCGAGTAATGTGCATACGTGAATAAAAAATATAAGAATCTGGATATTTGTTTAAAGAATAAAATATTAACCTAATATTTTTTAGCCGTTGCGGGCGGAATAAAAGAAGGTCGCCGCCGCAAGCGGCCGTCGCGGCCGGCAGTAGGCCATCTCTGTGATAGGCAATGGAAGGCAATAGACTAAAGTTTGGTCCCCTACCTTTTCGATGGTGGAGGAGATGTAACTAAGAGAGAAGGAAGCAGCCGCCAGGGCGATGTGGAGGTTGCGCCATCGACAGTCGCGTCTTGGGAGACGCCCCGCCCACCTGTGTCGGCTTCCCGGCTGCCCTGGTGGCGGCCCCCGCGGGACTTATGGCCGCCGACGACGCTTTATCTCGAGTGCGCTGCGGCAGCGGAGGTGGAGGTGGAGCAGGGGACGGGCGACAAAAAAAGGCGGAGGTGGAGGCGGGGGTAGTGGCAGAGGCAGAGAGAGGACGCGGGGGCGGGGGTCAAGGCGGAGCCAGAAGCGGAAGTCTAGGCGGAGGCGGGCGTGAGTGGTGTAGGAGGCGAAGGGAGAGGTGGAGGAGGAGACGGAATTGGAGAAGGAGGTTGAGGAGGAGGTGGAGAGGGAGACGGAGATGGAAGAGGAGGTGGAGACGGAGGTGGTTGCGTTGGCGGAGGGGGAGACGAAGGCGGAGACGAAGGCGGAGAAGAAGGCGGAGACGCAGGCGGGGGCGGAGGTGAAGGTGGAGGCGGAGACGGAGGCGGAGACGGAGGCCGGAGACGGAGGCGGAGGCTGAAGTGGTGGTAGAGGTGGAGGTGCAGGTGGAGGCGAAAGTGGAGGACGAGCCGGTGGGGGAGGAGGAGGCAAAGGTGGAGGCAGAGACAGTGAGAGAGGAGAAAATGGAGATGGAAAAAGAAGCGGAGTCGGATGTGCAGGTGGAGACGGAGTCGGAGCCAGAGGAGGAGAGGGTGACGGAGGCGGAGAGGGTGACGGAGGTGGAGGCGGATGGGGAGACGGAGACATGAGGCAGAGACGGAGGAAGAGGCTCAGACGGAGGTGGAGGCGGAGGCAAGGACGTAGGCGGTGACAAAAGCGGAAGCGGTGGTTGAGGGGGGACGGAGATGGAGGTGGAGACAGGTGGAAGTGAAGTTGAAGACAGGGAGGGGAAATGGAGGCAGTGACGGAGAAGGTGACGTAGGCGGTGACAAAGGCGGAAGCGGAGGCGGTGGTGGAGACCTAGGAAGGAGGAGAGAGAGACGGGGTGGGGGAGGCGGGGGCGGTAGCATGAACTGGGACAAAGGCGAAATAGGAAAGGTGGTATGATTCCAGAGGCGATGACGAAGAGGAAAGGCGAAGAGAGATGCGGCGATGACGGGGAAGTAGGAAGTGGAGTTAAAGGCGAAAGTGGTAACACGTATATTTTACGTAATTTTTCTACATTGCAGGCGATATATTTCATGAACAAGTTCATTATGATTGATGGCCTATATTACTTCAGCTAAAGCCTTCTGATATCATCAACCATCTTCGTTTCTTATCCTCAAATATTCTTTGTACATGTTGTATTGTCGTTATCAGTGTTTTTTAAAGACGTGAACCCCCTAGGTCTAGGCAAACTCCAAGGGAACCATAAAAGTCGGAGCAGTAGTGACGTTGCAGCTCTCCTTTGGAGTCTTTCTTCCCTCTCCGTCTTTCGCGCGTGAGCTTGAGATGCCACGTTAAAAGAAAACAAGTATAGTAACGAAATCCGCCACGGTCAGCCACTCTAATCTGAGGATTGTCTTATCAACGAAGCTACAGAAGCAATGGTCTCAAGTTTCGATGCAAGTTATCACAGCCCAATGGCAAATTCTCCAATACACCGCGTTTACCACCGGTATACCTAGTAATTCGAAGTGTATAAGAACTATTTCATAACTTTGGTAATCCTCTAAAAAGATATTTAGATTTTGAAAGCTTTGAAACAAAGCTAAAAATAACACTATTTTGCTACCGAGAGCCAGTCTGTTTTCCGCATCCGGAAGCGCTATGAAGTGCGGTAGAGTGAGATATTTCAAACAGTTCTTAATGTTGTCCAGAGAATTCGCTAGCGCAGGCGAAGACACCGCATGCCAACCGCGATAACCTACGGCTCCTCATCTTTCAAGGGCGGGAAGAGGGGAGGATGCGCGTCTAGACGGTCGGTAGGCACCGCAAAATATTGCGGTGCACAGTCCTTCTCTGGTCGTTCGTAATTTACGCTTCTCTCAAGCTTTTGTGAAAATGGAGTGTGCTAGTGATCCATAAATTAGTGGTTTGTGTAATTGTCTTATAGATTAAGGACGGAATTTCATCGTATTGGAATTTCATAAAAGCTAAAAATAAAAGACATAGGTAGATGTAGCTTCCATAAAGTGCAGTATACTTGAAATAATGTTCAAGGTTCGCCACAGTCACAGCCGATATCAAGGTTCGTCGAAGAAACTTTTCCGCAGCCTGTATAGTTAGTTGTTCGTGACGAGGAAGTTGATCCGGTAGCTCGTGCATTCGCCATGTTGTTCGCGGAAGAACTGGCGCATGCGCGGTGCGTGTCGGAAGGGAATTCCCTTTTAACGCGCGCTTCGACTGTTTTCGCGCCTCATGACTTTGGCTCGCGTTTAATGTGACGACTTCTGAAATTCCGACTTTTGTTTAGATTTCTCCAGACGTGACAGTGTCCAGAAATACGAATGCAAATTTAATTTCTCGAAAGAACGACGCGGAAGTCAGATAATTTATTTCTCAGTTTAAATAAGTAAATATTTTCATTCAAGGGTAGGATGAGGTTAACAATAGAAATGACGGTAATTTTCCTAAATTCCATTAACTTACACTCTTAAAAACACTCAAAGAGCTAAATATGTTGTAAATGGATCGAACCGAAAATCCGCCACCTGCATTTTCTATCTTAAACATTTGACACACTTGTGTTTCTGGCCAAACGTTATAAGTTATCGTATCTATAAAAACACGAAGTCGTAGGTTTCCGCGGCCGGAGTCATGTGAATGATCTTGGCTGTCCGGGTGACGCCGGGTCCAAGGCTGTGTTACCGACGTTTCGTCCATCATTTCCGTGGTCTCCCTCAGGGCTGGTTTGCGACCAGCCTGACCAGGGCAGACCAGCCCTGAGGAAGGCCACGAAAAAGATGGTCGACACACGGCAACACAGCCTTCGACGCGGCGTCACCCGGACAGGCATGATCATTCACATTATAAAAAAAACATTACAGAGCAAGGTTGAAATAAGTTGCAAGTATTTTACGGAGTTCTGAGTATTTAGTGGGCGCTTTTTAATCGAGAAGAAATAAAAGAGGTCATCTTCGTCACCACATTAGTTGACGCTTTTTAATCGTTGAAAACTTTACACAAAACGTATGTGTTTGCTGATTGTGCAGCATGTAAGTAAAATGGCGCAGTGCATCAATAATCTGTATTTTGAATAATAACAAAAAAGTATGAATATACCGTAACAACTATGAACAGAGTGGAGGTCTTCTCAAATTGTGAGCAAACACTTCTGAGAAACCGAGAAGAAAGACACGCGGTCCCAAAATGTTATCACAAATTCGGTTTTACCCCGAAATATGTGTTATTAGAATCAAGAAACGCGAGATATTTTTGCCGTTTGGTAACATTGTTGTTGGGATTTGTGGTTGTGGAAGGGGGCTGCCAGGGCACAGTGGTTAGAGCGTAAATAAATACCCGAGCAACACCGGGTTGCATCAGCTAGTAGTTCATAAAAATAGCAGAGTACAAAGAATGCATAACATAAATCGTAATATGACCCTTACATACACAATAACCTAAGGGATGCTAACATAATAAAGCTAGTGTACGTGCATTCGGGGAGCCCCTCCTCTTCGTAACCTAAGAATGTGAAAGAGGCCTGGTAGTTCCAGGGTTAAGAACATGCATAACTTACAAATCACAGATCCTTCACCACCACCGCCGCCTCACCGTTCTCCCAGGCCGCACGGCCCGGGGCGACCCCCGGGGGTCACCGTTGTTCACCTGTTCCCCTGCGCCAAAGCACCGCTTCCTGGAGACCTCCCTCCGCCCCCCACCCCCACCCCCGCCCCGGGGGCTGGCGGCTAATGACAAGGCCCGCGCGATAACCCCGCTCTCGACCCCCGGGCGGGCGCGCGCGGTGACGTCATCGGCGCGACACCCAGCTCGCCACGCACCCACCACCGCCGTTGTTTGCCCTCCCCTCCCTCCACACACCGCACGGCAGTGGGACAGCCGCTAGGGACCCCTGACGCTAAGGTAAAGTTTATCCGCTTAGATATCTAAAGTGAAACGTTATGAGATTATGATCGGTTGCGTAAAGATCACTGCGAAAAGTGCAATTAATTTAGAATTTGTAAATGCCATTGTATAACATATAATATTGTTAAATTTTAATATAAGTTTAATTTGTCATGTGCTTTAATCACTTATATTTTGTGTAATGAGAACACAGGTATTTTAATATATAATGACCTCCTAGTTCTTAAATAATTACGTTTAAAAAATACTTTCCAATGGATGCTGTAGTCCGCAGTGCACCTGACTCTAATGTTCTCTTCGTCATTGATACGCGAGAGTTAAACAACAGTTCATAATGTGCATATGATAAGTTGCAAGGCCCTCTAAATACATTGAGGAGGGAGAAGCCATTGGATACAGCTACTTTTATAATTTAAGCAAATGGTACCCCGTGGAAATTCAGTTCTATGTGTTTCCTGATGATGAGTTATCGGTTGTAGAATTAAAACCTATTAAATAATGTGGTTTGTTTGGTTAAATCCATTTTAATCCAATGAAAGCAAGATGAATATGCCCATTAGTTCTTAGCTTCTGGTTAACTTGAAGTGGAGTATTAACGAAATCTTGAGAAATCTGCTTACTGTACTTATAACTTCTCTTGAAAATTCATTACTGAAACAAATGTTTGCTTAATATTTAACTTATTTATGAGATCAAAATAAACGAACGTTTTCAGTTTTATAAATTGACAGTAAAACGAATAATGCAGATTTTTGTTGCTTTCTTCAAGTTATAATTTTGTCAGTAGCAGTTTTAAATAAAATTGCAGGGAAACTTTGCCCTATCAGACACGTAAATATTGAAAATAAGCAAGTTTTGAAACTGTGTTAAACTACATTCTATTTTCAGTTATTTTTGATATAATAGTTTCCTCAAAACTATGCATTTACATCAACATGCGTGAAGCAATCCTTTAAGAACGAAGTTATGTCGACCACTTGTTTTTGTTCTAGTATTAGAAATATAAGAAATATTGAGTAAACCATTTAAAATCAGATATAAAACGAGTAAATTCAACTTTTTCAAAATGTTTATTGCTGTATATTAAAATAACATTGGTACTAAACTATAACGCTTTACTTCAAAGTAACCAGCTTCATGAAATGCAATCCCTCTACTAATCACATCTATGTATAACTTTGTACCGTATTAACGTTCATTTAAAGAAAATTAAATGCAATGAAAGTGAAATTCTGTAGGAAATATCGCAAACTACCAGAAAGGAAATTAATAAATAAGGACATTAGTGTACACACAGAAATGGAAAAACCTCTTACAAAACAAATAGTGACCAAACAATTATTAATATAATAGGGACACGTCTCTTTATTTGCCAAATTAATGAAGAAAGATGGTCAAAATGATCATATTAGTAAAGTGACAATCCCCAAAGGAAGAAATTAGTAAAGTGAGATCCCCGAAGTAAGAAGTGAAAATAATGACAGATTTCATGAGGAGATAGAGATGTTGGAACTAGAAATCCTTAATTGTGGAGATAGGAACCATCAGGACGCAAGAATCAGCCTCGAGCTATATACATCTCGCCGTGAAGTTGTATACATCTCGTAAGTACCACATTCTCGCGTTTTCGGTCGCACTGTGCGACATCCCCGATCCGCCCCGGGGACGCCCCGCATCCCGGTGCCCGGAGATACAATCGTCCGTCGCTCGCCTGGAGATGTGAAACCGAGATGCGCCCGCCCGAGGCATTACGATCGGTAATTATCTGTTGCTAAATGGACATGTCAGCCGCCCGCCCCGGCGTCTTTGCGGGGCCGAACCCCTAAAGAGTTTCTCACAGTACAATTTAGTACGCATTATTAAGCATGTTTAAGATATTACCCGAGGTCTATATTTTTTTTGTCTCAGAAAGTGCGGATATCTCCTCAATTATCTCGTACATTAAAGGCCATAACTGTTGCAAGGGGTCGTGGGTCAGGGGGGCGGTGTCGGGTTTTGGGAAGTGGGAGGGGGCAGGGGTCTCCACGAGGTTTACGAAGCAGCTGACGTCGCTTGTCATCGCTCTGCGACGAGTGCTTGAGTGCGTCTGGAGTTCCTGGGCGGAGCGACGTCAATACTGCTGCTGGCGAGCGTATGTCATGCAAGTGGAGGATTGGCGTATGTTGTGCTGTGGGGAATTACACAAACGCTGTTCGGAGGGTCTGAATCTCATGACTTCATTATTATAATGAAATGAGCGGTCTGTACAAGAGTGCGGTTGAGTTGTGGTTTCTACATCGCTGTTGCATTTACTTTGGATTTAATTTGATCACAATGGTTCTAATGACTAATTTTGCTTCAAAATTAATGCTAATAAAATGTAATTATTTGATCACGTCAGTAGCGGCTTAACGCTAAAAAAATCTTGAAAATTATTATGCTTTTGGTCGTTGAAATTGTTATATTTATTCATATGATTCTTTTGGATTTTCTGCTTTGCATGTCTATTCAATTTATTGGCATTCTTCCATTACAAAATGAATATGACTCATTATCGTATGAATTGTAACTAAAGTGTGCCTTCATTGTAATTGTCTAGTGTGTAGATAAAGCATTTCTAACAATCGACCTGGGAACATAGAAAGTATGTTGTTGCTTATGAATTAATAACCTTCGGGCTATTGGAAACATTCCACAAGAAAAGGTAATTACAGAGATATAAATGATTTGAAAATGACTTTTCAGTATTGCCGTTAGTGCGAGCAATGAATGATTATTTCCATAACTTTTGAACAACACATATTGTTCGTAATGGACAAAAAATTTGCGAATTTTACTACCTTGTTCCTTCGCAGTATGCGCAGTGAAAATTTAGATATTAGGATGATGATGATGATGATGAAGGAGACGAAGAAGAAGAAGATGATGAAGAAGAAGAAAGAAGAAAGAAGAAAGAAGAAAGAAGAAAGAAGAAAGAAGAAAGAAGAAAGAAGAAAGAAGAAAGAAGAAAGAAGAAAGAAGAAAGAAGAAAGAAGAAAGAAGAAAGAAGAAAGAAGAAAGAAGAAAGAAGAAAGAAGAAAGAAGAAAGAAGAAGATGAAAGAAGAAGATGAAAGAAGAAGATGAATGAAGAAGAAGAAGAAGAGGAGGAAGTCTTTAGTACGCATGCACGAAGAAAGAAGAAGAAGAAGAAGAAGAAGAAGAAGAAGAAGAAGAAGAAGAAAGCTTGTGGCGAGATTAATATTGGCCACCAGCCGGCATTGGCTATGGAGAAAGGTCGCGTTGGAGGTGCCTGTGGCGTCGCGACTCCGGCGACCATCTTGGCGACGCGACATGACGCGTATAAGACACGCGAGTCATTTGATTCGGCGTGACGAGGAGGAAGCCGCGACCGTGCCACCCACATCGCTCTGCCCCACTGGCGACCTTTAGCATGGCGCCTAGCACGCTATCTTTCCACCTATGGGAAACGAGTTTCAAATCTCGATCGATTTATGAGGATTTTGTTGTGATTGATTGATTGATTGATTTTTTCGTGTTTCCGGGCGCGTCAACTGCTTTGGTCATTAGTCCCGTTAGTGTAGTACATGTTTTTTTCTCGGGAGATGGCGATGAACTTCCCCCGCTGGATGGCGAGATCCGGTGCCGACCTACCTTTGACTATTGGGGTTTCCCCTAACCAGGACTCTCCCACCAACGGGGCATCGCCCCAGCCGGGACAAGCTCTAACTTCCCGACCGATTTCCCGAAATATGTGATAGTGTAGTGCATGTTAATGTGTGTGTGTCAGGGGAGAGGATAGGACAAGGAAGAGGAAGGACAGATCGCGCGCGGTCCGTGGCCCGTTTTGCAGGGTACTGCTCCGGCATTCGCCTGGTGTTGATCTGAGAAACCACAGAAAACTACCGATCAAAGTAGCTGGCCGCTAGAATTCTCCTCCAGACAGAGACTGAATTTGACCTAGGATTTTGTGGCGGGCAAAGTGGGATCCGGGCAGGTATGCTCGGGAAGAGGGGTCCACTTCATATTTCTTTGACCCCAGTGAATAAGTTGATAAGGCAAAAAACTTAATTCACAGCAAAGCAGTAAACAAATTTAAACTAATGCTGCAAATATGGGATTAATGATATCCAGACAAAACCTACACACAAATACTTTCGTTTTAATTTCATCTTCGTTTGAATATCATTAATCCTTCATTTACTTCAGTTGAAATTTGTTTTTTGCTCCCCTGTAAAAGTAAGGGTTTATGACTTCTTAGCTTATTCACCGGGATCAAAGATTTATCTCATTCAACCATTGCTCTTTCATGCATATTAAATATAACGAAAAATATGGATATTGTGGTAGAATTAGCATAATGCACTATGATCACAATTCTGAGAATTGAACGTAGAGAGTCAAAATATGAAATTACGTAAGAATACAAACACTCATTCATTTCAGGTTTGACCATAATACTTCGGCTATGGCATTTTTCTCTCGTTAATGTTTCATATAAATATATTTCTTTTCGTCTTTCCATACTTTAATGATTTTTATGAATTTCCTTTTGCATTGCTTTAGACTCACTAAAGATGGAAAAAGCGTTCCCGAAAGATGACTTTGAGTATCAGATATTTTAATAAATATTAAAACTATGATTTTTTGTGGCTTGATTGTTTTTTAACTCATTCAAATTTTCAATGTTAACTTTCAATTTCCAAAAATTGCAAAAGTTTGAAATTTTTTGGACTTCCTCGTACATTATTAAAGACTTTTCTTCAAATATAATTTGTTCTCTACAATTATTAAAATAATTTGTTTAGTACATTAGTACATTATTTTGAAAATATCACTAGTTTCCGAATTTTTAGTCATCATTGAATTTTTTAGTTGAAGTTCTTCAAATGATTTCTTACGTTTGTAGTTTTCATATTATGAACTTTTTTTCGTGAAATAGTTTCATTCTACTACTAAAGGGCCAAACAAAACTGAAAAATTTGAAAAATGCATTTTCTGAAAACACTATATCTTTGATATTAATACAATATTTAAGTAAACAAAACCATAACTGACTTGTGATAATTGATACGCGCTGAAAATATTATGTTTGTGTAGCATTTTTTGCAGAGTTCTTTAAGTTCAATTGAACTGTTTGTCACAAAATGCGATATTGATGGATTTTGATATTACAGTAACTTTTTTTTATTTTTGCCCTGGAAACGGATGGTGTCAAAGACTTAAATGCTACAAAGCACATTAAAGGAGTCGTCTACATAAAAATGAGAGTTTTCGTTATTTTTTTAGTTTTATAAAATTATTATGTTACATAGCCGTAAAACGTTACAAATAGTACGGCCAGATGATTCGGCCTCGAAAGACAGCGAATTGTGCCAGGTGAGTCCAATACCGTTGCACTATGACTCTGGGTTCGAAACCCGCATAAACAACACTGTTTTGTGTCCGTGATGTGTGTGTGTGTGTGGGGGGGGGGGGGGCATTCTGAGATCCTAATGTGTTGCATCTTTACCTAGACCTTCGATAACCCCTTGGCCTGACGGGCAACGTCTTGATGTGTAATTGAGGAATACTGTTACATTCCTACACCCATAACACGATGCAAGCATTGGGATGACGATGGGGCATAAACACAACAACAAAGAATAGGAAACTAACTAGTACGGAAAAGTCTGTGCCGTTCTGTAGCACCCCTGATCTGAAACAGTGAAGAAATTTATCGTAAAATATTTTTGAGATTTTATTGATATGATATTTGACAACATTGAGCGATTATGATAGTACTGTGATAAAGATGATAGTATTAAACACTACCACGTTTTCTATCACCTATAGCATACAAATAATATATGCTTGTCATAATATCGAAATTGATAGAACGAGTTTTTTAATGATTGGTCAGCACATTTTGAATAAAATGTCAAGGTGTATTAAAATGTAGTTCACGGAATGACTCGTACTGGAAACAATATAAACACTCAATGAAAGTAAGCAAGTTCCGACAGACACACAATATACATTAGCCGAGTACAAAGCTGTCGACGAGAAGGACTGGCATGCAACATATCTAAACGTGCAGGTAGATCCTATCGCTAACTATCCAGCAAGCAATATGACAAGCATACACTCTTGAAGACAGCGGAGTATTTGATGCTGAGATATATCTTGGTGAGTCGACTGATAACATTGAAAAGCAAACTTGCAAACCACGGCCTTTCTCTGAGTGTAAGACATAAGAAAATCTTTATACTCTGTAATGTTTTAAAACTACAGGGTACTCGAGGCATACGAACCGCACAACATTTTAATTACTTATGACAATAGATTTTTATCATTAGTATTGACAGATCTAAAATTAATAAAATCGTAATAATTATGAGAGTATTGAATGTCACCGTTTATCGTCGGCAAAATATACTTAACACATTTTTGAATAATACTAAAAGTTTGGAATTTATTTCTGTAGCTATACCATTGATGCAAAATATCGAACTATACAACATAATAAAAGAAATGTGTCATTTACAAACATATACATTATTGTAAAATAATTAACTACAATTTATTGTCACCAATTTATTTACCAAAGGATTTCTTTCCAAATAAATTCTGAAATAGGCAAATATTGTGAAAGTTACATTTTTAGCACTTGTGCCTTACTTACCTTCACTGCTGAATGAATTGACTACAAAGTTTTACTTTGTGGAATGTGTGCGGCAAAATACACTTTGACGTACATGTATCGCAAAGAAGAAATTGCCAGAGAAAATAACTGGGTACCCCAAAGTAAACATAGCAGTGGGCAACATGGAATCAACGTGGCTGCTGCCCCGCATATTTACAGTGACTTCGAGCATATAAATGCTTTTAAATTTCCAAGAATTTCATTGCAAATATACAATGTAAGCCAAAAATAATCTATGAAAGTGACTGGTGCACTCATTTCAAAATGTCAGTTTTAGCTGCTATAGTCGCCTCATGTATCATTTTATTCGTTCATCAAAGACACACTGTCTGTATTTGTTAAATAAATAACTATTCTGCTTACAATTCTAAACAGTAGTAGTAATCATGATATGTATTTCATCTGCCTATGCGACAATGTAAATCGTGAGAGTAATTTTTTCCTGATTCTGATACGAACCAACACACTGAGGAATGTTTATTCTTTTACTGATAGATTAAAATTCTGGAATACTCAGAGTTAACCCGAGAACATTCAAATGGCACATTTTGAAGGATGAACATCGGACACAGCGCAATAATGCAAAGAACATATACTGTAAAATACGTATTTTCAATTTAAAAAATAATTTATCTGTGCAAAAATCTGTAATTGTTAAGCTGGCGGCAAAATAATTGTAGTTACTCAGACATTTACAAAACACTGTAAGCCTCGTGAAAAGTGACTGCAGTGTATCGCCGTAGTGGTAGAAGACACGTCGAATCGGAGAGGAGGCAGGTAGGGGTGATGTAGGTGCCGGAGGCAGCTAAGACGAGAGTGGCACAGGGAGCAGTGGCTCAGTGCATCAACTGATGTCACTGCAGTACCTTTGACCGGCTTACGTTCGAGTCCCGACGGCGGCAGGATTTTCGACACTAGGTTTTGGAAGCTACTGTCTAGCACTGGAAGATAATTCTAGCAGCTGGCTGCTTTGAGCGGTAGTTTTCCGTGGTTTCTCTGATCAACACCAGGCGAATGCCGGAGCAGTATCCCAAGAAACGGGACACGGATCGCGCGTGATCTTTCCTTCCTCTCCCTTGTTCTATCCTCCCCCCTTACACACACACACTTACACTAACAGGCACTACACTATCACTCATACCGGGAGACCGGTCGGGAATTTAGAGCTTTGACCCAGCTGGGGCGGTGCCCCACTGATGGTTTTCCACACCTGGTTGTGGAAAACCTGCTAGAAGACAGTAGGCCGGCGCCGGATCTTACCATCCAGTGGGGGAAGATCACCCCCACATCCCGATGAAATAACATGCCCAACACTTACGGGTCTAATGACCTCTATAGTTGACGCGCCCGGAATCACTAACAATCAATCAAGGAGAGTGGCTGGAGACTACTGGATAAAGAATGAGGAGAGGCCAAGGGAATGAAAGGGGGCGAAGACGAAGCCGACGGAGGAGACGAAGGAAGCGATAGAGCAGGCGAAAGAGGTTGTAGAGACGGATGCAATACAAAGGAGACGGCAAATCCGGTCGCAATAGTGACAGCGGAGGTAATGCAGACGGCAGAGGAGACGGCGGAGGCGAAGGAGATGGTGGAGGCGAAGGAGATGGCGGAGGCGAAGAAGACGGCGAAGGCGAAAGGAGACAACGGAGGCGAAGGAGACGGTGGAAGCAAAGGAGACGGCGGAGACGAAAGAGACGGCGAAGGCGAAGATGATGGCGGAAGCGAAGAGAGACGGTGGAGGCGAAGGGAGACGGCGGAGGCGAAGGAGACGACGAAGGCGAAGAGAGACGGTGGAGGCGAAGGGAGACGGCGGAGGCGAAGGAGACGGCGAAGACGAAGAAGATGGCGGAGGCGAAGAAGATTTCGGAGGCGAAGGGAGACGGTGGAGGCGAAGGAGATGGCGGAGGCGAAGGAGATGGCGAAGGCTAAGGAGATGGCGGAGACGAAGAAGACTGTGGAAGCGGAAACGGCGGAGACGGACTCTTGTATGCAAGCGGAGACGAAGGAGTCAGCAGTGGAGAACGTGATGTTACCGGCAATAGAGCGAAAGACGGCGACGGGGACGATGAGAACGGTGGAGACGGCAGAGGCGGCGGCACGGCGCTGTGGCGAGCCAAGCGCGCACCGCCCCCCGCTGTCCTGCGGCCTGCACCACTGCCCGGCGGGAGTTCGCACCGCCTTCATTACCACTCCGCCACGCCGCCTCCACGACCGCCAACGGTCTGCAACCACGGCTGCTTAGTGCGGCAGACTCAACTACGTAACGCTTTCAGCTTCAATGTCGCTGTGGAGGATTCCACCACCAGCGCCTTGTCATTGTTATCACTAGAGGACGGATTTTAATGAAATGTCTTTTATTTCTTTTTCACTTAAGAACAATGCCATTTAGTATAGAAATTCATTTTATGCTATGACAAAAGGAATTGACCCATTTTTATAGGTCATTGTTTTGCATTGTTTGTCGATTTCGGCAAATAAGTCATTTTTTGTCTTTTTAAAGTAAATTTTAATGCATATTTTGCTGATTTCATCAATTTTAATGTCATTTTTAATGGTACTTATTTCAAATAATATTTACGAGATGCGACAATGTTCTTCATAGAATTACTCAGTAGCCTATTCGATTTGTTCGCTCAGAAATTGTTGACTAGGGAACGGAATTAATTGTAATAAAAAAAAGGAAAATATGTACATGTATATGTATTTATTTTTCCTAAAATGTGTGAGAAAAGGTAGAAAATATGTGGTGAAAAATTCGTTACAATGTTTAAAATTCCATTCTTCAAGCGTTTTACGGGAACAGTACGTTACCGATCAGATCTTAACACGGATTCAGACTGAAAGAAAGTTTTACGTCTACAGAAGCAATTATTCGCTAGTTTCATCCGAAATATATAATACTTTCGTATTATATACAATGTTGTTTACGAGGAGCCGACGCTCAGGTGAATAGTACTGTGTAGCTTGTGATAGAAAGAGGTGGGTAAAGGGGTCATACGCGCCCCCCCCCGACACCAGAAAAAAACCATAAGACAAAGATCCGAAAAATATTTGTTTTATCGCGTTACGGATAAGGTCTATGAAAGGTGAGTAAGCTAGTGGTTGAAGCACCTTTTCCTTCACATACATCTGCTCATCCTTGATTCTAAGTACGAGGTTTCCAAGAAGCAGAGTTGGGAGGGGTAAGTTTGATCATTAATAGCGAAGGTCCGTCGTTAATACAAGCGCATTACGTGGTTTCGTATTTCAGTACCAAAGTTAGTTTTCAAGTAACACATATTTCGAACTCGCAAGTGAAATGTTCACTTTCGACTTATAAATATATTAAAATGTAACGAAATATGTATAAATAGATAAAACATGTAAAAATATGTAATTATACCAAAATATGTAAAAAAATATGTAAAATAAAAATGGTTTCATTTCGTTCAGAATGTCGTATAAAGTCTAGAATATATAAGTGAATGCAGGTGTCGTTTTCCTGTAAAAATATGTATTTACATGTAAATCCGTTCCCTAGTGTTCCTGACTGTCGTTGTGACTATGTAATTCTTGTGACGTATACCATCGCCATTGCCGGTTCAGCCGATTTCGGGATAACTAAAGACAGATTTTCTGGTAAAGAACAGCCCAAACCAAAAGTTTACAAGCTGAGTATACTTGAACGAATATAAGAAGCCTTAATTACATACATAACCTATCCAACAGTTTGAGTTGTTCATCCAAACTGGCTTTGATAAGATTTTTTAGGTAATTTTTCTTTGGTTTTAGGGCATTTTTTAAAAATTTTAGGAGCATTTTGTTGAATATATTTGGCGATATTTTAAGTCTTCAATATCTGCTCCCTAGTTTTCACTTTCAGTCGTTCGGCCATTTCCTAAAAAAACTAGAATTTTTAAGATCACCATTGTCACTGGTTTACTAGAACCTTCACACCTACATAGACATAATCGTAGCATCTCTTGCATCTTAGTCCCTTCCTCAATCGTGCAACGAGGAGCTCCAGCTCAACGGTGTTCTTTCGTTTCCATAATCATTTTTAGGTTTTATGTGGACTAACAAATCTCTAACCCAACATGGGGGGAAGA
This sequence comes from Teleogryllus occipitalis, assembly GCA_011170035.1. NCBI lineage: Eukaryota > Metazoa > Arthropoda > Insecta > Orthoptera > Gryllidae > Teleogryllus > Teleogryllus occipitalis. The sequence goes on along the minus strand of BLKR01001131.1, from coordinate 178,214 downwards.
TAACATTGGATCCACGAGATTATCAATGCTTGTTCATAATAATATAGGCCAAAAATAAAATTATGGGGATATGTAGCTGTAAATATCTGGGCGTAATATTTCGTAGCGACGTTATCTGGGCCGATCACGTCAAATATACAGGTATACAAATATACAAATATACTTGTACTGCACCAAGGGTTTAGAAATGTCTTCACTTTGTTATACACCAATTACGGAAAGCTCACCGCGACAAGAAAATTCAAGCGTATCTTCCTTGGTTTGGACTGTAATGAAATACGGAGTAACGTAATGGGATTTCCACAGGAAAGGCCAGAGTGGATTGTTGTACCGAATGCAAAATAAACGGCTAAATTCGCCAACAGAAGCAATTCTGGGACGAATCTCAATTGGGCACCATCACTATATTTAGGGAAGCGGCACTCCTCTTCAAGACACACAAAGTAACCAACGTTGAAAGCTAACAATGAAGCTTAAAATATCATATCACTTTAGTCGTAGGAGCGACCACACATATACGCGTGCACACGTACGCAATAAATGAAGGAAAAGAACATAATTTAGCAAAATTCAGATTTGCAAATAGAACCATTGTAGACTGGAAGACACTAGATATAGATTGGAAAAATTTACCAACAGAGGCGCAAATATCTCTTCTTACTAGGAGTACATAAGTTATGCGTTTGAGAGTCGTGGTGTTGAAGATGGTGATGGTACTCGTAGAATGCAGCGATGTGTAATGATTATTGTCGGATAAAGAATGGTCCCCCAACAGTGTATGTATTAAGTATAATTCCGTATTATTATCGGGTAGGTAAGGAATTCCCGGTACAGTGAAGTGTCTGAATGAAATGCACAATAGAAGGGGAGAATAATGCACTATTTTAGAGTATTTGTGACCATTAAATGAATATCTATTAAAATGTTAATTACAGTTCTGTTAATGTGTACATAGGTGCCATTTAGAAACAGGCTAATAACGTGGGTTGCATTTGTACTTGTTCTTTAATATGTATAATTTAATACATTATAATTTGCTATAATATATTTAATACATTATAATATATGTATATATTCTGCGTTATATTCTTCAGGTCTTGAATTCTACAAGATACCATTTTGTTGCTTATTTTGAATTCCATTTGCTTGTTTTTATATATGTACTTACCTATATTTGTTCTGAACTGACACTGAACGTACGTGCATTTGCAGCAATAAATCATCATTGTATTACTATTACAATCGACAACTATATTCTCAGTTGTACAATCAACTGCGACATCTAGCTTACTGCGGTCTCTTCGAGCCTTTGCCACGACCACATTCTATGCATTAAATTTTAGAAGCAAGTTTGCTGGTCCCCTTTGTTAAGTGAAATATTCCTTCATTATTTTAGAAATGACACCGCGGTGGCGCCACGGTTGGGAGGTCGTTTTTCGGCGACAGTGGCGACGGTGTCGGGGGCCAAGTGGGAATGCGGTCGGAAGGTGAAGGAGGAATGGGAGGTCGTTAGGAAGGTAAGAGCGACCGTGGAAAATGTGTATGTGGCAAAGAGGTTGGGGGTCGGGAAGAACGGTGGTCTATGGAGGAGGAAAGAGATTAAACCACACGGAAGTGTCGATTAATTGGCAGGTGGTGGAAGTGCTGATGGTGATGGCAGCGGTGGTGGGATGGTGATCCTGACGATGGTGATGATGTTGAGGGTAATGACGAGTTGATGGTATTGGTGGGGTGGCGATGAAGGTGATGATTGCGAATGAGATGGTGATGATGGTGGTAACGGCAGTGGCGCCGGTGGGGATAATGGTGGTGGTGACGGCAGTGGCTGCGGTCACTTGGTGGCGGTGGTAATAATGGTGGTGGTGGCAGCTACCTTTCCGGATCGAAAGTAAGATCCTAGCTATGGTTAAGATCACTAGACGGTGGAAAGCTATCACTATCAAAATGATACAACATGCAAAAGAAGAGGTTAAAGTGATGGATGCCATGAGCAAGACGTGAGAGGCAAGAGGAAAGGAAGAAGATTGAAGGCAGGCAGGTGGGACGGAGCGAGGAAAGTGGAAATTACGAAGTTAGGCGAATCAAAGAAAAAATGGGAAAAAGAAGAAAAGGACAACGGTGTTAGGAGGTGGGAGAGAGAAAGGACGGGAAAGAGGTTACCAGCGTGGAGGCGGCAGGGATGTGGACGCTAATTAAAATACAGAGATAGTGGCGGTGAAGAGCTGGTGGTTGAGGTGGCAACAGCGGCGAAGGCAGGGAAGTGTAGAAATTGGGCAGTTGAGAGCTGTAAATAAACTGGGAAAGATAAGGAATATAGGTGATCAGAAAATAGGCAGTTGGGAACGGCCGACAAAAGGAGACGAGGTTTGGTAAAAAAGTTAATTCATTGATTGACTATTTAATGTCTTAAGGCGTGTCAACTGGTAAGATCATTAGTCCCGTAAGTATAGTGCATGTATTCCTCGGAGGTGGCGGTGGTCTTTTCCCATTAGATTCTGAGATCAGCGCTGACCTACACGTCGGATAACGGAGTTTTCACCAGTCAGGTTTCTCCCATCATCAGAGCACTGTCCCAGCCGGGACAAGATCTAAGCTTCTGACTAGGTTCCCGACATGTGTGTTAATGCAGTGAATGTAAGAGTAAAAGTGTGCAAGTAAGGGGTGAGGAAAGGACAATAAACAGGAATGAAAGATCGCGCTCGGTCCGTGGCCCGTTTATTGTTGTACTGCTCCGGCCTGCGTCTGATATTGATAGCCCGCTAGAATTCTCATCCAGACATTGGCTAAATCCGACCTTGGCGAAAATCCTGCTATTGTCGGGTTTCCTAGAACTTCTGACATCAGTTGATCCCCTGAGCAGATGGGGAAAGCTGAAGCCGATCGAGAAAAACGTGAGAGAGAATGAAGAACAAAGCACGAGCGAAGGATGATGTGGTGTCGGTTGTGAGGGTAAAACTGACGGCTGAGGATGGTGCGGAGGCGGAGGTTGTGATGTCGACCGAGGGCGATGGTGGCGGCGAATGAAAGAGGTTCCGTTCGACAGGCAAAAGCGAGCAACAATAGAAATTGAAACATGTGACATGCGGGAAATTAGGTAGAGGCATAGAATTCGGGCCGGAGAAGCAGGATGTGAGTAAGGGGCGAGAAAAGGGGGTAAGGACTGGAAAGTAGGAGAGAGAAACAAGATGGCGGAGGTGGTTGCATCGGCGGTAGACGGAGGAAGAGGCGAGGTGGGCGGCGGGGCGGAGTGGACCGAGGCCGGTGGCGGCCGCGACGAGGGCGGCGACGGTCGCCGAGAGGCGGAGGGGGAGGAGGGCGAGGGCGTGGGCGGGGCTGGGCGGGACCGCAGGGGCTCGAGCGGCGGACGTGCCGACACGTCGTCCCCGCGAGGTCGGAGGTCGCCCGGATCCCACGGCCGCACTGGCGCCGCCGGAGGAGGAGGAGTGGGGGAGGAGGAAGAAGAGGGAAAGAGAAGAAGCAAGAAGAAGAGGGGAATGACAATAAGTAGATAGACGAGGAGAAGAAGGATGAGGAAAGGTGGAGGAGGAGGATTAAGAGGAGGTGTAAAACAGTTAACCTTTACTCTACGAAAATGTTAGTAACAGGTTACTGTAAATGTTTAATAAAAGATGTACGATTTCATATTGTAAAAAAATTAAATAAAAGGGTAGTCCTGTAAGTATAGTGCATATTCAATCCTCGGGTGGTGGTGTTGGTGGCAGCGATCTTCCCCGCTAAATGGCGAGATACGGGGTAATAATAATAATAATAATAATAATAATAATAATAATAATAATAATAATAATAATAATAATAATAATAATAATAATAACAATAATAATAATACGGTGTAAACGCAATTGAAAATAATATTAATTAAATAAAACAAGAGGAAGACGACGAGGAGACGAAAGAGGAGGGAACGGAGGAATAGGAAAAGGATCAAGTGGAGAAGGAGGAAGAGGATAAGGAGGAGAAAGAGTCGGTGAAGTAGGTGGGTAGCGGTGGCGACGCATACGACTGGCTCATGAGATGTGGTGGTGTTTTTGGGGCTGGATGTGGTGGGGACCGCCAGTTTGAATGTGATGGAGATGGTGGTAGGAATGGTAAATGTGACGATTGTAGGAATTGTAGTGCGGTGTTGAAAGCGAGACGAAGCAACAGAAATTTTTGTGCATTTGGATCTCATTAAGCCAAAATTTGGGGACGATTTTGTAACTCACACGAGTCATTCTAGGAAGTTTGTCTTAGTGACAATTACATGATGTCGATAATGTTTTCCTTGGAGAGAGGGGATTTAGAAATAGAATCGAAGTAGATGGTAGTGGTGGATAGAATTTAGGCCGGGGAAGTAGGCTGCGATGAAATACTTTGTACTTGAACACATAAAGTGTGGACCCCTTTTGAGATGCATATAACATATAATATATATTATTTATAATATATAACACATAATATTCATATAATATATCTCGATATATATCGAGAACTGATGAAAGAAATAAACTATATTCAATAAATATAGTTCAAGTTACGTCTATTAACACAATAGAGTAATAAGGTATGATGTTTATACAAATAAGGCCAATTTTAACCGAACTTATGTTTTCACCCTGTGTAAAGCACGAGGCCTTAGCCTCCTACTAAGAATGAAAAACATTTTGTTCTACATACAAATGTGAAATATTTTTATGCAGCCTCTTACATAAAAATGTGTTATTTAAAAATGTGAAACATTTTTTGGTATCCTCTAGCTGTCCTCCACTTAAGAGTTATTCTTCCACGGGTAAACGAAGTAGAACCAGTATTTCCACCTCAGTATAAATTTCATGTAGATCTCATAAACAGTTGCCCTTGGACTATCTGCGGGTAGAAATGGTATTGGATGTTCTAGCCTCATTCACTCGACAACATCCTAGCGATACGTTTCTCTTCCAGATCCCACCGGACTAGTTTTAGTAGGTAATTAACACTAATGTAGGTTCTTTTTAAGAGATATTTCGAAGTTCCCACCATTAAACTTAGCAACGATATAAGAAAAAGTGGCAGCTTTAATTGATAAGAGAAAAAGAATTTGGGGAATATGCTCGCCACATATGGCAACATTGCAATTGATTTAACATAAACCCAATTGTATTTATTAATTGTATCATTAAAGTTATATATCCATTCTCTACATCTTGTGTTTTATTTATTTAATTGAGAAATATGTAATGTCATTTATGTAAGTACCAAAGTTCCCTGGTGAAAAAGTGAGCCCTGGAATGTAGTATTTCCACCATTTTGTCTTAAGCTACGCGCGCCTATGCTCGAGTATTTGGAGTCAGTGAATTTTCGATAGTGCTAGAGAGCTAGGTCGAGTTTAGTCGCTGTTAGCGACCGACTGCTCTGATCGGTAGTGTTCCGTGGTTTCTCCGATCAACACCAGGTGAATGCCGGAGCAGTGCCGTAACAAACGGGGGACGGACCGCGCGCTATCTTCCCTTCCTCTTCCTTGCCCAATCATCACTCCTGACTTACACACGTATATTAACATGCATTACACTACCACACATGCCGGGAGACCGGTCGGGAGTTCAGAACTTGTCCCGGCTGGCCTGGTGGGAGATACCTGGTTGAGGAAAACCATACTACCCGACGGTAGGAAGGCGCAGGATCTCACCATCGAGTAGGGGATGATTATTGCTACCTCCCAAGCAAAATATGCACTACACTTACGGAACTAATGACCTTAGCTGATGACGCGCCCGGAATCACTAATCAATCATCCAACCAAAAAATGAGTCGGTGAATCATATGGAGAGTGGAGTTGAGTCTGATACGTGAGAGGTGTGACTGCGGGGTAGATAGTATGTAAACGATGTTTATTCGGCGACTGAAGCTATTTGTGTGATAATTTAAGTTTTAGATAAGACCTGCTTAGGAATGGTAATGACGGAAAGTCGATGTGGAGTGATAGAAGATGCTACTGATTCAAATGTGGCAGGCTGAGGTAAATGACGAGCTTTAGGGTGACAAAGTTCTGAGAGTTGTGAAACAGTTATACTTTTTGTAAATGGTCTAAGATGACGAAAGAAGTGGTCTGCTATTAATCTAAAGAAAACGAAAAATATGATGAACGATGCTGTAAGAGAAAGGAAAGATATTTAAGTGGAAAGAAATGTAACGAGATTAGTAGAAGTGGATGAATGGATTAATGATGTTCGTTTGATAAAATCAAAGAAGACTAAAGAATACTTTATCAAATGGTAGCACACTCAACCTAACTTCTGGAAATTGCACATGACAAGCTATTCATTAAAATTGTAGTTTATTTGTTTTAACGAATCTGCTCTTATATTATTACCATACGAAGAGATACAGGCCGCCACAAAGAATTCCATAATTTTGTAAGTTATTTAATAAAATATTAATATTTTTTAATCAATTTAATAAAATTACAAAATCATTTCGGAGGCGTGTGTCTAAAATTGTCACATTATCAACTCTTTCATATTTATTGAAGTTCAAGTTAATTCAAGCCGTATTAACTCCTAGGCAAAAATTAACTCCTTACCATTTTGAAATGACGTAGTACATTAAGTAGGATTTAATCTTTATTGAGGGTCTAATTATATTTTCTCTATCTTTAATCAACTTCTTTTTTATTCGTTTTGCTTAAAATTGAACAAGAATTCGCATCATTCTCAATTGAAATCAATTGTGAAGTTAATATGTATTGGATTGTTGCTCCACTTATACGCTCTTTTCAAGAACGTAACTTGTTCTAGTTCTAGTTGAATGTTATCAAATCTTCTTTAATAATTAAAGGAAATTGGACAAACATTTTCTTTGTAGACACATTGGGAAAATTAATATTAAAAACTTAAATTGTTAACTTAAACTGTGGAATTTTCATTTTTGAATATGTTAATTACGTTATTACATACGAAAAAATATTACGTGTATATGTGTGTGAAAATATTGCGAAATTGTAATTAAAATTATTTTTTACCAAAATGTATTTCGATATGAAAGTACAAAGTGTCTGAACTCAGCTAATTACGTTTTGGCATCAAATGTGTGTCTCTCGTAATGTTACTTGAAATAATATTTTATTGTACTTCTTTTGAAAAGGTACAATAATTTTAAAAAATACAATAAAACTTAAAAATTATTTGTTTAGAAATTAGAAATCTTAGAAATGTAATTTGTACACTGTCCAATATAGTACAAATTCCCTCTATAGTATTTTTAATACAGAATTGTCCATTTTCTCGTTACCAGGGCTCAGCAAACAGAGTTCTTCTGTCGATAATTCGTCCTTTTTTCATCTCACGATTAGAGTAATTTTTTTTCTTATTATGAAATAATAGCGAGAAAGTTAAAAAAATAAACTATACGTCTCGGAATTTCCGTTATATGATGTAAACGAACTGAATTTATTTAATTAGAGAAATTAAATCCGATATTTCTGAGCAAGTAATTATTAACTACATTTTGACAGTGGCATCACGTCCTATAACAGTTCTCATTCCCTTCATTTGTCACAGGCACTGTGTGCACACCCTCTTGGAGCCTTAAAATGATGACGCCCGACGGCTATCACCAACGACCTTCATTCTCCTCCGACTGATGAGTTCACCAACTCAGCGATCTTCACCGCAACCTTCTCTGTCCGCCCCAAGCAACCTTGTAAAGCTTCATCGGCAGATTACAATCGGGCAGCGAAAAGTTACGTGAGAAACTAATTTCCAGCATGACTTGAACCATGAAGTATTTACAGAACAATAATGAAGCGCGTCGTTTCTATAGACTGTTCTATATAATGAATGTAGGGCGTGCGTTATTGCATAATAAAATACGCCCGGGCTTACTCCTTTTATCGATGAGCCCCACCGGATATTTAGACAGACGTTGCAACGGTTAATTTCCCTCCGCCCATAACTTGAACATTGTTTAACTTAGTAGAACAGTGCTGAAGAGAGCGCTCATAGCCGAAGCCGGGGCTCGGTCGGGACCTCGGGAAGATTAATTTTATTCTCTGGCACCTGAGAGTTGCACGCCTTCCTCCCCTGCGCCTGGAAATAATAACAAAACCGAAAAGCTGCACGCTATAATTATCTGCAAGGAACATTATCCCCAAATTAATAAATCAGGCGGGCATCGTCGGCTGTGAGCGAGTTATCGCTAATTGAAAGGTTGCGCGGTGTGGTGTTTGTTTGTTTATGCTATCAGCGGACCCATCGGGGACCGCCTCGACGGCGGAGGCGGGGCGGGGGCGGGGGCGAGGGGCGGTGGGTGGCAGGGGCGGAGGGGGAGGGAACGGGGTGCGGGGGCGGTTCGAGCCGGCAGGGGGCGGTGCCGACATATCATTGGCTGGCCGCACGCCCCCTCAACGGAGCTAGGCGTTCGAGAGCGGCTGGTGTCGACGCCTGGTGAGAAGCCGTGATCCGGAACGTTGCTCCGCACGATGTGAAAGCAGGACGATACCCAATCGGTTGGGGAGGATTAAAACAAACAATGTACTTCGCTGGGCGAGTGGCCAATAAGTGATGATAGGATACCCCTCGCGGTTTGTATTTTAAAATATGATGCAAATTGTAGGGGAGCATTATTAATGTTTGGAATATGAAAGTAATATCCATGTGCAGTGAAAGAAATAGAACAGTTTATTGTCTACTCTCAAGTGATATTTTATGATAAGCTCTTGAAGATAAGAAAACGTATTTGCTTGTTTGTTTTTATTTAATCGATAAATATACATTAAAAAGCGTAATTAAGTTTTGTTTACATTCGTAAAATAACAAACAATATAAATTTATAACTACAAATATATCGTCACAATAAAACCAAATATGATGTAAACATGTTAATAATCATAACTTTATAATTAAATTTATTTTAAAAACATGGTATAGAGTAAAATATATTCAATTATTAGTCGGATCTTAATATTGATTATAATTTGACTTCCCAGTGTTTATAATTGAGTAGCAACTAATCAAAACGCGTGTTGTCCACTGGTGGATAAAATTGAGTTTGATTTGAAATCGTGTAATTTGTAATAGGTTATACACGTTCCTGCTTTCACATTTCTTCAAAACACATTAAATTAAATGCGTTTTGTAGCAAGAAACACACAAACTGAATGTGAGGAGGTTTAGAGTAGAATATTGTTTAGTAAAGACGTTTGATTATATTGTAGACATTAGAATTGACATGGCCTTACCGTACTTCACTAGCATACTATTGTACTATACTGTTCTAGATTCTGGTTGAAAAATACTTTGGCTCGTGTGAGAAGTGAAATGGTATCTCGAAGTGAGTTCAATGAAGGAGGTAGCGGCGTCAATCGATGTACTACTGGGAAAGTGAATGCTCGTCAAGCCTACACCTTTCAAAGCTCCACTCGCAAGTCTAGCATGCGTCGATGGGAAATCCATCACCACCACATTATTTTCTGTTGTGAAAACCATGCTGCCACTACATAATAACCAACACAAGCTGGGCTAGCACACGGCACTTGAAGGCGTATTGCCCATTGTGCTAACTATGTGGTGGCGACAATTTCAAAACGCGCAAGGCGGGATTGCATACGCGCTTTCAGGTGTGAATCTTTATAAACAAAGTTCCAGTATTGTGGTCAGGTGGTTCGTGAGTCAATGAGGAAACGGGACTTAATACTTGATTTATTTATTATGTAAATATACATCGTTCAGACTCTGTAAATGATTGATGTCTTATTCGAAACTTAATAAGTATAGAGTGGGGAAACTCATCGAGCACCGCCAGAAAATCACTGGGAGATGATATGATGTACTGAAGTTGAACGCAAACAGGTGCTGCACACAAGCAAACATCGGTGCGCCGGACTAGCTCAACCCTCTCTTTCCATCCTCCTGAGGGACCGAGCGAGGATCGATTCCGGGCTCCCAGCAGCCAAAGATGGATAAGCCAACAATTTCTCCACGACTACTGGGAAGCGCATTACGTCGTGGAAGATAAGATTTGCTGAAGTTGGACGCAAACAGGTGCTGCGCACAACAAGCAAAAACCGGTGCGCCGGATTAGCTCAACCCTCTCTTTCCATCATGCTGAAGCACCGAGCGAGGATTGATTCCGGGCTATCAGCAGCCAAAGATTTACCAACCATTCCTTCAGGACGCCTGGGAAACGTATGACGTCGTGGAGGTGATATGATTTGCTGAAGTCGAACGCAAACAGATGCTGCACACAACAAACCAAAATCTCTGCGCCGGACTAGCTCAACCTTCTTTTTCCATCCTCCTGAGGGACTGAGCGAGGATCGATTCCGGGCCCCCAGCAGCCAAAGATGGATATGCCAACCGTTCCTTCACGACTCCTGGTAAGCGTATGACGTTGTGGGAGATGATAAGATTTGCTGAACGCAAGTAACTCTACCCCTCTCTTTCCACCATGCTGAGGGACCGAGCGAGGATCGATTCCGGGCTCCCAGCAGCCAAAGATGGATATGCCAACCATTCCTCCACGACGCCTGGGAAGCGCATGACGTCGTGGGGCGGCGGTGTGCGTATCCGCGGCGGGGGCGTGCGCCCGGTGCAGTCGGACCGCGCCGCGCCGTGTCGGCAGGGCTATCGGGGCGGGCGATCGGCCCCACCAATTTGTTGTTCCCGCGCGCAGGCGCCCGGCCGGTGGGAGGGCCTCCGCCGATCCATCTGCCCGCGCGCGGCCTCGGGGCCCGCCCCCGGCGCTCCGCCCCCCCCCTCACCCCCCCCCGGCGCCCGCCCACGGCGCTGGCGCGCGCGCCACCCCGCCCCCGCCCCGCCCCCGCCACCACCTCCGCCTCCGCCCCCCGCCCCCGAGTCGGCGCGCACTGGGCGCAACCGCAAACACATGCGGGCGGGGTAAACGAAATGAGGGACCTCTTGCTGTGAAAGTCGTTCGTTGAAAAAATGCCGGAGTAGTGGTAGCGCAGCCATGCGTAGCCTATACCGATAGAAGAGTGGCCTCTCTGGAATTCTTTCCATCAAACATGTTATTTACATGGGATGTATTTTACCAGAAAAAATTAAACAACTAAGGAGAATGAAATTATCATAGGTAATACCAGGAGTGCTTTGGAAATTGTCGATAAATCCCCGACTCGCGAAGCGATGAGGGGATTTATCTGAGAATTTCCAAACTACGAGTTGTATTAAATAGGGTTATTTCACGAATGAAATTACATTCAATACTGTTCCAAAATGCGCCAAGTATTGAAAATAAATGAAAGAATGTTAAATTAAAGGAGGTTATTTTATAGATCATATGCAACAACACAGTGATCCAGGTTTATTCCACACCAACACAGTGATCGATACATACCGTCTCCTAAAATAGATGAATCGCAGCGAATTAATGGCCAGTTGGGAGGGGCGGTAAGAAAAATCGGATGGAAAAACGTATAATTTTTTTAGATACATTACCCTGATTGAGACGTTTTAGATGTACAGTTCAACACTATTTGTTTGTTTGTTTGAAGTGTGAAGTTTGCTAGTCGAATAGTCCCTTTAATGATACAATTGTTTTTATGCTGAGCCATTTACAAGGTTGCTAGATGATTGGGAGAGCCTCTTCCTCAAACATCGGGTATCAATACATAAACTATCAGCTTAGAAAACAGGGAAAATTTGGAATCATAACATAGGTGGGTTTGAAATGTTTTTTATGTAACACTACGGTGCCCCTTTCGAAGTTCTCAAGCATAGGTCTACGCCGATGAGACCATTTCAACCTAACAGAATTACTTACTACAGTTTTAGAATATTTATTATAATAATTAACTATAATAAATGTTTTATTTACGTGAATATGGTGAAGATTAATCTGCAGAATTATACTATTTCAGAAACGATACACTTCTAAACGAAAAATTATATATTCTTTCATGAAACTCATAAATTCAAAAAGGACGAAACGTAATAAAGTGCACGAATTGGCAGTGGGAAGTTCTGCTGCTACAAAATAATGTGCTGTATTACACTTTCAGAATAAGCTTTAAAAACACAAAAATGTACTAAAAAGTGACAAACTTTTGTTTATAAAGTAAATTTTTGGCCTTTTTTATGCCTCCATCTAAATCGCAGAATACGTTTATTCTGGTTGCTTTCCGGCCCACTGTTTTTCCCTCGTCCTCGGCCTCCGGATGGCGATTACGACATCCTGCGCCCCGGAGGCGACCTCCGCGCTCTCAAGGGCCCTCCCGCCTTCCCACCCCCTCCGGCGCCTCTCCCACGCCGCGCGGCCCATTCAAGAAGCCCATTGAGCGGAGAGGTTGCCGCCCTCCGCCGCGCCCCCGCCCAGCCCCCCGCCGCCCCTCCTCCGGCACCCTTGGCTGCACTCCGCCGTCCCCTTGCGGCTTCCTACGGCTTTTCTGGCTCTCCCCCTTTTCCTTTCACTTGCGTTTTCCATCATCGTCTGAAATAACTGAAGCACTGAGAAAAGAACTATCTCCTTAGTCTATGACTGAAGTCATCTTCGTCAACTAACTAGATTCTTTTATAGCCTGATGATTCGGTAAAACCGTCAAAACCTGTCTCTCTGAATAAATCTAGTAAGTTGACGGAGATTACTTCAGTTTCGTAGGTCATTCAATAATTAAAAAAACAAATTTATCTGGAGAAAAACTGTTGGTAGGACAAGTTTGCTAATTTGAGGACTTTAAGTTGGCATTACTGGGATGATACCTAATCATCTGAATGATCAGCATTGTTGGGTTCATAATCTCAATAAACGATAGCGTGTCGACTTGCAAATTTCAAAATGGTTGAACAACGATCTGTAATTCGTGTTTTACTGGAGGAATGTGAAAAACAGCAAATATATACTCTAGAATGACTTAAGTGTATGGTGAAAGTTATATGAAGCGCAGGAGTTTTTACAAGTGGGTAGAACAATTCGCGGCTCAGTGACTGACGAACACCGTTCTGGCCGCAGGAAGAGGGAAAATTCATGTTGACAGTATTTGCGGACGCTGAAGGTGCGTTTGTTTGTATTTGTCTCGACGAACAGCGTACAATAAACAGCCAATACTGCTGAGATATGCTTTTGAACAAGGTGATGCCAGCCATTAGAGGGAAACGTCATGGATCTCAGAGGAAAGATGTAATCCTCCAGCAAGACAACGCACGTCCTCACACTGCTCAACAAAGCTGTGGACCATCGACAAAATGAGTTACGAGGTATTGCTTCATCCCCCTTACAACCCCGATTAACACAATCTGATTTCTTCTCGTTTGGTCCACTGAAAAATTACCATATAAATTCAGGCATTACGTCGAAAGAAGTTCTAGGATGACGAAGATGAAAAAAATATTTGGGAAATTGGTTCAAACAAGATAAAGGGTTCATTGCAGCCAGTGTAAAAGAGCTGGTAAACCCGTTGGGACGAGTGCATAAGTGTTGGTGGGAATTATATTGAAAAGTAGGAAAAGTCCTGTTTTGTCAAAATAAACGTTTATTTCTCCAGACCAATTTGTCTCTTTAATTATTGAATGCCCCTCGTATTTCGACATTTAATTACGTTAACATATTTTAAAATAAATGATAAATCCCTAAATACCATATTGTTTGCAGACGACTTTTAGTAGCTCAGAAGAATTAAAAATTGCAGCACACAAACTAAACGAACAGGTAACCAAATATAATATGCAAATCTTCACTAGGAAAACAAGATCAATAGGTTTTGAAGGAACAAACCACATGAGATGTAAAATTGTGATTAATAATAAACCCATAGAACAGACGAACCTATTTAGGCTTCAATGCGTCTTACTGCCAGAAAAATGACATAAGTCAGAAATTAAATAGATTTTATAACATGTGTGGGACAATAAGAAGAACATTAAAAAAGAAGACTTTAAAAACCACTCAACTCAAATTCTAAAAAGCAATGGCAGTACCCATGCTAACTTATGCATGCGAAAACTGGACAGTAAATAGAAGACAGAAGAAAAATAGTAAGCGCCGAAATGAAATTCTTACGTTCAGTAGCAGGTTACAATATCTGAGATAGACAATATAATGATGACATCAGAACCGAACTGAATATATTCAATCTGATGGACAGAATTCAATCATTTAGGAGCAACTGGCATGACCATATCCAACGCATGCCTCCAAACAGAATTCCCATAATAATGTACACATTTAATCCTAAAGGAAGAAGAAATGTTGGCCGCTCCTTAACAAGATGGAGAGACTCACTTTCTGATGTGGAAACAGGCCTTAAGGCTTAAATCCATGAAGCAGAAGAAGAAAAGGAAGGAGGAGGAGAATTACGTCAACGCCATTATCAGCATTCCTTCAAACCATCGTCTTTGCCATCTACGTCCTATCAACAGCTGAAATTAATTCCAGAGCCAGTATGGCCAGTGTGATTGCAATGACTCTCACCCAGAAGCCCTAAGGATCGAGTACAGACGGTGGCGGTTTTTTGACAGTAGCAAATATATACAAGTTGCGAGATCGAATTCACCCGCTGTGTGGGGGAGAAGTTTGGCGCCCGGCTAAACTGATCGGCAGCTTTCCGTAATTTTTTGATCAATATCAGGCAAATTCGAGGTCAGTTCCCTAATATACGGGCCAACGACCACGCGCGATTTTTCATTTCTCTACCTAGTCTTATCGTAATCTCTTTCTTGCACTTACACTTACATGCACTGCACAGCCACATATGTCGGGAGACAAATCGGTAGCTTAGAACTAGTTCCGGCTGGGGTGGTGCCCCGCTGGGTGAGATACCTGGTTGGGGAAAACCCCGTTAGCCGACGTGAAGTTAGTACTGAATCTCACCATTTAGCGGAGAAGACTGTCCGCCACCTAACTTAATGAAACATTTATTACACTAACCGGTAGTTGACGTGTCCTGAAACATGAATCAATCAAACTATCCTATCAGGCGCTTGACTTCACATCCATTTTCATTTGACATCCCCCATTCCCTACAGCTTTCTCATCTTTCTTTTTTGCTACTCCAAACTCCTGTCTTGCGTTTTTTCTCTCTTTGTCATTTTCCATTTCCTATCGGTTACGTTTTTTTATGATCTTTGTTTTCTCTCAACACCTATTGGTTGTATTCTTCCCCACCTTCCTTTCCTGTCTCCTCTCTCGTTTCGCTTATGTTCTCCTCCTTCCTTTCCCCTTTCCCATTTTTACGGCTTTCGTTCTCCTTTATCTTTTTTTCAACGTATCTATCTATATTTAAAAAAATAAGGTATTCTGCCATGGCTTCGTTTAGAGCTTCTACTGAACCGATTGTAGTAATTTTTCCTTTAAATGAAAGAATGTGATCCCTAGATGTGTTATCAGATATTGTTTGAGTTGATTCACTAACATTTACGGTGTAAATAAATTAATTCTTTAATTCTTTAATCGTACGCTTATTAATAGTCAATTGTTTTCTTCCAAAGGGTGGCTGTTTCCAAATCGATATACGTGAGTCGATATTTGTGAGTCCACGTGCGCTGCTTCATGGTGGCACTGGTGATGTTTTGTTTTGTTTGTTGAGATTAGTTTGCAATTCGTCAAGGTTTTGTTTGAGTGTAACAATTGCATTGTGGTGTTCACAGTTTTTATGTATTTGCTTTTGTGGTGTATTTTGTAAGAGAACATTCGGACAGTTGGTTTTGTTCGGTTATAGTGAAGTTTTACATAGGTTATGTCGAATTCCGAATCCTTGCCCACGCGCCCCAAAAGACGCAAACGTACATTAACTGGACGTAGGGAAAGAGAAAGTCAGCGTAGGTGTGATAGTGAGGTCATTTCGTTTTCTGTTGGGTCATTGTCGATGAAATGTCAGTTTTGTTCTGCTTTGTTCTTCCCATGTGAGAGAAATTCTGCAAACCAGTTTACTCTGTGTTGCTTAAATGGAAAAATAAGTTTACCTTCGAGCAATATGCCAGAAGAAATCAAACAGTTGTTTATAGGAGATAATGACACATCAAAAAACTTTAGAAACAATATTCGTCAATATAATAGTGCTCTTTCTTTTGTGTCATTTGGTGCCAATATTGCATTGCCACCAGGTCATGGACCATACGTGTTCAAAATTTTGGGAACTCCGCATCACAGAATATCTTCCTTATACCCTGAAGATCCAAACAATGCGACATATGGACAGTTATATATTTTAGATGTTGCTGATGCGAATACAATTAGATTGAATAATCCTGCGAATAGTAATTTAAGAAAAGACATAATTGAATTTCTCAATGGTGTATTATGTAAATACAACCCCTATATTAAGACCTACAAAATAATGCATCAGAAAATTTGTGAAGAAAAGGAATTATCAATGAAAGAAAATCGTCCATCTTTAGACCTGGTACTTCGATTCTATCATGAGCCACTTTCAGATCCTCGCAGGTACAATGTTCCAACATGTTCTGAAGTTGCAGCTGTTTTTGAATCCTCGGATGGTGCTCCACCTTCTCATAGGCATATAGCAGTGTATCCAAAAGTTGGAGGACTCCAAAAAATAGACTATGATAGTATGCATTGTGATCCATTGTGTTATGTGTTGATGTGGCCATGTGGTGAAACTGGGTGGCACATTTCCATGTGTGCAGATGGTGTACGAAAAACCAAGGTACGTAACAATGTAACAATGAGAGAGTATGTGTCATATAAACTTGCTGTTCGAGGATCACTGCCTTCAGGAGATTTTAATCCAGTTTTAAATGGTGGAAAGTTGACACAACAGTTAATTGTTGATTATTATTGCAGAATTGAAGGTGATAGATTAAAATTTATTCGCAACCAACAAGCAAAGCTGAGGGTCGACACTTATATTGGTCTTGCTGATGCATTACAAGTTCGGGCAAATGATGAAAATTTGAGAGCAGGGCGAATTGTTATTCTACCTTCAACATTTATTGGTAGCCCACGCAATATGATGCAGAATTACCAGGATGCTATGGCAATAGTGAGAAAATTTGGAAAGCCAGATATTTTCATCACTTTCACATGCAATCCATCTTGGCCTGAAATTACCAACAGTATAAATACATTCGAATCTGCTAGCAATAGACCAGATATAGTTGTCCGTGTTTTTCATGCAAAAGTGAAAGAATTGCTTCGTCTAATTAATCAGAAGCACATATTTGGTAGAGTACAAACATTTCTGTACACAGTAGAGTTTCAAAAAAGAGGTTTACCTCATGTTCATCTGCTACTGTGTCTTGAAAATGATTTTAAATTGAGAGAAATATCTGATATCGACAAAATTGTTTCTGCAGAAATACCAGATCCCAATGACACAAAATTATACAATTTAGTTAAGACCCATATGGTACATGGCCCATGTGGAATTTTAAATCCTTTGTCAGTATGTATGGAAAATGTAAAAAAGAGTTTCCAAAACCATTTTCAGCAGAAACCAAAGAAAATGTGAATGGGTACCCACTCTATAAAAGACGAAATAATGGACAGACATGCCTAAAATTTTCACGAGGCAATGAAATTCTGGTAGATAATGGTTTTATTGTGCCTTATAATCCTTTCTTATTGAAGTATTTTGAAGCTCATATTAATGTAGAAATTTGTGCGAGTGTTCATAGTGTGAAATATATTCATAAATATGTTTACAAAGGTCATGATTGTGCTAATATACAAATATCTTCAGAAGATGGAATTCTAATACATGATGAGGTATCAACATTTTTAAATACACGGTATGTTAGCGCATGTGAGGCTGCTTACAGAATTTTTGCATATAGCATGCATGAACAATCGCACAATGTAATTCGCTTACCTGTTCACTTGCCTCATGAACAACAAGTTTACTTTACCAATGACAATGCATCTGAAGCTTTGTTTAGAGCACAGTCAAGAAGCACTGAACTTATGGCTTGGTTTAATTTAAACAAAAACCCGTCCACAAGATGTTCTTTTACTTATCCCGAAACACCACTTCATTATGTTTGGGATAAAAGCCACAACTGTTGGAAGAAACGTTCAAGATTTGCAAAAGTGATTGGTAGAATGTATAATGTTTCCCCCTCGGATTCAGAAAGATACCACCTTCGCTTGCTGTTGCTTCATGTTATTGAAGCCACAAGTTTTGAGGATATGAGAACATTTAGAAATATTGTGTATCCTACATTTAAGGAAGCTGCGATGCAACGAGGTTTGCTAATGGATGACTCTGAATGGCATCGCTGTTTAGAAGAAGCCTGTGTTTTTCAAATGTCTATTCAGCTAAGACAACTTTTTGCATTTATTTGTGTATTTCAACAGCCCTGCAAAGCAAATAATTTGTGGGATTCATTTAAAGATTCTCTGAGTGAAGATCTACTCCAAAAACACAACGCTGAAGTTGCATATCAAATGGCCTTGCTCGATATTGAAGCCACTCTAAAATTACACGGAATGTCTCTTGCTGTTTTTAATTTACCATCTGTCAAAGAAAATCCAATTCAAATAGAAGAATCCAACGCCACAAGCTTAGAACTCAAGAGCAAACTACAGGAAATGATGGAAAAAGCTAATGAGGAACAATTGCTCATAATTGAACAAATTATGAAAAGTATTACACAAAATGACAACAGTTTGTGTAATGCTTATTTCATAGATGGTCCTGGAGGCTCAGGCAAAACATTTTTATACCATTGCCTCATTCATTGTTGTTCAAATATTGGAGTTGAAGTTATATCTGTTGCATGGACAGGAATCGCAGCTATGCTCTTACCCAATGGCCGAACTGTTCATAGCAAATTCAAATTACCAATGCAATTACATGAAACATCTGTATCGGCACTTAAAGTGAACAGTAAAGAAGCTCATCACATTAAAAAATCCAAACTTATAATTTGGGATGAAGCATCCATGGCAAGTGCTCCTGCATTAATGTGTGTAAATAAACTTCTACAAGATATAATGAATAACGATGTACCTTTTGGAGGTAAAGTAATTGTTCTTGGTGGTGATTTTCGTCAGGTTTTGCCCGTAGTTCCACATGCCTCCAGACAAACCATTGTACATAATTCAATAAAGTAATCCCCGCTTTGGCCTCTATTCAAAATAATTAAATTAACAAAAAACATGCGAGCAAATCCAGAAGAAAAGGAGTTTTCTGATTTTTTATTACAAATTGGAAATGGAGAGTATCCAGGCATAAATGGGGAACCAGAAGGAACTATTGAATTGCCTTCGTCTATTGTAGTCCAAAAAGACATTGTTTCTGAAATTTATGGAGAAACAATTTTTTCACCAAACGATGTTAGGAGATTTTATGAAACTGCAATTCTATCTCCTAAAAATGAACATTGTGATTACATAAATTCTAAAGTAATTGATCTCCTTCCTGGTAAAGAAAAAATATATTTTAGTGTTAATCATTTAATAACTGAAAATGAAAATGAAATTTTACAGTTCCCTTCAGAATTTCTCAATAGTTTAGAATTAAGTGGATTACCTCCACATAATCTAAGATTGAAAAATGGCGCAATTGTAATACTTCTGAGAAATATGAATGTCTGTAAAGGTCTTCTGAATGGCACAAGACTGATTGTTCATAACATGTATGAAAACTGTTTAGATTTAGAGATTATTACTGGGCAAAATGCAGGACAGCGAGTGTTGCTTCCCCGAATTGACCTCACACCATCTGACTCAACTCTTCCTTTTAGTTTTAGAAGACGGCAATTTCCAGTTCGTCTTGCGTTTTGCATGACAATTAACAAGGCTCAGGGGCAAACATTTGACAAAGTGGGACTCTATTTGCCAAAACCTGTTTTTAGCCATGATCAACTGTATGTGGCAATGTCCAGGGTACGTTCCTTTGAAAATATTAAAATTCAAATATTACCACAAGCAAACAGAACAATTAATATTGTGTACAAGGAAGTGTTGCAATAGTTAAAAATTATATTTTTGAAGCCTGGATTCCATAACAAGTTTGCACCATTTTCATGATCACAGAAAGTAACACCGAAGCCCATTGAGACCAATGATGGGGTCACTGGAGGTGAGTGTTAATTTATCAGAGAGAATTGATTTTGTTTTATACAATTGAAAACGGTCTTATTATTTTTGCCTTTACTTTTCGAAAAGGATTCTAAAAAAAATTTAGATATGTTTTTTTTATCTTATATCCCATATCCACAGAATGATTGTTGGAAGAAAATGTTTACTTGATATGGCATAAATTTAAAAAATCTTCTATTTAATACTTTTAAAGGACCTATTCAAAGAGTAAAGATATTATAAAGCAAAAATATTAAATAAGACAAGTGTGCTCTTTCTTCTTTCTAATTAAGAAATTGCTTTGTGAACATTAATATGGATACAGTATTTTATATTTATCTCAGATCTCGCCGTCAAATTTTGACAGGTTCTCACTAGAATTAAAATTCAAATATTACCACAAGCAAACAGAACAATTAATATTGTGTACAAGGAAGTGTTGCAATAGTTAAAAATTATATTTTTGAAGCCTGGATTCCATAACAAGTTTGCACCATTTTCATGATCACAGAAAGTAACACCGAAGCCCATTGAGACCAATGATGGGGTCACTGGAGGTGAGTGTTAATTTATCAGAGAGAATTGATTTTGTTTTATACAATTGAAAACGGTCTTATTATTTTTGCCTTTACTTTTCGAAAAGGATTCTAAAAAAATTGTAGATATAAGTTTTTTTTATCTTATATTCCATATCCACAGAATGATTGTTGGAAGAAAATGTTTACTTGATATGGCATACATTTAAAAAATCTTTTATTTAAAACTTTTAAAGGACCCATTCAAAGAGTAAAGATATTATAAAGCAAAAATATTAAATAAGACAAGTGTGCTCTTTCTTCTTTCTAATTAAGAAATTGCTTTGTGGACATTAATCTGGGTACAGTATTTTACATTTATCTCAGATCTCACCATCAAATTTTGACGGGTTCTCACTAGTACTACTTAAATTTAAAAAAAACAACAACCCTCCCATGTAATAAAATCTATATTCAAGGATAAATAAGAAATAAATTTTGGCTCTTATCCATGTTGTCCTTCGGAATAATACTTCCTGCCGCGACAACATGGAAACGATAATTTGAATAATTGTATTTCCCACTGAATTCTAGAAGACGTGCACAGAAAATGAAGTTACATTACAGTCATAAATATTTATTTGCGATATAAATGGGTATCGTGAGAGCTATATAAACAAAGTAGAGACTCTTAAGATGAGTTTTATTAAATAAGAAGAATGAACTTTGTTTCATAGATGGAAAATTAAAAATATTATGAATATCATAGAAAGACCTACAGTTGACTAGTTTCTTTCTTAACTAGTACCAACAGATCGCATGGCCAAGGAATGAAAACTTGAGGTATAAGATTGAATATAAAAAAGGTCTATTTACACAATTAGCAAAAGCAGAATTATAAAAAGTAACGTTATAGACACATATCTATATTTTTTACCCTGATCGCTAATAATGGCCAGAATTTCATCATCTGAGTAGAACGGAAACTTGTTGGTAAATTGGGCAACGCCGACATTGGCGTGATTGGGTAACCTTGAGATTGGCATAACTGCTCAGTGCTTCAGCTTCTGGAAAGTTTCGTTGTCAATGTGCACTCCACAAATAACAATGGAGTGATAACTTTAGACGTTTTAATATATTAATGTCTATAACAATATCTTTATTATATTTGACCTATCAATCTTGGATTTTTCCAAAGAGAAATTTGTTTATATTGATATTGTTAATAAATATGTTTATATATCTATGAAAAGTAAGCTTCCAATTTTCTGCTTACATGATGTCATTCATAATTATTGATTCATTTATAATATTTTTGTATTTTGTCAGAAGAACTGTACCTGAAAATAGAGACGCACAAATCTCGGAAACGTTGTACCATATGATAAGATTTGATGTTGTAATTAATCAACTTCTATAATTTTATTTTTAAATATGATTGTCTATAATTCACGGAACATTTTTTATTTCTATAATTAAACAATATATATTTAATTGAACATGAAATTTAGACGTAACTTACTTGAAAAAAATAAAAGGTGTTGACTTAGAATCTGACAGTGGCTGCATCCCTTCCAGTCTTGAATCCTCAAAGGAACTTGAGCCGTTGCTGATTATTAAAGAATCAACAACAGTAACAGAAACACCTTCTAAGTCACACATTCTCTGTATTACAATTTCAGTACACTGACACCATTTCCCCGTCACCGCAAAACTAATATCTCACTATGCGATATCCACACGAGTTGTGTGGTCTGCCATTAAATGGAAACTACTTCTTCGCTTGATACGCGCTATGTGATTATTTTCGCTTGTCCTTACATTTCACGAATCAACTCATATCATTTAAAGTAAATAAGGACTTGTGCATCTGCTTTCCACGTATGATAACGCGTATTCTATTGTATATAACACACAGTTACTCGACTTCAGAGAACATTTTCTTTCATGTATTATTAAAAAAAATGCGAGAACGAGTGTCTGACGTGAACTTGCAGCCAATTAGCGATTACACACAAACATTCATTTCTTTACACCCATTTGGTTCTCGTTAGACCAAGAATTGGAATGAAAACCTGAAAGATACGTACGAGCTACATTTACAACTACTACTGACTATTACATACTACTATTACATTACAATACTACATTTACGACATCTTTACTACTGAGAGCTATATTTACGACAAGTTTAAAGTCTTAAATATTTTTTTCAATAATGTTCAATGTGATCGTTAATTCAAATAATGTTCAACTCCTTTTAGACTCGCGCATAAGGAATAAACCAAGGAACTGTAACGAATTTATTTTATATTCTTTCTACTCATTATTTTTGTACATTTTTGCAGTCCCTCACACTGAGCAAGGTTAGTGAGGTGCGTGACGGGCGAATTATAGATTTGTAAATTGTAGCTCCGTTTTCCATTCTTTTGCGGAGTTTCTATTTATTGATGAGTACAGTTTCACTAGATCTGAATAGATTGAGTTTGCAACACGTGATATGTGGTTCCTCCATAGTAATCTCGTATCTAATTTGACACCTAGATATTTGAAGGGCTCGAATAAACAAGGGGCTATACCACATTTTTTTTTTTTGCAAACTTACTAATTAACGTTAAATAAAACTTCAAATATTATTCTTTGAGTGTAACAAGTTACTATTTAAATTCAATATAAACTAATATGCAAGTGTACTGTGTTAAAAAATATCTGTATATCAGCTACACTGAAATATCAGTCGAACAGGGGTTACCCTATACAGGTTTTAACTACTTTTGACGTTAAATAAATAAATCTCCAAGAGAATCCAAGCGTCTAACCCATTGGTTAACTGGCTCTGTGAACCAGCGAGTAGAAAAAAACTTTTCTTAAGATCACGATAAATCAGTGTAGCCGAGTCTATTCTAGTAGAGAAAATCTTCAAGAAAAGAAATTGAGTTTAGAAATCGAGTATCAGCTTGCTTCTATTGAAAATAGTGTAAAAGAAAACATTGCAACATTCAGTATTTTTGATGAACTAAAAAGTAAACTGGAGTCGCTTATTTGGTCGAGTGGTCGATTATTAATAAGGAAGACAATTTTATTTTTCAACATATTCATCGTAATTATCTCCCTAAAATTATCAATTCAATTGTGATGGATAAGGAATTGAATCTCAGTGTTTTTTATTTGTAAAGAAAGTATTAAGACTACAATATCAGATAGTATAATAAAAATAACATTAGTGATGTTTCAGAACAGGTTAAATTAGAGTTGTTTTAAAACAAGTAGTAGTAACAGTTATCATGATTGTTTCGCTTTAATTTGGACATCTTTCTGCAAATAGATACCACAAATTCAAAAATTGTCAAACGTGTTACTTTTACGCTGGAACAAATAAAACTTCTTACCAAGAAAAGAAGTACATACAAAGACAGTTCATAGTTTTTCGTATTGTCTTCCCCCCTATTTGCCATATATTCTTATAAATATTTCAAACATTTACGGATCACAATATTTCCTCATCGTAGTGTAATTAGGAGATTGTAGTCTTCATGTGGTTTAGAATCTCAAATGCAACATAGTGAAAACAATTTTTACTTTCTCGTATTCATATGTGTTAGAACTAGTTGCAGCATTCTATAATGTATACTCAATACATAATTCATTGTATCTCAACACATCCTGTGACATGATGAAAGATTAGTACGTATGTATTTTCTTTGACCAGCCTAAGGTATTCTGGCAACGCCGCATTTGGCGGTTGAAACAAGCATCACCTTACGATTACATCATAAATCTAATCATGTATTTAACATGTCAGTTTAACAAATTCACTTAATTTTTATTTTAAATCCACCTGCAATGTATAAAATCATATTTAAAACATGTTTCTTAATCTTTCAATTAAACATAAAAACAAGCTCGAATATCATTGTCCAAGACGACGCAGCGGTGGGAAGATTCTTCCCCCCACTGCCTTGTCGACAACGATCGGTTCAGTCTGTTAAACAACACTGTCGGCGTCAGCTATTGTTCGTTTATACACGTGGGATCTACGCATTAATGCAATGCCCCAGAATCTGTGCTAGTTTCATCTGTAACTTTGATATATTTATCATAGACATGGCAATGCTCATGGTGGAAATAACACCATGGCAATGCTGTTTCTTTTTTATTTATTGTTTCCACCATGGCAATGCTGTTTCTTTTGAACTGCAATGCATAGTCTGCCTCCAACGCCCGGTTGGCGCCATCTTATAAGACGGACGCATCTGGTTGTGCTCTTGATATTTTGTGATTATCTACTATTTTTAGCGATTTGACTGTGCCTAGTGTGTTTCAAGTGCTTTCATTACTTGTTGCAGGTTAGCTGAAAATATACTTTCAACTGATTTTCTTACTATAACCAAAACAAACAAACAAATTACGAATTTTAAACGGACACTCAAACCTCAACGAACTTGAGATTTACGAGGTGGCGATAAGTGTCAAAACCTATTTACAGCTCAGTTTACTTCCAATATTAAATAACTGCTAATTGATTTACTGAAAGACTTATTGTATTTCTGTGACGCGTGACGATTCCGTTGTTTTGAACGTTACGAGGACGGTGTATCAAATAACTTGAATTCGTGTTTCAAATCTTATTCTATATATCGAAGACAAACTTTCAGATAATATCTTTTACCTAATTACGGTAAAGTATAATCTACTGGTTGTATTAAACAGTTGCAGTTTAAGTGGATGGAAATTCTACGTATCCACATTGCAAAGTATTCCTGAAATATTTTTACTGATCCACAATTTCTGGGTAATTTTATTAGTTTCAATAAAATCTTGACTAATTCAGAACTGTCCATATGTCTCAGAACTAGGTCAATGTGACTCTAGGCCCCTTTTTCTACTGAGCTCTTCATATGAGAAATTGGTTAATGTTTTGCCAGGGAACCGGTTTCTTATTGATTGTTAAAACTGGAAAAGAGACATCTTTTCAACTGGAAGATTTTAGCAGAGAATATTTCGTAGTAAAAAATTCTCAATTTTAACTTATATTCTTTGATGCGATAGATAACTACAACTTAATATTTTGAAAAACCAGGAGTGCCGAATTGTTGGATTTCTCGCAGATGGCATTTCTGCTAGGTAGTCAAATGCCTTATTGTTTACAAATGTTGCTTTAAAATGTTGTCTAGTCTTTAGGTAAACGTTCAAGTACACTAAGTGATAGATTAAATTTGACGCAAAAATGTTTTGAGAATTGCGTTGTTAGCATTTTTGGAGTTTGACTTTGGAAGTTTTTTAATTTTTCGAAGATTTTAAGACGAAAGAGGAACGCATGGTTGTGCGAGTAAAATAATAGTTCGTATTATGAGTGGGTTTCGAATTATTAAATGGTAAAATATTTGTGTTTCGAAATTTGTGGGAAATAGTCTTCGCGGAGTGTATCATTAAAAAAGTTGGCTGTAATAGC
Source organism: Teleogryllus occipitalis (assembly GCA_011170035.1). NCBI lineage: Eukaryota > Metazoa > Arthropoda > Insecta > Orthoptera > Gryllidae > Teleogryllus > Teleogryllus occipitalis. The sequence goes on along the minus strand of BLKR01001131.1, from coordinate 152,279 downwards.
AGCAATATGTTAGCTATAAATGGAGAAAACCAATACCTAATATTAACGCAAACAATTCTCACGACAATGCGTTCCAGAAAAACCCATTTCTTGTAAAGAAATAATGTTTTTAGTCGTGTTAACATCGTTCAACCTCATAGTTACCTAGTGAAAAATATACAAGGTTGATTTCTAAAGACATAGAAAATCCTTCGATTTTCAGTTGCTTCTCAAAGAAATTTTTCATAATTGTACCTCTATTAATAGCAACAATTTTCCTTTTATCTTCATATGTGAAGAGTTCTGATGTTTTCATGGAGTGACGTATAATAGTTTAACGTAATAACCCAAATTCATTATAATTGCAGAAAGAATTTACAAGCAAAGAATGCATTCGCTTTCTGTGCTGCTTTTGTGAAGTAATATATCGAGTCAATCTTTGATCTCATTGATTGTTTAAAACGAAATAGTATCGGAGAAACAGTAAAACTGTGACGCTGATGGAAGTCAATAATACTTGTTCTACGAAAGGTGCAATATCATATAAAATCGAAAATTCTTGGATGTTAAATGAAACTTAAAACAGAGGCGGAATATTTCGAATTAAACTGATTTTAATTTCATGAATATTTATCAACAACACTACAAATTTGACCACTTTTCTATGAAATATTGAATCAAAAAGTACAGTAGACTCTTCTCCGCAACTCAAAATAACATAGGCTCACTAGGGCTTAATAGCAAGGTGATACGATAGAACTACTCACTTTTAGTGTACCTAACTTGTAAAATAGGCTATAGTCGGTAGTTATCGCTGTAAGTTCATATTCACTGACGATTTATAAAGTACAACGAAATGGAGACACAGGAAAATCGCGGGGCAAGGGATGGGAATTAGAACAGCATGTAGTTTGAAGGCAGAATGAATGATGATTAGGAATGGCAAAAATGAATGATGTGGAACGAAGAACTGCGCGCCGTCTGCTACTCATTGTTTAAGTCAGTTACGTCAATGATGCCAGCAGGAATTATACGCCTCGGGATAATGTAGCATGCCACGAGCTTATCGGAGCAACTACACTCGTGAATGTAAACGAAACTAACAAGAGCATCCAATTTTCCAAGCGGTGGTGCTGTTGAAACCTGTCGCACCATCTTCAAATGATATGAAATGTTTTAATAAGGGTGGGAATTAGTTATCCTGCGTCAAAATATGGTGTTCCTGTGAAGTTTCTACACTTATCAATTATTTCAAATAAACAAAAGATAGAAAATACTCTTACTCAAAGCGTAGAGACAATTTAAAACGTAGTTTATGCCTACAGTTCGAATGTGGTTCTACTTGGTTTCATTAATTTCGTGGAATGGCATCTAAGGAGACGACGTGCTCAGTATTTTAGAAGTAAATATAATAACAACAAAAAATGTTTGAACCTCTTCGAAATGTATTTTACATGTACGGTCCAGGATTGCTTTCCCTACCGCTCTTGCAGTGAGGTGGTCAATTGCGTGGAAGAGAGTTGAAGTTGTTATTGTACTACAGTGAAAATTGTCAATGCTAGAAACATCATATTTGGTGACCAGCATCAGTTCAACGTTCTTCTCCGGTATTTGCCTGAAACTAGCCAGAGCAAATTACGGAGCAGCAGACCTCGATAACTCTCATCGAGGAAATAGCGTCGCCCAAGAAAGCTACTTGCCTGGTGATGAAAATCTGTCACTGTGTGATTCAAGACTACAAAGTAATAACTGTGCCCTGGCATCTGCATACGCCGCCGTGGCCTGCTCCACGGAATCTTACCGCATCAAATTACCACAAGCAGTTCGCTTCGTCCCTGCAACCCGGGCATCCGGTCGCTGAGGGAACCATCCCCGGGCGCTGGCCCCCTTTTGTTCGCCACACGCACGATCGCCGTGCTCGCCCCCCCCCCTCCCACCCCTCACCCACTGCTTTATTCGTCGGGGAGCGGGTGGCTTCATCGAGTAAAACTCGCTAGTCCCATTGTTCGCTTAAGCCTCTTTCTCACGACCCGCCCATCTCCGTGAATCTGGGAAGTCGTCGTAGCCTCGTTCCAGCACAGGGATCAATACGAGCAAAGAATGCCGGGCACGTCGGCGATGTAATGCCACAAGCGCCCACGCAAGCTTTGGCGTCGCCCAGATATGAATGGAATCGAAAGGCCCGCGTGCCAATAAAGTACTGTCTGTATGTTTGTTGAGGCTGTAATTAAATTTTCAGGCTCGCTACACTTTTCGGCGACACAGCAAATTCAGGGAACACACACACACATAGTACCGATAAACTCTGATGAATTGGCAAGTCCAAGAATTAATATTAAATTTATAATTATCATTATAAGGGATGAAGGGAGTTACTATGAGAAAAAATGTTTGTTAATCGTAAAATTTATATTTTTAGCGTATCTCAACAGTATGCATTAAAACTAAATGATCAAAATTGTGATAATAAAAATTGTTATTACACAATACTATCCAGGATCAATATATAAAAGTAATGGGTAGATATTGCTAAAAATTCGAAGTAGAAGAAACGTACGTGATGATTTGTCTGGAGTAATTCTGGAGATCGTAATATGCTATAAATTAAAATTTAATGTATAGTATAGTTTAAAGTTAATAAATTAAATAAAATTACAAAAAGGTTTGCTTGGCGGGAGTTGACTCCGTTTCTCCTGGCTTCGTCAATGGTTGTAGTCCACTGGTATGGCATCAATGGTTGGGTAGTGCAATGATGCATATGAGGAGACCATGCAGCCCCTATCAGTACTAACAGAAACAATGTTACATTGATCTTCAAGAAATTGTTCATAACGATTATTAAGGGGCGAATGAATAATTATGCTTAAATCATTTTTCATGCAGAAAATAATAATTAAACCTTTTAATGAGTTGAAGGATTAGTATCTGGATAATCAGAAAAAATGTAACAGTTATACTATTATCACGACAAAAAAATCTGTTAAATCTATAACACAGTTCTTAGAGGTGCTATAACAGCACATTTCTCGCATAATCGGGAACGGTCACGTAATATTGCTGCTATTTTCACCATCATTGAAAAAGTGCAAGTCAATTTAAACGAACGCGTTCGGTGGATATTATTATTATTATTATTATTATTATTATTATTATTATTATTATTATTATTATTATTATTATTATTATTCGGTGATTATTATTTTCCTAGTCTGGAACAGTAGCCCTTTCTGACTATTACAAAAGAAGCAAACATGAATAAATCTCAACTGTTAGAATATTTGTAGCAGATTATATATACAAGAAAGAATAATTTCACCTACAAATTAAATATCCAGAACTGAAGGACATCCACTTTATCGCCTTATGAATGCACATACAACATTAACCTCCGGTGTCACAACTAACTCTTAAAGTAAAGAAGTGTGATTGTCAGATTAAGTTACATGTATTTCCTAGAATCAATTTCTTTGGCACGAACATTATCTGCATCGCAAATGATCGACAACAATGGGATAAAATCTAACAATTTTGAAATCATAATATTTAATATTTAAAAACCATTTATATTGCCATGGGTTTCTTCAATTTCGAAGAGATGATGGGGCGCATGGTTTAGGCGCTACTAGTGTTTACAGACGGACGGACGTTTTGATATAACACTTTTTCGGTATCAGGGGACTCGAAACATCTATTTCCGTTGAAATATCTAAATCGATTTTCCACATCAATATTTAACTTGCTCTATACTACGTATATTATTCTGTATTGTGACATACCGATATGTCACATGAAAATAAACTAACATTTATTTGTAGACTATATGGTGGAACATGCATTAGGAAATATCACGAGAGCAAGGGCTTAGCAACGACCGTGAATAAACAATGTAGTTTTTGTTTTTTGTAAATGCATTAAGAGGTGGCTGGATGCCGAAAGTAGAAAATTTGGGATTGGGCGAAGAAGTTTAGACGATCGAAAGGTCAGCTACACCAAAATATAACGAACGTATGGATTGGCTGGGCGAGAGGACGGTCAAATGTTATGAAAAAAGAGGAAGGTAGTTTAATACGAAGTCTTCGAGGGTGAATCATGCAGGAAGATTTCATTCTGACCGGCATGGCGTTTCTGAACTGATCGTAGATTCGTGAGAGGGAACGAGTATAATACAGATAGTCAGAATCGGGTTATCAGATCGTGAAATTTTAAGGACAGTAAATGATATTGCAGTTATTGCATGTGGAAGTAATATTGATGCAAAAATTGGGACTTTGTCGGGAGTGGTAATCGAGTAATAGATTTAGGGACTATGTCATAGGACGTAATCGGGACTGATAATTTTGATATTTTGAGACCAGCTTGGATATGGGCAGAAGAGGATTTCTTGGGACTTTGGATTACGGCAAGCTCGCAAGATATTTCGACTGAGAAGTCTACGAGGGACATCAACGAAGAATAGATAAGTTAACCGCGGTATAAAACTGTAAATTCAAAGATATCTTGATCAAAGGCATAACATCAAAACATTTTATTAAATTCACTAAATTGTTTGCTAAAAAGGTAACAATAAACTTTGTTAACTTTTGTTCTTTATAAAAGAAAGTGATCTTTCATTTAGTCAATCCAAACAGTAATGAACTAGGAATAGAATCATTCTATTTCAGATTCCCAGCTGCGCTGTATAGTCTGCGGATCCTATAATCCATTATAAAGGCAATAAGGATTATAATATATCGTGACCCATTGACCCAGCAAGCCGGACGCTAAGATCTTTGCCAGATATTAATGTAAAGAAATTTTGTATATCTCAGTATATACGTATGTATACGAGAAAGTGAAATAATACTTAGTTAACGATGTCTCTATTTTTTACTTTTTTACTATGTACGTAGGAAAATCAATGTATTTTAAATGTAGGACGGATATCAAAACTCTCGAATAAAACTCTCTTATTGTCGGGCACTGATAACGAAACTAATGTTGCTAAAGGAGAATAAACTAGTTTCTTACATTATTTCTAACTTTTTCAATTTTCGAAAATTCAGAATGTTCAAAGACAATAAGACCTGCGTCATTCTTAAGCATTGTTTGCTCAATCCAAAAGAAAATTTAAAAATTTGGGGCCGTTGCCATGATTTTTTGTAAATTGTATCAACTCTAAGCAAACTTTCCGCGAAAGCACTCGAGTTTTCAAAATATTGTACATGACCTTACTGAAAGGTCTCGTTTTTGTTGAATAGATTATTTTTAAATCTATAATCTATATTGTATTGTTGTAAGTGTTATTTTCAAAATCAAAATTTGCCGAAAATGTGATCAGCACAATTTTTTTAGCGCTTTTTTTTAGCCGTTTGGAGCCGATATTGAGAAATATTTGTTTAAAAATTGTCTCTGTTTTACGCAAAATTACGCAAAACTTCCTCACGTTTTACAAAATTATTACAAGACCTTATTTCAAGATCGTCTTTGAACAAAAGGTTTTTGCCAGGAAAAAAATCTATTTTCAATATTGTAGTTGGAAAAAAGGCCTAAGAAATTGAACTTTTCAAATTTTCGAAAATTCAGAGATTTCAAAGAAAATGAGACATATATTTTTATCGTGCTTTACGCTATCCGATAATAGAGTATAATAAAATAATTGGTGCCTTTTCAAAAACTGTTGCAGCTTCATGTAAAGTTCCCAAAACGAAAATATCCCTTTCAAATTCCCAGAGTCTCGAGATGGTTCAGATCAATAATGTCTTAACTCTCTCATACTTCCCTCTTCCCCTGAAGTTCTTCGGGCTCAATTATGCATTGGTGTACGGCTGTTAATGCGTGGTTGAAGGGACTGCATTCTTCGTATTTGGAAATAAAATCGTAATTACGCCAGGGCCTCGATAAAATGGCAGAGTTCACCGAGTAAAATTCGTTCAGATCCAATCCTCATTTCAATTTCCTATCCATTTTGGTTGCTGATCTCGGTTTTATCGGGCGAAAGCCAACTGTTTTATCTCCTTCATCTGTAGCTTTGGTGCATTCTTCTTAATTTACAACGGTGTTAATTTGAAATGAAATTGACTTCTCAGCAATCAGAAGACAATATGTATAGTGTTGAGTTAATTCTAAGACATCAAAAACATTTAACGATGATTGATTTGTTCCTAATGAAATATTTCTTGCTTTTGACTTTGAAGTAATGTATTACATTCAGTAAACATAGTTAAAACTCTGTATTCAATTAACATCAAAACAATAAGACCATAACTTCGGAATATTTATGACCTAACCATGGTGGAAATAATATTTTCACCATGGACATAACTACAGTCGCCTCCTAAATAAACTGTCTCAAACATTTGAGCGAAAATATATATATGTTAGCATTTGGAAACAAATTTGAATATATTTAACATTGAATGGTGTATAAATGACATCTTCCAATGGCTTGAGTTTCAGTACATGAAAATCCAAGCCAAGTTGCACCCAGCTTCCTAAGGTTTCGGTGATCTGATTGGTTCTAGAACACCTTGCGCAAAATGTGCACCGTACCATACAGTACAATATCCTGAATTTCGTAGTGCTTACTGCAGCCTGGGATCTTCGTACGATCTTTAGGAATGGAGTCCAGGGCACCTATTTTTACTGGCGCCTGCTCTAACATTCCACATTCGACTGACCTCGATTGCAAGATCTTTATATTTTCTTATATATAAATATATCTTCTTTATACTTTAGATATTATTAGATTATTACTATTATTATTATTATGATTATTAATGTATTTGTTGACATCTTTTTAACTAAAAAATTAATGGATTATACTAATTTAAAATGTAATGTTCAAATGTCATAAAATCTGTGTTTAATTTACAGATGAAATTAGTTCTACGAAACAGTTAAGACCTCTTATACGATATTACTACGATATATTAGAATACTATACGATTTACTTAAAAGAGAGGTGTTGTCTCCCATCCTTCCATCTGTCAACAGAGTGAAAATGTCTCATTTTATTCGACAAATCAATATAAACAAAATAATGTGGTGTATTGTCACGTTTTAGAAATGTTATTTTTGAATTAATAAAAGCGGATCATTCAATATATTTCAATAGTGAATATGCATTATAATGTACTCATCAATTCTTCTGCCAACCCAGTACACGCTTCGTAGATAAAATTAAGCGTATTCATACACATTTTGACAGCTCAGTTCCAATTCTGGTTCATGGATTTTCATCGGTTAATATGCTTCTTTGCAGAGATAAAACATATTCTCTATTGGATAATGTTGCACTTAAGCATATTTATAAAAGTGCAAGTACAACAGGTTAAATTTAAACACTTCGAAATGTTGAGAAAATTGTCAAAAATGCAACCTTCAAATGCAACAATAAATATGTATTGAATGAGTATTTTAATTTTCTGTAATGAATAAGGATACCTTATGAAATACGTATTGCACCCGTCTTTATGGCCAACGGTACTTGATTACTCACGTACATCTTAACTTATCGTTTACTAGTATTCACAGATGGAAATATTTGATATTAGGGATATTGAATAATATAAAGATGGATAATAAAATTTAATGTGAAGTGTTTCTTGCACAAGAATGTATGACCACCTACGAAACAAAGTGTGTGTATATGTATGTATAAGTGATAAATACGACTGTAACTTAAAATGTGAAAACATTTTTGTCACAAGTGGCAAAAACTTAGTTTTAGTAAGGTTATTTCCATCCTTATTATGAAATATAGGAGATTTATAACTGGTATAAGAAAATATAATAAAAAAGTAGATAATGCCTAAATTGGTTGATTTTGCGTAAAGCGTCCCCTCTTACAAGCAAAAAACCTGGTGTGCATATCAATGGAACACTACTAGAACTGGAATACGAATCATCACCTGTCACATGACATTAGCAACATTGACGTAAAAGCTTCAATCCGACAAAGAAATTGCCAAAAACCTGACACTTGATAGTAAACTGTTGGCCCACTCTAAATTGGGTAAATGTTGTTATAGAAGTCATTCTGAAAGATATTAGTGAATGTGGTACATGATGGATCACCATTTTTAGGTGCAATTAAAAGCGATAATATCGTTGGGAGTATGTGTTCTTATCGAGAAGCTTTATCGACCTAGAATTTCACAAGTGTAGATTAGAATCAGCAAGCAGGCCGAGGAAAAAGCAGTACTAACAAATGGTATAAGACAAAACTGGATATAGACTGTAACAATACTTGTTTTTTCCTTATAAATAAATTTTCTGACTTCTGTTACAGAACCAAATGATTTTAATTCTTAATTAACCAATATTTTACAAATTATTCAACTATGAACTATCAACTATCAATCAATTCTATATTTGGTACTTAGATTTCTCAAGATCTTTCTTTGTGTTCCAATAATTGTAATCATGAAACGGGATCATTAAGTACTAATATGTAGGCACTTACAGCAATACAGTGCCTAAAATACATTGTTTAATTTCCATTATTTGTTTTAAAAATTTGCGACGCAAAAGACGTAAAGTCTTACAAAATTTATTATTGTTATTGCATTTTAAAAAAAGAACATATAATGGAGAACAGGATTTCTGAATTTCATTACGTAAATTCAGTATTTATCACATTTTCTAAAGTAAAGAAACTTTTGTAATTCAAAGAGACAAAACGACCGTCTACTGGTTAAATACCATTACTTTGCCAAGTAGCTGAATGTAAATTTAACCTTTCTCATGGTCAATCGCTTGATACTGTAACCACCATTGGCTTCTGCAACATGAGAGATGTTAGTCTAAGTTTACACAACCAATTTCTGAGAAATTGTGCTGGAACCGCATTTAAAATGAACTCGGAATACCTTCTGTCGTTGCTGTCATTAACAGAATAGTCAGGTTTTATTTCTCAAATCAATTAACATTGAGAGGAATGAATTTCATGTTTATAATTTAAATAAAATGATTGAAAAGTAAAACAATAGACCAATTTAGTAACATACATTCAAAAGCGATACCTAGTAATTACGAATATGGTAACTTAAAACATCAAGCAGCTTCAATGTCCGTAAATTAAAAATATCTTGGGCCAACCTTTCACCTGAGCGTGGAGAGCCCTGTAGGTGGACTGGGAAACGATAATAGGGTGACTACTTCGGCGCGAGAACGGAGGTTTGCTCAAATTTAACTTTCGCTCGGTGGGTGTTTGGAAATCGCAGCAGGCCAATGTAATGTAACGATACATTCCGCCGTTGGATTGGGGGGGAGAGAATCGATGTTCCACTCAGCGCCCAGAGCAGAGCAGGGTATCGAGGCTTCCTGCTCCACGCCCCCAATTTCCATCCCTCGGAGCAGATTGCTCCTACGCATTAGCGAGCGCCTAAACTGAATCTTGAAATTTGCAATCAGTAACAGATCTTGTCTGGTAAACATGCAGAACACTGATTTATAATAATTTCTAGTTCAGTTCGTTTATATAGTAAAAATTGTATTAAGTTTAAAGCTTCTTGTAACATTGCAATTGCTCTAGTATCTATGTTTAATTTGTAGGGAAATTTTTGCATTCTTCCAAATTCCACTTGTTTTAATGAAAATAGTATCTATGCCATTGCTTTATTCGAGAAAAACAAAGGAAATGAAGACTGGAGAAAAAAAATTGTTTTCTTTTTGTTTGGTTACGATTTCACTTAAAATTACAGAAAAACTACTCATATTTTGAACAAATCTACGTAACATCATTGAACTATTAACAATAATATTTCTCTATGTCAGAAACGAGTTTAAATAAAGCATTTGAAGTTCTTGTAGTAAATACGAAAATGTAAGTGCGGTAAAGTACTCCCAAAAATTAAAATATTCATCTCAAAATTGAGAGGTCGTGACATTGTTCAGATCTGTAAGGGAATTTTGGTGGCACAAATACGTGTCGTTTATCTGTTAGTGGTGTTCTCAGACGAAGGGATGGACATACGTTAAGAAAAATTGTGAGGAATGTTAACCCCAGTCAATATCTCGACATCAATTTTCCGCGCTATGATTTGTCTATACTATGGAAATGAAAAACCAAAAGCTGCGGTTTGGCGGTTATTCCTCATTGAAGTAGTTACCATAATTTACCTCTAATATAATGCGTTTTCACGGTTTTCTCTCATATTTCGCATGAGAGACAGATTTTATGATCAATATAATTTGCGTTTATTAATAAATACGTACATTATGAATACAAAGAATAAGTGAATATTTATAATTGTGGTCATGGTTACTGATTTCGTGAACGAATGAAATAGAATTCTTACACACCTCAAAGTGAAATGTTCTCTTCCTTTTGAATATATGCCATCGAATCATCGAATAGAATTAAATATTCCACCGATAAAACATTGTTTCTTCAATGAGTTCATTTTGTAACGTCCGATGTTTTCTTTTTATTTTCATTTCACAATCAAAGAATTGGTATCAAAATCACATCTGACCAACAGATTTCTTTCAAGCACCCGGACTGCCAAATAAAGCAATTTAACTACGAATTCATAATTCATTCGTATTGGTATTATTGTTATTAAATATTAATACGTAAATCTATTAAATAGAGTGGTATACAAAATTATATCAATTGAAAAACTTCAGTCTTAAGGGATGACTTTTAAACATTTTTTCTAATCAATCAGCAACAATGTTCATAATAAATAGCTGTTGAAACTGCCCTTACAAAAGACGGATAATATGGTTTGATTGCGTAAAAGTCTAAAAACACTATTTTTCCACATTTCCTCATTTCGAAAATGCATAATAATACCTCTCCATACAAGTTGCCGGAATATATAATAATACCTCTCCATACAAGTTGCCGGAAGATAAGCTGACCTGCTCCAAACACAATAGGCCAATTTCGTAATGGATGTTTTCTTCTTCAGTTTACGTTCATCGGCAGAAAGTCAAATCGATTTTCGAGCGCTCTTCTCACCCCGTCCTATTCCATTTGCACTCCCTTCCCCCAACATCCCGCTCCTCTTACGCCTACAGTGGTCCTTCACACACACACACACACACACACACACACACACACACACACACACACACAGCGCTCGCTGCGATTGCCCTGCGCCGGCACACCTGTTACACAGCGTGCCGTCGCCTGCCTGTTGTTCCAACGCGCCAGCCAGCCGGTGCCCATAATATTGACTCAGGAGACGTCGAATCGATGTCTGGCTGCTCTCCAGCTCCGCCTGCCCCAACCATTCCCACCCCCGCTCGCTTACCTGCTCGCAAGGTCGGTCGTTGGCGCGTTTCACCTCCTGCTAGCTCGTTCGCTCACCCGCTTCTCCTACTGCTAGCACGTTTGCTCTCCCACTAGCTCATTCGTTCAATGGTCTACTTGCCCTCCTGTTGGGAGCTCGTCCTCCCACTCACATGCTCTCTCACTAGCTCATTCACTTGCTCGCCCTCTTGCCCTCATGTTGTTATCTCGGTCACTCACACACTTGCTCTGTCACGAGCCCATTCCATCGGTGGCTCGTTGCCATCTTACTAGCTCGTTTGCTCGTCCACTTTCCCTACTGCTTCTACCTGTAGCTTGTTTCCCACACACTTGCTCTCTCACTAGCTCATTTGTTTGCTCGCCGGCTTGCTCTTCTTTTGTTATCTCGTTCACTCACACACTTGCCCTCTCACGAAACTATTCCCTTGGTGGCTCGTTGCCATTCTACGCTCGTCCACTGCTCTACTCCTTCTCCCACTAGCTCATGTTTTGCTCGCTCGTTGCCATCCTGCTAGCTCGTTCGCTCGTCAGCTTGCCCTTCTACTGCTAGCTCGTTTGCTCACGAACATATTATCCCACTAGCTGGGACACTCCTTTACCCTCCTACTACGTGGTTCGGCCTCGTACCCTTCTGCTTGATCATTTGCTCGTTCTCCAACTAGCTCGCCAGTTAGCTTGTTCGTTCATTTGCGAACCCGTACGTTAGATCACCCGCTTACCCTCTTGCCCCACTAGGCCACCCACAATCTTGTTCGTTCTCTATTTCACATTATCATTCTCCCGCTTGCTCGTCGGCTCGCCCGCCCTAACATCAGATGCTCGTGCGTCGCCCCGTCCGCCGGTCCATCCGTCCGCCCACAGGAGGCACGCCCCCTCCCTCAGGTCGTTCACCTGATTCGCGTTGGAGACTTGTTGCTTTTTCGGATGTCGGCGCGTATAAACAGACTACTGCAGCCATTGCCACTATGCCGGCTCCGCGAGAGCTGTATGTTGAGGCATGTTCGAGGTCGTGCTGGATAGAAAAACACCACCCCGAAAGTCTCGTGGCTTGGTAGATGGTGCGATGGCCAACATGCAAATAACAATGATACATGCTTGCTAATTATTTGATAATTAAACACTTTATGTGCAACGAATAAATCTATTATTTCATGAAAACGCATTATGTAACTCATAGTGAATTAGAGCCCATCAACGAACAAAAACTATAGAAATATTCTCAAAACCGCTTAATTACGACAAAAGCAGAGAATTTTGAAATTGATTTCTTATATTACTTGATTGAATGTTTATTGTTTCCTCTCTAACTTCAAGAAACATGAAGTAAATCTCAATAGTATACTCTACTTAACCGACAAATTAGAAAGTAAAATACGTATCGTGGCTTTAAAAAATATATAGCAAGAGAATAACAGGGAGCAAGAACATCCAAAGGTTCCATGGAATTGCTCGACCAAAAATATAGTACATAAAAGGTAACATATATAGTACATACAGACATAAAAGGTAATTCGAATATTAATTTTAGTCTTCATACAACAGAAGCAACAAAAAACAATTTTTGAATAGTACTGTTGGTAATTTACGAAGTAAACTTGTATTCGGCATCAATAAATTATGTAAATATCTGTATGTGCTCTCCTACTACGCACACTCACATTCATGAAAATGATTTTTGAAAATAGTCCAAAGGAAAAGTACGTTGTATATTAAAAAATGATTTATAAATAATTAAAGTACACTTCTAAACAATGTCTGTACCGTGTAACTCTCACCTAACTTAAAGTTATATTAACTTAATAACGATGCAGCAAATTCCAATACATTGTGACATACCAATATGTGACATAATATGGTACAATATTTATTATGAATTGCGTAAATTATAGGGGATAAATATATGTGAATATGCTAGCATAGCAACGGTAAGCTAGCCGTCGTAAAGGTCAACAATCTTCATGCAGTGACAATCGCGGAGACGGCTAGTTCATTTTATATAGAATTCAGGGATTGGCCAAAAAAGCAGTGACAGTCGTGAAGACGGCTAGTTCATTTTGTGAGAAATTTAGGGATTGGCTAGGTACGGAAGTACATCAAGTGTTGTCTGTAAATAAACAATCGAAAAGATGGACCGAGCTTTGCAGGGCTGAAAGAATACAATAGGCATTCATTCTGACTGATGCCGTGGTGTTGAACGGATCGTGCTCCAATTAATGTTAGGAGTTTTGTGGGACTTGTAAGCATCTACTAGGGAATAGATATTGATAGAACTTCGGATTTGAATGCTATGTGTGAGAGTAAAACTTAAAATATTTCAAATGAACGAGTTAGAAGGACATTGAGGGCTTAGGCGAAGTTATAAGTAAGTGGACTGGAATGCTAACAGCAGATAGTTTATTGATCGCTGAGTATTCAGCATACGCGTGGGACGAACTTGGAATTCGTAAATTGGCGAACGAATTTTATTAACGAGACTTTATTAACTTCGGAAACAGTGATGAACGGTGATTGAAGCGTGCTTCTGCAAGAAAATAAGAAAGAAGATGGTATCTGGACCTGAGGACAGCGACGTCGGAGAAGAATGAAGATGGTCCAAGAGCGCGCGAAGACGAATACGACATTATAAGGTTGGAACAGGTCTGTATAGATGGCATATCGGATAATCATCTATTAGCACCAAGGTTTTTTTTATATTGTGTAAAATCATAAAGTACCAAAAATTGTTTCATAAATTTCCATGTTTTGTGAAACGAATACATGATTCTCATTGAGCCAATTCTAGTAACGAAGTAGCAAGATAGAAATATATTTGCTTTTCAGATTCCTCGACCACTCTGTATAGATGGCAGATCGGATAATCATCTATTAGCATACAATAATGAGTATTTCTATGAAACCCATCGACCCAGGTAGCCGGAAACTAAGTTATGTATAATTAGAGTTGAAGGTTGACTTGTATAATAGTATCAGCGTAATCTTTTCCTGGCACCCATTTATACAAATTCAGAACGGATTACGTTGAAATAAATCATCAATACATTCAGTTTATTTCAACATGTTTCTTTGCTAGATAATAATTCCCTGCACACATATCGAAAGCGTGTGCGGACATCAGCTAGCGGGAGCATCGGAGCCAGGCGGAGTTGGTGAAAACTACGTGATTAAAACGTTGCAATAGGAGACGTATAATATCGTGCTTTGCATATTTAGTGTTTCCAAGCCGATTCTAATGCATGCATGTGGTGACAACGTAAATTGTTGTAGTTAAGATACCAGGATTGCTTGTCTATGATACGACACTCAACTTTCCAAATTTCATATTTATTGCTCTTAAAAATGCTAATGACTATTTAGAAGACTTTACACCAGGTGTGTGTAAAAACGGTTAAATATATATATTAAGGATATAACAAAAAGTTATTTTTCAATTACATTTATACTAAATACAAATATAATTATTTTTTTGTATTGTTAGAGTTTTTAAAAACCCTCTAACACTTATGGGCGTGAAAATGGTGAGGTATTACTTTTATTAAAGTTAGTTATACTTAAGAACCAAGGAAAACCACATTTTACGTTGCAAAATAAACTATTAGTTGTACCACTGATATCTTGGAAATGTTCACATGTCTGTGGGCAAACAGCTTGTCGATTGGTCTCTGTTTTATTTGCACTGCAGCTGGTTGTACAGTTTGTTGTACTACAGATTGTATCGTCCGTGGGTCCTTTAACAGGTAGGTCTTCACTTCGCGAAAATACTATCTACTCTCTGTGGAAACAACATACAGTGTTGCCAGATAAGAATGTATATCCCAGTACCAACTTGCAAAAATCATGGAACTTCACTAAAATACCTTGTTCCAATGATTTACATTCTGAAATTGTTTTCATTATAACTCTATTATGTTTTTAACACGCACGAAAAGTTAGTTAAACTTGAAATCGATTTATTTTATGTCGATAAACTAAATGGAAGGTTAAGACGTTCCATCATTCTCTACAACTGTATGCGGCAGAAAAACACCATACTATGTGACCCTTAATGCTTTTACGGCAGGGTTTTCAACAATATCGTAGTTACTTACAATAATCATGTTATTTTTAAATTATAGAATAAAAAATTATTATACGAATCTTAAATAGTGCATTATCAATTACTGTATATTAAAATACTGGTATTTAGCCATACCAGGATACCTCCATCCTCGTACACTTAAAATCCTGGTCGAAATACCAGGATTCTGGTACGTCTGGCATCACTGAAGCGACCAGCTACTGCAGTTTCAACAAAACAAGCGAAAAAGCGTCTACCAGAAATTCTTCGAACTTTCTAAGAAGTATAGCTTATCGCGCTCGTCCAGACGGTGCTGCGCTTCGGTAGCAACGCTGAAAGGGATTTCAGAGAAGGATTTCGTGCGTTTTTCCCTACATTCACGCCCGCGATTTCTTCAGGAAAGTAAACTTATCTCCAACGCGCAATTCAAGAAAATGCACGAGCTTAGGACTAAATTTGCGTCAAGGAGAGCTTATAATTTTTCAATAGAGGTTAGGTTAGGCACCTAATGTGTATCCAAGGCCCCACAATCCTATGGTAATGACTGTCCTTATCCGTTGCGAATTGAAGCTTGCGCTGGCAGCCATGATGGGGCAAATTTACGCGCCAAATTCAAATACTTCGAAATTTTACTGACTTTCCGCGTTTTTGTAGGTCTGAATACGAAGAGTGGAAGATTTATTGAATGACTTATTCATTGTTTAAAGTAAAATATGGAAAACTAATAATCAGACATCAAACTTTTATGCATCTCTGACATAATATCATACGTCTTTATCGTACAACTTACATAATTATCACTGTTGTTTAAAGCGGGTCGCCCACGTACTTTTTTGTACACTTGTTATAGCCTAATTTTCGATGTTTATTTTCAAATACGACTTGTGACGTATTTCTATTCTTACCTATCAGGAAAAAAGCGGCGGATCATTATTCCTGAAGTAGTTTTTCAGTCAGTGGCTACAACATGGAAAATCTTCAGAACAGTAGATGTAATCCGTTAATTATTTATTTGATTGCATAAAAAAGAGGATTATTTTGAAAGGTAAGTTATGCTATGACAGCTCATTCTTTCTGACGTTACTTGTAACTTGCAAATTTTGAAAATTAAGGAATCAACGAAAACCAGAGCTCGTAACTCACACGGCCATTTCAGTACGTTCTTATGAGTTGGTGTGTGCACTCTCTGTTCTATGCAAATCTTGGATATTTATCATTGCAAGAAATTTTAATATTTCTTTGGTAAGATAAATTTTTAATTTTTATTTCTTGAGAAAATTGACGCAGAATGGAAGTAGTTTTCATAAATTTTGTGACATTTCAAGCATTTATGTCAAATGTAATAAGGACAGATGTAACAGTTCATGAAATATGTGAATTTATAGATGAAGATTTTGATTATGCATGTTGTAGTCCTACCTCCAGATATCACAGATGCACTGACTGACAGTGATGAAGCTCCGAACGATCTCACGGATTTTGGTGTTACAAATGATCTTCCTGGGCCTCTAGAAACGGATTATTCTTCTCACAGAAAGGAAGAGTCGTACGGACATATGATATCACTTAGCAGATAAATTTACTGAACTTCTAGACTTACTATAATTTAATTTTTTACATTTTTCAGTGTGTTAGCACAGAGCCAAACATACAAGCAAAATGCCAAAAAGAGTAAATTATGCAATCACGAAGCGTCAGACAAGAAGGCACAACCTATAAATTCAACATATTCAACACTGCGTTACACACAACGCTCATGTCCCAATATTACTCGAGAAGAACTGAAAAAAACACTGAAAGACTTGACTCCACTCCAACTCATGGAAATGATAATTAACTACCAAAATATATTCAAAAATATTGTGAAACAATCAGTTTATTATGCGACAACTTCAAAAAATTGTACTGAATTTACTTTAGATATAGATGAACTAAAAATTTTCAAGGAATTTTGCTGTTTTCCGGGTATCATACTTTACCCTTGAAGAGAATGTAGTGGTCAGAAGAAGTCGATTTAGGAATCGATATAGTGAAAAAGGCTATGTCAAGTAATCGTTTTCAGAAAATAAAACTATATATGCATTTTTGTGATTATAACAGCACACAAGAAAATATGATTCACAAAGGTTTCAAATTCAGATTTCTAATTACGACACTAAGTTCATCATTTCAGCAATTTGAGTGTTTGCCAGAGAATTTGTCAATTGGCGAGATGATTGTTACGCACTATGGTCACAACAGGCTCACACAATTTATAAAGGGAAAACCTATTCGATTTGGTTACAAGTTGTGGGCATTGTGGGGTTCCAGTGGTTATTGCTGCAATTTTGATCTGTTGAGTGAAAAAGAACTGGAATCTATTGGCAAGGCTGAAAGCGATTAGAGAAAATAATTGTCTTGGAACACGGGTGGCCTTGAAAATGTTGAACTGCATTTCTGATCGTAAACATGTTTATTTTGGCTACTTTTTCCAGCAGAGAACTTTCAGTACATTTGAAAGAAATTGAAACGAGAGCTAGAGGCGCAATAAGAGAGCTGGGCGCCATTAGATCCCAGGGCTTCCCAGACGGTCATCCCCATCCAGAAACATACCATGTCTCGAGCTGCTTAACCTCCGGAGCGTACGTTAAGTAATTCGGGTACCGGCAGCAGAAAACGCTTAGAAAATAATTATTTAAAATTGCGTTTCACAGAGGAACAGATTTGATCGAGGAAAAAATCCTCTTCAAACATTGCAATTGTAAAACTTTGCAAAAACTAGCCATACTGCGAAAAAAATGTGCATTAACTCTTTTAAATACCTAATTCTGAAGAATATTTTTCATTATCTTCAGTAATGTAGTTGTAGGTATATGACAAACCAATTTTGAATTTTCAAGTATTCTAAAAAAAACGGCCTGTAATATATCCTTGTTGATTTTAATTGGAAGACATCTATTTTTACTGAGTTCCAACATCATGTGAACAGATTTGCTTTCATTAGTTTTTATACGCCACTTTGTGAACCATTCCTGACGAAGAGTGAGGTATTCTTGAAGTTTTTCTGATGTTTTGAAGGCATTTTCATGGGAGGTTAAGAACGCTGTGTCGTCAGCAAAGAAATTTGGAGCTGTTTTTGAGAAAATTGTGAAAATGTCGTTGAGACTTCAGTAAAGTATCCGAGATATAAAATATTTTATTTTCAAATTCAAGGGGCCGCGTTATAACGCAGATTAATAGAGGAATATCAGTTTTACCGAAAATCTCACAGCTTAACCACTAGCACTGTTCACAGACGAACAGCTATTTCGTCATAAATGGAATTTCTGCATCAAAACGTGGGCGTAGATTACACACTGAGTTAGAGGTAGTAAAATACTACATTCAATGTAGGAGAAAGAATTTTACCCTTTTCGACATCAGGAACGTTTTTCTGTCAAAGAATTGTCATTTTCTCCACATTATGGCGACTTTCTCTTTACTACTTAAGTAGAATAGTGGAAAGAAAAACATAGTGACCGTTCCATATTAAGTCAGTTTCATGCTTTATCAGCTACAGATTTTTTTTTCATTTCATTCAACACGCTCCATAGCGGCAGAATATCCCAAAATGCAAAGGAAGCATAGTTCTTCCCATACTAAGGAACTCCCTCCCCAAACCACACCGTCATAAACAGTTTCCGCCGCCCCTCCCCAAACGGCGAAGACAGGACGTGCGTGGCGTGGCGGCGACGGCGATGGCAGAAGTGGAAGTTTTCCGGTAGATTGAATTGCTGCATTACCCTTTCAGGGCACGTCACAAGGGACCTCGTCAATTCGCTCCTCTTAAGCGTGACGAGAGCGTCCCCACCTCACCCCCCTCCCGTCAAATGCGCGTCACTCTGTCGGGTGCGTGGGCGGTTGGTTGGTGTGTTGCTTCCCATACTCCTTCCGCGCTCTCTCCGTGTGTTCGCACTCTTCCGCGCACCCCAACAAAGGACTCGAGCACATGCGGAACACATCAGCATTCGAAGGTAATTGCGTCGACAGCACCCATTCAAAACCTCTGCCCGGGGACTGGGCGACACATGCGTTACTCGTTCATTCCGGGGAATGAGCCGCAAGCATTTGTTTCACGGCCTCCATTCGTGAAAACAAATTCATTTCGACTAATACCAGTACGCGATTCGATAACAACATTGTTTTCGGGTATTAACTAAAAATGTAGCTAATATTGTATGCATAGCTACTGCAGTTTGCTTAGTCTGTCTACAGCTACCATTGTCTGCATGTCAAAATAAAAATTCAGTGGACTAAATCTTAGCGTAAATACAATTTCCACAGCCATCTGGTTCGATTATTTATTACATATTTTACACCTAACTGTCACGGTACACTTCTACCAAGGACCGATTGAAATTGTAATTAGTAAATTTAATTTTATGATACATATCCTATGTGTATTCGTGTATAAAGAAATCGAAATGGTAGCTCCGTCTTAAAAATATTCATGTAATCGGAGATATGTAGATATGAATCGACGCTTCTTATGAAGGGAGCGAAAACAAAATCACAGAATCCCAAATTGTTATAAAACAATAACGATAAGATAATATCTCCCTCTCAGTGCATAATAATACTTGTTAGGCAAAAGAAAAGTTTTTAAACATTACGTGTAACTTTACAGAAGTCTAATGGCTATTTGAGACAGTCATCAACCGAATGTAATGGTTATATCAACTTCATCTAGTTCTAAAAAAAAATATTCTCTCGATGCATAGTGCTCGATGCGACGTCCCCACTTTCACATGAAAATATTCCTGTGGTACGTTGTTTTCGGTTATATTGTGTTAGCAAACCAAATCCCAGGGATTTTCGAGTATACGCTGTAATTCCGTGGAGATTTTCATCCCTTTGCAATTATGATTGCGACAATGGTACGTTAATGTCTCATTCTTAATTCACTCGATCATTTTCGACACTAGCTTTCCAGCTAGGTCGAATTCAGTCGCTGTCTGGAGGAGAATTCTAGCGGCCGACTGCTCTGATCGGTAGTTTCCCGTGGTTTTTCCGATCAACACCAGGCGAATGCCGGAGCAGTACCCTACCAAACGGGCCACGGACCGCGCGCGATCTCTCCTTCCTCTTCCTTGTCCTATCCTCTCCCCTTACACACACACACACACACACACACACACACACACACTCTAACATGCACTACACTACTACATATTCCGGGAGACCGGTCGGGAGCTTAGAGCTTGTCCCGGCTGGGGTGGTGCCCCGCTGGTGGGAGAGTCCTGGTTAGGGGGAAACCCCAGTAGCCGACGGAAGGTCGGCGCCGGATCTCGCCATCCAGCGGAGGAAGATCACCGCCATTTCCCGCGAAAAAACATGAACTACACTAACGGGACTAATGACCAAAGCAGTTGACGATCCCGGAAACACGAAAAAATTAATCAATCAATTCACTCGACCGTCAGTTTGCTCCCTTGATAACTGGATCAAACAGGCGGACTGTGGGCTAGACTTTGTACATCTCAATAGATTTCCACAGAAGCTACCCGGCGAACCGACCTTTAGAAGCTCTTCCTACGGAGAAGACGAGCCGTTTGGAAGACGCATCGCGTGTCGTTCTTACGACCACACGCCCGATTTACAACTCACAGCTGCCAATAGCGTCGGGTCCCCTACTTGAAAAAGCAATAAAACATTCTGTAGTCGCCCGGTGCGCTTCTCCACTCTACTGGGCTTCGGATTGAGGGCGACGAAGAAAAGAAGGAAGAAAAGTCCGGAAGCGTGTTGTAAGAGTATCTCTGCCTTTCATGCTCTGATATGAGAGCGCTCAATCATTGAATTCCATTTCATACACAACGATTTCCCCCATCCTCATTCCAGAATGCATTCAAGGTTTAGTTTATAGTACCTAAAGTGGTAATAACGTAGTATGAGGTGCAATATTCTCAGCCATAGTCAGTGGAATGTCAATAGTAATAAAAGAAAGATATAATCCAACATTTAGTGCGGCGGATGAGCTCAGCTTCTGATTGCAACAACCAGAATACCTAATTTTCGGACACAGTGCCATAGCCTTTTACCCAGGGTCTATAGACCGGGAGCGGTTGCTCCGTGCATCGACTGATGTCACTGCAGCGCCTCTGACCGGGAGGTCCTAGATTCGAGTCCTGATGGCGGCAGGACTTTCGACACTAGCTTTTCAGCTAGGTCGAATTCAGCCGCTGTCTCGAGGAGAATTCTAGGAGCCGGCTGCTCTGATCGGTAGTTTTCCGTGGTTTCATCGATCAACACTAGGCGATTGCCGGAGCAGTACCCTAACAAACAGGTCACGGACCACGCGCGATCTTTCCTTCCTCTTTATTGTGTTCTATTTTTAAATAAATAAAGTTTAGAACACGTATGTCTTTTGAGTGTGTGCTTTTTTATAAATGAACAAATATAATTATTCTTATAACAATCAGTTAATTTTAACTTAAAACATTTTTTTTTAATTTTAATAATTTTGCCTAAAAATCTCCGAAGGTGCTGTAGTACAATTTTTTGATGGCCATTAGAGCACGTAGGAGCTGCCAGGCAGTTCTCTTTTAAATGTTGTATTAGATTGAAAATTGATTAATGTTTTTCTGCGTTGTGAACAGGTTGCAGATTACATGTAAAAAGCAGCTATTTTACGAAAGAAATACTTTGAGATGTTGTTGGCTCGTGTTAATTATATCCACAATATCATCCATTATTTCCATTCAAACCTCAATCGAAGAAATTGCAATCCCTTAAATTTACCATATCGAATTCTAGGTAAAAGCAACAAATTATATTATACACCAAATTCGTCAAGAGATGACATATTTTTGATAAATTGTTAGTTTCTCGAGGCATTGCAAGTACGCTAGTAATATCAAATTAGTTAAATGGAAAAAATCGCGTTTCTTAAGCATAGTCATGTAATAAAATTTTATGAAAGTAGAATTAAAGTTTCATGCTTTCCGAAAGATAGAATACCGTTGTAGCAATCCAAAACTACAGATGCCACACAGAATATACGTTCTCGCGTTATTACAAATAGTGTCGTAATATTGAAATATTGTTATTTCTGCCATACTAAAAAAACTGTTAGAACTTCAAAAAGAAACATTCAGTCAATTCACACGAAGTGCCCCTGGTGCATATCTGCATTTATTTCGATTGTCAGGAACAATAGTAAAATCTTAATTTTACAAATCCAACAAACATGAATTCAACTCTTACAGTATTTGCAGCACGTAATACAGAAAAGCAGGAATAATTTCCCTTAAGTCTACTAGGTTTACATAGAAAAGAGTTTTCAGTTTTTTAATACCATATTTAGCAATCAAACCTTCTCAATGTAAAGAAATGTATTTATTAGTTTTAACTTGAATTTATTACCTTAATTCAATCTATTTTATTTTATAAGAATATTGTGATTCATTTCGTTATTTGTGCATTGTAATGCTCATAACCTCAATCTCGCTGTCCAGGAGGGAATTAAAAAGATTTTTATCAGCAAGTTAATTTAATGGAGCAGTAAATGGCTTTAATAAACTTTGAACGAGGCTTGCAGAAACGTGTCACACAGTTAAGAGAACTTGCAGACTGAAACAGCAATGGAAAGGGACAACTTCACATGCAGCCTATTGCTCGACGAGGTATATATTACACATTTTACCAAATTATAGGGGGTATTATATACATAATTATTTACATCTGACCAATGGATAGTACGCATCAAATCTCTGAAGACAGTAGGGCAATTTACGTGCGGTTGAGGTAGTTTCTCCATGATAGTTCGGCTGACAAGGTCATTGACAGTGAAGTGTCGGCGAAAGAAATCGGGGTTCTACGATAATATGGAGTTGTGCAGCTTTTACCTAACAATGATGACTGCAATTTTTGATCACTTAGACATATTAAACAAGAAACACCAGACGTCGAGTCTGTGCGTTATAAATTCAGAAGAAAAAATAGAAGCAGTGATTGATGTTCTGATTGGTTTCAACGATACATAATTTTAGGATATTTGGCATAGTGGTTTAGGTCAATCTTAACTGAACTAGAACTTGAACATCAAGAACCGCGTTAACAAAATGTTCCTAAACGTCTTCTTCAAAGATCAAGCGGAAACGGAAAATTAACACCTGAAGATGTTTTTGAGGAAATCATATTTTGAAGTTTTAGATCAAACACTTGTGCTCCTAAAAAGTCAATTTGCTTAAAAAATCAGCGCATTTTTCAATCGTTAGACATTAACTCTGTGACAGCCTGGCGACGTCAATAATATTGTACAGTTGTATATAAATGATTTCTTTACGGAAATATTACTGAGGGTCATGTTTCTGAGACTTTTGAAGAGACAAAATGAATCGGCGAAAAACTGGGGTTTTTCGCAGATTTGTGCTTATAGAGTTATGACCGATAAAATCGATTTGCAATAAATGTTACATAAATTGATATCAATAATGCAAACACAGCGTTGTTTTTGCATTGCAAAAATAAACTTAACTGAAGTTACAAAAAAAAATTGAAAACAATTTGATTACAATTTAACTATAAATATGACAATTACGTGATATACGTCCGTTTTGCAGTTTTCCTGCCATATACATTTTTGATTGGTGATTGAGTGGTGACGGGGAAAGAAAAGGCGACCTCCATACGCGTCAGCTACCCACTCGGACTTACACAAACTGCTGGCCCTGGATACAATACAATACACTAAAACACATTGAAAACATGCCTGTATTAGATAATAATTGAAACACCACGTAAACATTCATAAAATTAATTTCTTTACTTATTGCGTCTTTTCTAAAGTTTCCTTAGAGTAGGACTTATCATTCTTTCTCCAGTTTACAGAAAAATTGGCCTGATTGATAATGGTTCTCGCTGAATGACACAATTACGTATAAAACATTTAGCAACTGGCTATTCTGTTTGTTGAAGGAAACAGAGTTTCGCGATATATTTTGCTGAGACAAGGATATATGTGACAAAACGCATTTGTCCCGGATAAATCAATACTAACGGTTATTTACCTACTAGAATAAGATTTAAAGGGAACATATATAGTGGTACCATTCATCAACCGGACATCGAAAATGTAGTACCACCCAACTTAAAACTAACATTTTCCCTGCATTACTAAATGCCGACACCAAAAGTTGAAAGCTCTTTCAAACATTTACAAACTACAGGAATAAAATTCTCGGCATAAAACGTTTATTTCATGAAGGGCGTTGCTTATATTGAAACGAACGCCCACCTTCAAAACCTCTGCATTGTGAAGTTCCGAGTCGCGCACCTAAACGAAAACACGACACCGCGTAATGTACAAGAAAAAACACGTGCTTCAGCCGTCGAGGCAGATACCAACACAGGGGGATCTCCTCGGACGTTGCTCATGTGCTGCGGGAGTCCGCGCACCTGTCCTTGCGCGGTCACGTGCGCCCGCCGCCGGCCCGCGCCCACGCAGGCCGTTCCGCGGCATATTTCACGGGAGATTATTGCTCGCCCCGCTAACTAGCACGTGCGGCGCCGGCGCGGTGGCTGCTGAGGCTGGCGCCGGGCACGGCCGCAAAGCGCTGCAGCTACACAGGGCCCCGATGCCGCGGCCCGGTTTCATTAAAAAATGTAATGGAAAGTCATCGAAGAAAGATTATCAACGTGTTTCACGGTGTGTGTTTGCACGTACATGTTTCTTTTCTACGTCAGAAAATGGCATCATGCAGCAAGATCGTGGTGAAATATGAAGTGTCAAACTGCACATTAACACTTTTAAATAAAATAAAATAAAGGACAATAAGTTTATGATGTTCGAACCAAATTTAAGTAATCCTAAGACACGTCATTTACGTACAGTGCGAGAACAAGCAAAAAAAATTTTGTAGGAGAATTTGAAAAGTAAGAGATGAGATATGAATGGGCAGTTCTGAAAATTTACAGATACTAACCGGAAATAGAAAATAAAGCGCAATGGTGTCTTGTACCTGTGAAATGAGAGAAAACTACGTGGTGGTTGTTACAGCGATATTATATCGTCTTTTGGGATCATGTCTTCACAAAAAACAGTCAAGCGGAATATTTCGATAGACATATACAGAAATTAAAAAAGAAATGATATTGGAATTCCGTAATATTCAAGTTTATTCATTGTTGTAACAAGTAAAATACCTACAAAATTCTTAACGTACCGATTAAAACTCTTTAGAGACCTAACCATGGTAACCCATGAAATACTCTGCGAAGTTCCCCTGGCCATGCACTGATCAAAGTCATCAGGAATAGCAAACATTTCTACAACGTTGATGAGTGTTATTGTTTTTTTTTAAGTTAGAAATAAATTTGTAAACTGTAACTTCACTAATAATGATAAGCGCGACAACCAGGAATGTGGCTGACAAAAGTTCCATCAAAATGTTTACTTCCACCGATGACGAATCCACAACCAAAGCCAACAACGCGAAAGAAAAAAATATCAAATCGTAAACTCCTTCAGTATTGATTTCTCAAAACGCCGAAATATGTCGCAGGCAAGAATTCTCAATAAACTATTCCCAAAGAACTGTCATAACTGGTATAACGTGTACAATGGATAAGGAGTGCATAGAATACAACTTGAAAGCATCATCGCTTTCGAGGAACAAACTTAATATGTAACCGACTTGCTGTTAACCAGATTACTGAAAGTCAGATAATCAAGAGATCTGAAAGCAATAGCAAGATCAATAGATAGATAGTAAGACTAGTATGTTGACGAAGATGACCTCTTTTATTTCTTCTCATAAGAACGTCAACAACACATCAGAATTTCCACAATAGTAAGATCGCTGATAGACCAGTAGAAAATCAGAGATTATGGTAATGCAAAAACCAACAACAACACTGTGCAAAGATAACTTTGTGGGAATTTTGATTCGGTGTTGTTGATGTTCTTATATGAAGCAATAAAATATCATTTTCGTCAACATAGTAACATATAACAAAGATAACTTTGCAACGCTCTCCTGACTAAAAACCTTACACTTGTGTGCATTCCACAAGTGGCATTCCAATCAAAATCATCAGCAAAGCAGACATAAAATGTGTTTTAGACTTTGCACGCAAAGCTGTCTAAAGTGAATACTTTCACTGATTGGATCAGATGCGCTACGGCGTTCCTCCAATGCGGGGCATCTAAAGATTTGGCGGATGTCATGAAAATGCGATAATTAAGGGAACACGTTTTCGAAGAAGTTTCTTCTTGGGACATTGTGGGAGATACGCTTCGAGCAACTGCTGACAAGAGACCGAGAAGAACCAATTTCGTAGTAGAGAAGCGTTAACATGTTCCCAGTCCCTATGTAAAAAACATTCAAATGCCTCCTCACTTCCCATGTGTCAGAAAGTTTTATTGCAATATTTTCAAAAATAAAAATGTTTCCATACGCCCTGGTGTATTTCTAAATCCTACGACCGTACTAGCAAGTCCACATCAAAATCTGTGCAGTTAACCGGGAGACGCGTTGAAATATTTGCCGTGGATGTTTAAAAGACGTTTACGTCTGTTGAGAATACAAAATAGCTTGAGTTTTCTGGGAGAGTATCTGAAGATGTTTCGTGTTGAAAACATGCCTTCTGCCGGCTTTTTACTCCCTCGACACCAGGAAAAATTCTGAAATCCCGTTATTTAAGAACTATTAGTTTCACTCAGCGTAAGAATGATTGAGTATTGAAGAAGTCAGTATTACCTTGTCTGAGCGAAAAGAAAATCGTTTTCTGTCGTAATTCGGACGTGACAAATGTTATGCAGAGGTTGAGCGCCAAAACGCTGTTCACGGAGACTGCATTGCTGCGAACTGGGCGCACTAGCAACGTAAAACTATCTTTCAATTCCTTAGCTCTCTATACGAGCGCTCTGGAGGGGAATTCTAGCGGCCCGCTACTCTGATCGGTAGTTTTCCGTGGTTTCTCGGATCAACACCAGGCGAATGCCGGATCAGTACCCTACCAAACGGGCCACGAACCGCGCGCGATCTGTCCTTCCTCTTCCTTGTCCTATCCTCTCCCCTTATACACACACTCTTATACTAACATGCACCACACTGCTACATATTCCGGGAGACCGGTCCGGAGCTTAGAGCTTGTCCCGGCTGGGGCGGTGCCCCGATGGTGGGAGAGTCCTGGTTAGGGGATACCCCACTAGCCGACGGTAGGTCGGCGACGGATCTCGCCATCCAGCGGAGGAAAATTAGCACCATCCCCGGAGAAAAAACGCACTACACTAACGGGAATGACCGAAGCAGTTGACGCGCCCGGAAACACGAAAAAATCATTCAGTCAATCAATATACGAGCACGGCGCGTTGACACGCAACCAATCGGCTTCTCGACCTTCAAACAATGCGATCGCGTCGCGTCTCAAGTAAAAGGAGGCAAAGATTCCGCGAAATTGCGACAATGTGCAATGTTATCTCTCTGATCGTTCCTAGTGCCCGTTGCGTGGCGTGCTCTCACGCCCTTCTTGGAAAACATCGGTCGTTTCAAAGAGTTTCATAAGAAAAAAATGTATTGCCTTTATCTCTAGAAGCCCGCCCGAGGTTTTTTACGGAAAAAAGTCCAACGTGGGACGTTTGAAATGTATACCTTTTGCTGTTAATTAGCGTCAAAAACTGGTTTAGTGGTCTGGCGGAAGAGCGGGTTAAATGGCCCGAGCCTCGCCACCAAAAAAGACATTTATTTATTTAAAGAATTGCTATAAATGATAGAATTCCAAGTACGGCGCCAAATCTGAATAAATTTTGGCCACATATGTGTAAACAACATCTGCGACCCACATGCGGTTCACGAACGTAGTAAAACCATCGCATGATTCGCTTTTTGAACCACATATGGCTTACAGGGTAGTGAACGTGCTAAACTGGAATTCACACAAAATTTAGTGGACAGTATCCAAATACTTTCGTCTCAGAGAGAAGAGGTTCGTTGAAGGTAGGTTAGGTATGGTATCACCACCGCCACCATCTATGAATAAAATTCTGGAACAAGGTTCAATTTGAGATACCTAACACTCGACTCGGCTCACTCGACTCTTGATATGCATAAGGTGCAAAGAGTCAAGAAACACGGAGCTGGTGACGTTGAAGTATCCTAGCAAGGTCAGAAAATATAAGCTCGTGGACCATGCTAGAATCTATATACTTTACAGACTTTCGCTTGTATCGATTCGTATTGATGGGTTTGGCCACAAAGTTTTTTCGAGTAAAAACTATAATCATCCAGAAACAAATTCACACGCCAATGTATACCGGCAGTCGTGATACATCGCTAGATTGCCGCTGTATAATGTCGTGTGACCACACCTACGAAGCATTTCAGAAATTAGTAATTTTAGAATTGTATTCCTCGCAGAAAGAAACAGTAATGAGCGGGAACCAATCCAACAGCATTTGTTAGGAGAACCAATTTTTAAACTCGATCAGTTTATGTTCTCGCCTGAATTGAAATTTTAAAGTATGTTTTTTTTACCATGTCATAAGTGTTATCTTTTGGCTTTGGTATAATCCGCTGATGCCATAACCCAGATGTGGGAGGGCCTGAAAATGTTCTATCACGTAGAAACCTGTGTCTCAGGTGGATAAGTAAAAACCCTCTCAGAACACGTTCGGGCAGTGAAATGTCGCACAACAATTCATCACGGTCCCCGTTTCGATGGGAATCCTCAGGCTTAAGTCTACTACCGCGACTGTCTTGGAACGAAAGAGAAATATGTTGCGACATCTTTGAATCTCGTCCCGAGGTAAGTGTTCGCCTCCTTTCTCCTTATATTTGTACTAGACCTAAGAAATAAATTGTATATATTCGTTTAATTATTTTTAACGAATAGAACCGGTACATAAATTTAGAAAACAAGGCATGCAAATAAATATAAATTTACGTCAAAAACGAAAAAAAAAACTCTGACTTTATATAGAAATTTTTGAAAAATACGCTAAAAATAGTATATTTTTATATTTATTTGTTGATTATTTTAATGGTGCAAGTGTCAGTCACGTTGTAGAGGGGAATCAATTCATTCAAAATGATATCATTTTTATTTTTCAGCACATCTTATCTTATTTGTTCGATTGCGTTATGAAATATCCAAACATTTTATACTTTTAAAAATAAACTCGGAGAGAATTTCTGTATCGAGGAGAAATATCAATAGGTACGTCTCAAAAGGACGTGAGAAATGAATGACAATACTGCACTCTCCTGAATAAAATTACTGCACAGAATTTTACCATAGTATTCTACTCAGATCTTTATCTGGTACGACGATCATCCATTGTGTCAGGATTCTAAACCTGGACCACACAAGATGGTTTCACACACGAACACATACACATGTAAGTCAGTCGGCAAAAAATATTTATTTTTATTTCACCTGATTTGATACGCTACACTAAAAGATAAATATGGTTTAATACATAACTGTTTAATAAATTGTAAGTTAATAATTGGTAAAAATAGTTTAATAAATTGAAAAATCAGAAACATGAAAGGCAACCGTCCATTTTGTGACTGAGGAGACACCGAAGAAATACTTCATAGCAATGCAATCTTAAAGATAACAAGACGTTTGCCATACACTTTCGATTTTATCGTGGACTAAATGTTCGCAGTACGCAGGAATGTTCAATGTACGCAGGAAAAAATATCTAAAGCTATTACCAGAAGATCACAAAATTTGTATACAAAACTTAAGATGTTTAAAATGTAGTATGAATATTTTGAAAACTATCAAAAGCTCCTCCTCGAGAGCACGTAACAAGCAAATCGAAGAAACAAATTGTAGTGTAGCTTTCTGCATTTGATTGTGGAATGTTACGTTTTTACACAAAAAATTAATTCATTATTTCAATCATTTACTAACGGAGAATCTGCGGGGGTTGCGTACTTCCTTTGTTGAAATGTTGCCTACTTAACAACTAAGTTTTGTAATAAGTCGTTTGCCAAACGTACGGCAATCAAGGTGCAGTACAATAATGACAATGAGGAGTGAAGTTAGTAGGTCGAAATGAAAGCTGTCAAAAATCACACTCGTGTGACGCTTTTTGGAGTGCAGCGGGAAACCTCTGGTCAAGAACAGCTAGGCGCAGGGGAGATCAAGAATCAATTCGAGCAGGGTGGTAATACTTGTAGATGAACTTTAAAAAGGGACGAAGATTTTTTCACTTAAAATTATTAAATAACGTGACACTGGAGAGAACAGTGAAATGAACAATAAACAATGTCAATAGTAAATAAGTTTCAAGTACATATGGTCTATCCCTATGCAGTGTTTGAGTGCGAGCGCGCGTTCCGTCGGTCAGGGTTAGACGTGGTTATACGTGGCATCTGTGGATAGTATCTCCAAGATGGAATTCTGCACGTCGTTTTGCGTCATTCTCAGTCCTGCCGCTAGAGTCGTTTGATCTGCAGCACTGATTGGTACGGTAGCAACCATGTGACATCTTGCGGCAGGACCAACAAAGACGCAAAATGTCGTGGCGAATTCCGTACTACCCACAGATGCCACGTTTTAAAAAACTCAAGTATAGACGGGGGGGGGAGCTCTAGCGCATCGTATCTGACTTCAGCTAATGAGCATTAGACACTAGTTTGCGCCACAATTTTGGCGAGAATTTTAAATACAGCCCGATACCAAAATTATCACGTTACAAGATATTGGAACAGATTTTTGAAGCATTTCCTTTAAATATTTCATCTTGTACACCTTCATAGTTTTTTTTTTGTTGGTTACTGTTGAAAATTATCACTTTGTACCTTTCCCAAAATGTTTCTCAGTACTTCTTGCTCTCCATCCAACATGAAGGCTAGCGTCAGCTCTGGTCACGTGGTTCGTGACGCGTGGTAGCGTGGTCACGTGGTTCGTGACGCTAACTAGTGATGCGCAGAACCAGCTAAGATCGGTGCACCGAAGGAAACCACCCATGCATTTACACTATTGGTTAGATCACTTCTCGCGCAATAATCGAAATAATCAAAAGATAATCTTCTCCCCTATACGTCATATACATCTTTTTCTGTTTTTTGACCAAATAAATCAAATCAAATGAAACATATGAAGTTAATTTCACGCGTCTCGTTTTCCTGATGGGGAACTCAGAATTCGCTTCCAGATCCGGCAAGAAAATTCTAAGAAATTTACCAAAACGTTTTTCGCTTGTTTTAGCATCGCGATCTTTATGGGTAAACCGGGGATTAAATCAACGCCACCTAAATAGATCTATGTACCTGGCAAATGATTAAACCCCAGTACATAGAGGTAATTTTCGCTCCACGACACCGTAATTTCCTTCTACGAGGATGGCAACACTTTTTGTTTTGGAACAGGTGAAACCGCGCGGAAGAACTGTCAATAGTAATGCGTTGAACACATTAAGTGAAGTATTTCTTCCATATAACCGTATTTTAATAGTAAATTTCAAAACACTTACGTACAATATTACCTTGGAACGTATTAAATTTGAAGAATACCAAGTGAATACCGAGAAAACGAGAACTGTGAATAATGTTAGAGAATGGAAGCGCATGCGACTTCGCACATTTACATTCTTAATTTACAAATACGGGCAAGAATCAAAAGTACTTGTAGATTTTGTGACAGAATTTTTGAAACTAATTTAGAATGAAATACCTTTTATATCTGCTTTTGTAATCAGCTGATGCCACAACCCAGATATGGGAGGGCTTGAAATTGTTCTATCGGGTAGAAACCTGTGTCCCAAGTGGATAAGAAAAAACTCTCTGAGAACACGTTCGGGCAGTGAAATATCGTGCAACATTTCATCACGGTCCCCATTTCGATGGGAATCCTCAGGCTTAAGACAGCAACCACGACGGCCTTGGAACGAAAGAGAAATATGTAGCGACACCTTTGAATCTCGTCCCGAGGTATGTGTTCGCCTACTTTCTCCTTATATTTGTACTAGACCTAATAAATAAATTGTATATACACGCTTAATTATCGTTCTCGTAGGTTTACGATTCGTGCATTTAATTTTTTTCTTCTTCAAAGCGAGCCACAAAATAACACGTACTTTCTTAAAAGTGAAGGATGCTTGCACCATATTTAAAAAACGTTTCTAATCTCACAACTTTTGCAAAACTTGTCTTCCATTGGACTGGCAGAATACGTTCTAGCCTGTTGGTGCGGTGGTGGCGTAGTTTGGCCTTGCACCAACGTGGTGAAGTTCTCTCACCACCACGTCTCCCACTAATGGAGCAACCAGCATATTGCGCCGTCGCCGGCTCTCCCCACCCCCCATACATCAGTGTCAGCAAGGGCAACGAAGGCAGTGAGGGGCCGGCAGTGAGCACGGGACGGGAAAGGAGCATGATGCGACACGGAGCGTGGCGGAGCCGAGCGAATGCTGCTGGAGCGGGGTGGGGAAGGTAGAGTCGGGACGGGACGTGAAGAGCCTAACGCGTATAACCTGCGGTAACATTCGCTTGTCAGACTACTAGCGTAAAAACCGCGATATGAGGTGCATCGATCGATGTATCATCTTGAACTCGTGAGTAAACTGAATTGCAGTACATCCGAATTTCAGTCGTTCCCTTGCAAGTGACAGCGAGTGAATCAGTTCAAATATTCCATAAAAAAAATCATCCTAAAAATCAACTAAACTCACACATAACACTTTAATTCATTTGAAAATAAACTTGCGAGAAGTAAAAAAAAGTGTATAATGACAAGTGGTACATTGTTACTGCCAAAAAATTTGGCACTGTTTTGCTAATACAAAGTGAGGCGACAAACTAGTATATTCCCAAAAATACTGATTTGGTAGTTCATTGCACGGAAATTCGGCAACCTTGCCAACAGTTTTGAATAGTTACGTGAGTAACATTTTAACGATAACTTAATAAACAAAATACTATATGAATACTCTTAAAACTTCAAAACGTATGTGACCCAAATTTAGAAACTGATTCTTGTGTGAAATAAAAAAAATTAAATTTATTAAATTATAAGTATAATGCAATGTACATTAGAAGCATTCTGTTGAAGATAGTGCCCATTTGGCTTCGTAGATCATTGCACAAAAAAATAAAATTATTCGCTATTGACAAATATATATTTTTGTTATTTCCTACCAAGAAGCGTAATCCACTTTTCCGTTCGAAACTTTATTGTAGTCATCATTTTTACATTACTACTCAACAAATTAATTAAATAGTTGTAATCGAAATTTAATTTCAAGTGATAAAAGTATGGAGAGCCACGTGTGTGGAAGTATTGTGAAACAAACGAGCAATTTGTGACATCAGTCCCTTTACATTATTTAACATGAGCAAAGCTAAAACCGAAAGTTTTATAATGCAAACTATTTAGCTAAATACAAGCATCTTGGATGATAGTAAAGTGAAATTCAACAGCAAAATGTAAAGTCAAAATAGGACATTATCCAACGCTAAAAAATTTCCTGCAACGTCGAAACCCGGTGGAGTTAAAAATCCGCTCGTATATTCGGATTCAGACAATAAAATAATTTATCTATCGTTGCATGCGACATTCAGAGACTGTGTTTAAAGCAAAATCAACGTTGGAAGCAGCGTGTGTTAGGCATTATTTTATCTCCGAGTGTACCAATTGGGAGGTCGTGGGTTCGATTCTCATCAGATGCCGAAATCTCGCATGACTTGAGTGATTAACATTGGCCAGTTGATCTAGGCTGCTAGAATCGAATTCGCAGGCCAACAACTATCAGTGACCGCTTCCAAACAAATACCGAATCAACACCCTAGAACACCGGGGACGGACCGCGCGCGATCCTTCCTTTTGTCCCCATTCCTTAGGGCCGATCATGTATCCTCGAAGGGCTTAAACCGATGAAAAGATCTACAGAAATGCCGTCAAGCAACGGAGATCTGGTATATGGCAAACACCTCCTGAATCTCCAGAGGCTATTAGGGTTCGTTCCATTCTTAGAAGTAATTGCGTTTGATATATAAGACATGCTGAGGGAACTGTTTTAGATGGTCAATAATTTGCTTCTTTACTTAATACGCTAATATAAACAATACGTTTCCTGAGTTAAGTATACTAAAAAACGTATCAGCTTTTTCATTCGAGCGTTGATTATAATGTTTCCTGTGCGTTTTTATTTCAAATATTCGTAGTGGATGCTGATCGAAACAAATTCAAATTTGAAGCCAACGTTGCATAACATATAAACTCTGCCCATTCTAGTAATCCTCTTGAAGGTCGTATAATTCATGCAAGGCAATACTCGAAAATGCCTAACATAATCACATATACTGTACATCAACCACAATGACATGTAAAAATCGAATGCTTGTCTATACCCAAATTATAAAGAATACAATCTAATTTCCTCCTACAAACTGATTAAAGAATGTACAAATCTCTCAAAATCAAAACATTGTAGCCTTGAAAATTGACATACTCTGTATATGCTATTTGTGGCCATTTTCACAATTTAAACATTGTTGAATAAACAAATATTTCAAGATAGGAAGAAACTTGCAAATTTATAGTAACGAAATGACTCATTGAAGTAGAATTCTAAATGTGTCACGTGAAGCAGACAATGGGGAAAACGTTATTCTGATAAGCATCTCTCTATTACGCTAGAGGAAAACATATTCACCGAAATATTTAAAAAGGGGAGGTGCTTAGAAGAGGTTGAGAACAGTTAATTGCTTCAAATAGCAAAGAACTACAAAAGAATATAAAAGAGTCCAATTTTCGATGTCACTGTTGTTTGCTTGTAGAGTTGAGTGAAGGTGTGGACACAGAAAGAAGAAACAGAGGATAAAAATGATGTTGAAATTTTCTAAAAGAAAAGGAACGTTTAAAATCGTATGAATTACGAGAATATAACATTTAATAATAATTTCTAAGGACGATTTTAAATTTCTTCAGACATTTGATGCTATATCTTGTAATTACCTTTTATTACAATGCAGTAAATTGTCATGGTGTAAGGGCAGCTAATTTTAGTGTCGTTTGACATTTTGCAGTATACCGAGGAAATATATTTGTACTTTCAACAAAGAGTAAAAACGTATTGGTAATAGTGTGCACTGAAGTGATCGAAGTATTATATTCTCGTTCAGAATACAAAGTTTCACAAAACAACGTACTATTTTAATACTATAAAATTTCATATTTTCTGTTTTTATTATGTTTTTACATACTAATGAGATACAGGATATCAACATTTGTGCCCACCAGAGCTCGACAAAGAAGAAAGATCCGCTTGGATGACATAATAATGAGATTGCGAAGAGTCGAAAAGAGCTATCATATTCACTTCAGGCTACAATTATCATTTTGTTTGCACTCCCCGACGTGTTATAGGCTACGAATATTTTCCCCGTTACCTTTAAAATTTGTTGTGAAACACATTCAAACAGAAGATAAGAATAATGACGTAACACAGAAATGAGACGAAATCTTCCTACTTGTTATACATTAAATATTATCAAATATTATGCCCCAAACTAATTGCATGTCATTATTTTCCTCTCAACCTCAATTCTGAAGCATACCTTCATTCGCGCTTGTCCAATTGCGGTTAGCTATCGATTTTAAACAGCACACCATTTTGTAACGTATCGCCGTGTTTGGTTACCACACGAAGAGGTTACCAACATTTTTGATAATAACTCGATGCTATCTTATCAACAGACCGTGATCTTATTTTCAACATTTTTCCAGTTGTTCCCACAATCTTAACTTGGGGGCACATTCACGTCGGTAGCAGGTTGTAATCAATTTCCCTAATTGCCACTCCCCTGGAGTAGTCTATCACGTGAACATCTCTTACTGCAGGTTGTCAACGTATAACTCAGTTTCGTCTTTTTTTAGGGGGGAGGGGTATTTAAGTTTCCATCAACATCGAGGTCATTAGCGACAACTCTAGGAGTCAACGGTAGTGTAACTATGAAAATGAAACGATATGGTGATGATACGCGGTGAAAGGACGTAAATAAAACCATGCACGAGGTGGGACTCGAACCCGCGACCCATCGGTTCGAGATCTTTTCGCCTTTCTAACTAATATTTGTTAGCAGCTCGATAGGCAAATAATCGTTTTTTCACTTCAACTCTGAAACATATGCACGTCGGCAGCTAGAGTTGCGATTTATTATTATTGTTTATGCATATTTTATATACATGACCACTTTTGTCGAGCAAGTCCTTGCATCAGTGGCAGAGCATTTTTTTCTCCTTTACCCCCGACTTTAAAGCACGGCTTCACGTCGAGAGCTAGAATTGCAGTTTGTAACTATTATCCCCAGGCTTCGATTTTAGAACACACTACGTCGGCAGCTCGACTTATAGTTTGACAAAAGTTTCCTCACAGCGTCAACTCTGAATCATCTTCGCGCCCACAGCTTGAGTTACAGGTTACCAATACTTTCCTCAGAGACTCAACTCTCAAGCATCTTTAGGTCAACAGCTAGAGATAGTTTATCGACACTTCGAAGACAATTCTGAATGATCTTCACATCTACAGCTTGCGTTACAGTTTATCGATACTTTCCACAGAGCCTCAACTCTCAAGTATCTTGACATCGACAATTCAAGTTATAGTTTATCGACCTATTCCTTAGAGACTCTACTCAAACACCTTCACATCTACAACCAAAGCAGCAGTTAGGTCCTCCAATCTGGGTTGGTTGGTTGGTTGTTAGTGATTCTGCGCGCGTCAACATCTTAGGTCATATGTTTCTTTTCCTTGGAAGATGGCGATGATCTGGCGCTGGATGGCGAGATCTGGCACCGACCTATAGCTGGCTAGCGGGGTTTCCCTCTAACCAGGACTCTCCCGCCAGCGGGGCACCGCCCCAGCCGGGACAAGCTCTAAGCTCCCGACTACTTCTATTTAGTAGTGCATGTTAGTATAAGGGGAGAGGATAGGACAAGGAAGAGGAAGGACAGATCGTGCGCGGTCCGTGGCCCATTTGGTAGGGTACTGCTCTGGCATTCGCCTGGTGGTGATCGGAGAAACCACGGAAAACTACCCATCAGAGCAGCCGTCCGCTAGAATTCTCCTCCAGACAGCGACTGAACTGGACGTAGCTGAAAAGCTAGTGTCGAAAATCCTGCCATCGTGGGGAGGGTAGCCTAGGACCTCCCGATCAGAGGCGCTGCAGTGGCATCAGTTGAGGTCCCGGTCCCTCCAGTCTCCATTTGGAAGCACCCCTTCGCGTGGGCGGCCGCCAGTGCTCCACCCTTGACCTCCCCTTGGCTGGGCCGTCCTCGCCGTTCTCACACACGCGCCACGAGGCGAGGCGAAGCACCTGCGCCCCGGCGCTGTCCTTCCGGGCGGAGTGTCGCTTGGCGCGACGCTGTCCGCTCCGCAAGTATTCCAATTTTAAAGGCAATTACCGCGCTCGCCCCGCGCTGTCACGTGCCCGCCCACGCGCTCGCACGCGCCCGCACCGCCGAGAGAAGAAACACGAGCCAAGGGCGAGGCAGGGACGACGGGCACGGCGCGTGGCACACGTGCCAGATTAGGGGATTTCACCTCTAAATTTGGGCGTTTTATTCCCTTTAGTGGTATGTTTGTGGGGACGTTTCTTTCACGGGTATTTTAGTGGGGTTTGTTTAGAATTTGCTTTTACTAAACATTTAACAATAGTAGTTAACGAAACGAGTGTATAAATAGGCGTATAATTGCACGATGTGGTATGATTAAAGAAACGAGCGACGATAGGAGCAAGTTTCTTTATATACCACGAGTGCAATTACACGCATTTATACACGTGTTACGTTCAATATTTTTTCG
The DNA here is from genome assembly GCA_011170035.1 of Teleogryllus occipitalis. Lineage (NCBI taxonomy): Eukaryota > Metazoa > Arthropoda > Insecta > Orthoptera > Gryllidae > Teleogryllus > Teleogryllus occipitalis. Next base: position 114,224 of record BLKR01001131.1, on the reverse strand, counting down.
TTTCCATTCAAAAATATTTTTATTTTGAATAATAAAAATATATCTTTAGCATTCCATATTTACTTTGATGATGTCATTTTCATTCCAAAGAAGGCCTTGCCTGTGTATTTACGATCACCATAGTAACTTAATAAATTTAGAAAGCATGGAGGATAACAATAATACTCCGGACGAAATATTAGAAGCTAAAAACGCAGATATTTTAACTGTCAAACGACACGGTTGTGGCGTTCTTCTGCTGTAGCAGAAAGCTACATAGAAGATTCCATCCAAAATAAAATACAAATTGCAAAGCGTATAGCTGTGGGATCAGATTTATCAGTCGCAGCAGTGCCCACTGCGTCAACAACTCACAGCGCTGTCCCTGGGCCGAGTCACATTGATATTAGTGATGTAAATATTCACAAGTCTTCAGAGTTGGTTTCAAGTAACGCTGGAGTAGTTTTTTCAAAATTAATTAATTGTACTTTGAATGTAAGTAAGCTTAGATGTATTCATAAATGTTTGTTTTTCATGTTACACGGAACCTGTGAATTTCAACTTTTTGTTTATTTGTGTTTCCGTAGAGACTTAGTTAAACTGTTTTGAGCCTTTTGCCGAGTTCTTATTGGTAGTTGCGTGGTTTTAATTGCACGCGTGCTATAATAAAGTAGTGATAATAAACTATTTTTTATGTAATTAATGAGCATAATTCATGTAGAAAACGAAAAATCATTTAATCCTTTATATTTATAATACGTCCGATCGATAAAAAATATATTATTTGTCTCATCCAATTATAATTGTCTATTCATAAATTCGTGGGCCAATACCTGGTTACAAATCGACTGAAATATATTCAAACATTTCGTTTGATTTTTTTCACGCGTTTTTCCTAACATCATCCTCGTGAATTGTTGCGCGAAGAACACGGGTTATATAAAACAAAGAGTTATATAAGACAGACTGTAAAAATATCAACAGTGTAGATACTTCATGGGTCATCAATTCGAAGGGGCTTTGTTCCTCTCATTGCTCACATATGTAGAACCTGAGCTTTGTATTTACCGTTCTATACTGTTGTTTTCTGTACGATACTCTATTATGGAATAAATGCGCTATTCATGAATATAACATTTTCATGTAAAGATTGCTGTAGATTTTCATTCGTTTTCTCCATAAAACAGGCAATGAAAAAAATTGTAAACAAAATATATAGGTACTCACAAGTCCCAGAAATTTCATCTCTTCTGCTTCTATTTTCGACAACCGTTTTCGGGAATTATTCAATACTGAGTTCACTGTTCACCGTTCAATATCAATGTAGAATTCACCGTAATGTGTATTACGACTGTGGATTGACGCGTACGTTATCATGCACTGTAGTATTAAAAGATCAACCACATCGCTGTACTGTCAAAACTTCCACAAAACTATTGCGTGGTAATAAAATACTGAGAATTGCTTCAAAGTAATATTTGGAGGTGCTTATATCCGTTCAATTATTATATAGTCAATTAAATCAATTATGCACATCTGCGAATATGTGGGTGCCAGGAATAAAAAATGTCAGTTAAAAATACTTTCTAAAGGAGATAAAATCTGTAGTGGAACTTCACAATACTACGTTCACAAATTTTAAATCGATAACGTATTTATCAACTTCGGTTTTTATTGCTTTGAACTACTGAGAAACGTACAGCGCCAATGTTGATACCTAGGCATGCATTTCGCACGTGGCTGATCGAACTGTTTAACTCAAATTTATAACTGGCTAACAAGTAAATGACAGTACGAAATAGAAGTTACCACATCGGACGGTTCAGTAGAAAATTAAACGAAGCCCTGCTAATACTTCACGCCTTTTCCGAGAATCAACAAAAGCAAATCAAACGCGGCCGCCCGCGCATTCGAACGCGGATACACACGGTTCACCGCCATTCAATGCAAATCCTCTGCATACCCGCTGCGGGCTTTCGGGCGTTCTGCGGTTCACTCGTTAAGTTTACCACCCGTGGAGGCGGGTCGAGAGCGCAAATGAGAGAGGGAACGCAAAAATTGGCCGCGAGCATGAGAACGAAGGAATGTCACGTGAAGAGCTCCGTTGAGAACGGATTTAATGGTAATGAATGAGAATGGCACAAAATGCCAACGGGCAAAGTGGCCCGGTGCATTGACCGTTATTTTTCTGCAGGGAGGAGGGAAACAGTTGCAAATACATGAAAAGGATGACGTCCCAGAGAGTGCGAAGTGAATGAGAAATAAAGAGCGGTAAAATCAGGAATTAGAATCGCATGCACTAGGGTTATAGAACCAGAGTCAACAATGCGATGCGATAATATGAACTTAAAATCTGCGTTGCGATAATATGAATGTTAATATATTAAACATTACTTTGGAAAAGTTTTGAGGAAATGCACTTATATATGGCATTTCCAGCTTTCTCTTTTTTGTATTTAACAAACAACAAGGACTCAGATGTCGAGCGAAGACACGAACTAGGCTGCAGCGCCATCACAACGAATATTATTATTATTATTATTATTATTATTATTATTATTATTATTATTATTATTATTATTATTATTATTTAATACATCGCTGTTAATAAGATGCTGAATGGATCTTAGGATTCAGAACTTCAACACACACATTTTCCTGCTACAAGCTATTAGTTGTAATATAACCTCAAATGACTACAATTTTTCATCAACATTCAGTAAGAGTAATTTTAGATTAACATTAAACCAAGTTTTGATAGTGATCGTCGTGTTCAATAAATAAAAATTCATTATTTGCGGTACAAATTCATTATTCTACTATCTGCGTTCAAGATGGGAAAGAAATTTTAGTGCTTAAGAGAATGCGCAGATTGTACTTGCCCCGTATTGTTTTTACTGTTCATTGACAAAAGACATCGAATCAAATCAAATCTATATAATTCACTGAAATACACTATATTTCTGCTTAGAAAAGTTTTTTTAACTAATAAATAGATACGCGTCGTTTTTTTAAGTTTTTTATTTTAATTACTTTTTTTAATGTTTAAATTTTGCAAAAACAATTATTCAGCAAAGACGGAATTTATCTGCGTTGATCTCATGTGTGAGAAACTAATATAGTAAAAAAGTGTTCATAAACTATCTACATCAGTTCTATTAGCTAAAAACGCAAATCAGATGCAGTACATCAAATCGTAATAAAATGGGCCAGGATACTAACAGATGCCTTTTATTGGGACTTAAGAAAAATACATCCAGAGCTTCAACAGACAGAAATGTAACTCCCTTCCGGTAGAGGTGACAACCTGTAAAGTTGTGAAGTTTAAATTTCACAAATCTTCTGAACATCATGAATGACTTACGAGAAAACTTTAAGAATACATCCAGATTACTCCCCAAAGACCAACACCACGGGCGGGCCTGAAGGCGGCGGATGAATTTTTAATACCTACACTCAGTAATTTCAAGAACAAAAAAAGGCATGGCAACATTTTTAAGAAACTATCTAATCGTTAAGATATAAAATTTTAACTGGAAAGGTGTCCAGAAAAGATTTTCTGTTCTTCATTAATCAAATGTACACAGAGAAGGAATGTTTCAGGTTCATTCCTGAACTAGTTGATAGATGTTTCGGAGCTTTCTCCACGAGCCCGCATTTTAATATCTAACGAAGAGCATCAATAATATTACTCCCAGCTCGGAACGTCGCGTTGTTGCCGTCGCCATCGTATTTTGGGCTGCTGTCGTTTTTTTTAAGTTAACGCTCGGAATACATATTACTCATTTCATGAATAGCTTCAGCATCCGTGGTCGTTTTTAATAAACTATATTTTACCCTGTTAACTCTGATAAACGAAGAAACAAATTGTCTTGGCTTAAACTAAAACTATGCATTTAAATAATTTACTTTGATCTGCCTTGAAATTGTACGTGTTAGACACACCTCTTGTTGGACACTGCCTTACCGAAAAATCGAAAACGTGTCTAATTAACAATAAAATATATAGTAAAAATAAATAATAGTAGTTTAGTTTACTATGTTGTAGAAAGGTAATTGAAATTATACGAAATGAAAGTTTCAAAATGAAAAGCAATGAAACATGATAACAAGCCATATTATAAAACTCTTTCATAAACACGTTTCAGATTCGTTGAAACCCATTAGTTTATAAAATTTATTACCAATTTAACAGAACTTAAGGATTTACGTTAATAGGAAGGAAGCTCAGGCGCTTTTGTAAGAGTAGTCCGAATCTTTCCTGTATTGGATAATTAAATTAATCCCGCACAGTACGAACATGGAGGAATAATAATACAATTCTTAAATACATGCGCGGAATGGATAAGTGCGAGGTCAATAACACCGTAACTTGTGCGAGACAATCGCCATGTTTATTTCCAATATGTTCTATGGCAAAAAGGAGACACAATAACTAACATGGTCATAATTTGAGAAACTAAGTCAGAAGATTCTTATATTCGAGAGTTGTTGTACATGTAAAGATATAGATCGTTTAAATCCAGATCCAATTTAAACTGCAATTGGGTGTTACCCGGGGGCAGTTAATTACGTTAATAATGTAATAAATGTCATGTAAATAATATGAAATTTGTAAGAAAATAATAACAATAACAATAAAAAATAATAATAATACAAAAACGTATGATTAAAAAAACATTAAATTACATAAAGAAAAAGAAACGAAACGTCTATAATCTAAAAACACACAGAGTGTTTATCACATTCGGTTTTTCGACACGTTAGTTAATTTAAAAATGACTGTATTTAGAAGACGACGTTTATGTTTATTTGCTCCATACTGTTTGGTTATACATATAATCGAAACATTACACAACTATTCCCTTTCACACACGCCGCGGGATCAGAGTGTGGGACTTCCTAACTGTTTGCCTTTAACACAACCCTCGGCCAAAATGCAGATTATCAACTGTTTTCGGGAACCCTTGAAATCTTTTAGCGTTTGAATTACCATTAACTTGTCTGTTGATTTACGAATCAGTGTTTTTTGTGAAAAATGACTTACGTAAGGGCGGGAATATATTTTCAAAAATCGTCGATGTCTATTACTATAACAATTGACGTAGGTATCATATTCATCAAGTGACTGTATCTACAGCTCATTACAAAACATTTACATAAAATCTACGTACATTATTTTACAACGCTGTGCCAGATGACATTAAACGATCAAATTCGATAGAAAGGTTTAAATCCCAAGTGAAATTGTTTCTGCTGTATAACTGTTTCTATACAATTAAAGACTGTACTGACCATCACAAGGAAAGTAACATTAATTTAACAGTGATATTTAATGCATTATTTACAATTTGATCTAAACAACCTTGGAACAAGTATTGTACCGCAGCCTCCGGGTCAATGACCCCCATCTCGATCAGGTTATTCGTTCAGATTCCCTGATCCGTTGAGCAAATGCTGAGATGGCTGCTTGTATTGCTTCTGAACGTAAATGTAACTTCATTATCTGTGCACGTCGTCTACAATTCAGTGGGAAATGGAGTTATTCAAATTATCGTTTCCATGTTGTCGCGGCAGGATGTATCATTCTTTGACGAAGGACATGATGAGGGATAAGAGTCCCAATTTATTGCTGATTTACCCTTGAAAATAGATTTTATTACATCGGAAAGGTTTTTTAACAATCCTCGCAAAAAACCGCTATTTTTTTCTGAATTCAAAATTCAAAAAGTACATGACTTAGGGCAGGGATTCAGGGTATAGAATTTCGAAAACGTGCACAGAATTCACTTCTCCCCATAGCACGTGACACACTGTTTTTGACGTAAAATAAATAATAAAAAAATTCACCATGGGGCTGGCGGCCAGGCCGCCCCATGCGGCCAGGCCGCCCCATTCCGAGCGCGCCCGAAATTCGCGGGCAAGCGGCGCGGCGCAGTTCTTCATTAATTTTTACGCGCGAGGGATTATCGCGCGCGCACGGGACGCCGTTACTTGCAGCGAGCGTGCCGTGGTCCGCGCACAGCCCCGGGCAGGCCCCGCACGCAGGAGCCCGGTGGGGCATGGACAGGGGTGGCCAAAATACTTTCCAATTGAGTATTTAAATACGTCACCAATATACTTCGTAAATAAATATTTAAATACGTACTCAAAATACATTGGATTTGCAAAATACATACGTATTTAAAATTCTTTAAATGCTCAAAATACAATTGAATTATATCTTTTTATAGTAACAATATAATGTAATTGTCAATTAGAAGAAATTAATAATTCACAATCATACAAATTTATAAACAATGACTAACTATATTGTGTATGTATTCTTAAGGCGAGACCAAATAATCATCGAAAGTACACAAAAAAAATGGTATATCTGGGTTTATTGTTCCACGACCTTTGGAATGAAAGCAAAAAATGATCCATAAATATAATTTTTAATGATTTTAAGCGTTGGTTTTAAATACATCGTTTTCATGTATATAAATATATTTCCAAAATATTTGTCCCAAAACAATTAAAATACAGTTTTTTCAAATACAAATTATATTTAAAGTACGTATTTTAAAGTCATGTATTTTTAATACTGACTAACCCTGGATATGGATCTGGGGAGGGTCCACTCAATTGAGCAGATTGAGTAATGCAAAGCAGTTTAAAGAACAGACCTTGGACCTATCAAGTGATGCACAAATGAAAGTCAACCTTCAAATGGGATTGTTAGTCTGGCGAATTAAGATTTGCCTGGTTATTTCACGTGCAGCGAGCATAGATTTGCAGGAGTTTCATTGGAATCACACGTTTATTTTTAAGAGTTCGTGTTCGACGTTTTTGAATTATTCAAGATGGAAGATTCATCGTGATAACCGCAATACATCGTATGTCAAATCTACTGAAGTTTTCAGGAGGAACGAAAAAAGTTCTCTATTTCTAATTGTTGACAGTCGCTTTCAAAAATTTAAAATCATGATTTTCGCTTTTTCATTAGTCCGCCGTCTTTCGACACCTATTGCAACTGCAGTAGTTCACTTCATTTATCACAATGGAGTAATAAACAAAAATGTTATTTTTTATATGCTGTAACATTACGTATACGTTTACTTGTTATTACACATATGTTTATTGATTTTGTTTGTAAACAAATTTGGAACAACTGTTCATATGCTTTAGAGTTACGACAGCAACAGAGAAGTCGATGTAAGAAAAAGATAAGACACACAAAATTTTGTGAATGAGAGAGTGTCGAAATAAATGTTTTGAAAAGGAATCTACCGATATTGTTTTAAAGAAAAATGAATCATAGAAATTATACAGAACGTTATAACATTGAAAATCGGAGTTAGTGGCAAAACGTTACACCATAAAATTGGTGTCAGCGGTGGAACGGGACCGTTTCAATATAAAATTGGAGGAACGTGAAACGTTCTATTACGACCTATTGCGGTTACCAGGACGATATATTTTAATGATCGGTACTTCCTCCAATTAATAAACTAGTGATGCTATAACAGCACACAGGTTGCACCCGCCCCACTGTATCCCTGACAGGAAGTGTCTTAAATCCTCACAAACGTATTCCAAAAATGAAATCTCCTCCAGACAGCGACTGAATTCGATCTAGTTGAAAAGCTAGCGTGGAAAATCCTACCGCCGTCAGCACTCGAATCTAGGACCTCCCGGTCAGAGGCGCTGCAGTGACATCAGTTGGTGCACTGAGCTATCGCTACCGGTGGAAATTTTTCAAATGGGGCTGTAAAAATGTCTATTAATATTTGTATTCACATTCTTTGGACACGGATTGTGCTATTGATGTAAATAATTTCGTGGGAATTCTGATTTGGTGTTGTTGACGTTCTTATAAGAAGAAATAAAAGAGGTCTTCCTCGTCAACATGTTGTTTTTAACATTACTGAGTTTAACAATATGTTGATGAAGGTGACTTCTTTTATTTATTCTAATAACAATTTCGCTTATATTCGAAAATGAGTAGTAATTTATTATGTAACATGATCAGATTACCTGCGGAACTTTACCTTCGAGGGAAACTCACTGGCTCCTACAACGTACATCAAGTGTCATTCCTCGTTAGAGAAAGTATTATCATCGTAGTAATATTTGATTTGATTTCATTACGTAGTAAAATAAAAATGCTTAGGTTACGTTAGGAAAAATAGTTTACAATGGCGTCACTTCCCGGGCCCCCAAGAGAATAGATATATATTTTATCACCCGTAGGTGATAAAAGGCGTATTAAAGGGGCTATTGCTGATCTTTAAAATGCACCAGACAGAATCCGTTTGTCTTGTTTGTAGTTTTTTGTATCGTTACTAAAGTTTCTATTCTTACTAATACTACTGAGATCACTGAACCACAGTTATTTGGTCGTAGAAAATCACCTATACCTGATTTAATACCCGCTACATTCACAAAAACCGAATTTTTTCGTACACACTTTATGAATCTTCCCGAATGTGACATTGAAAGAAAGGTCGATTCCTCCAGTTCAGAAATAACATACAATTGTCGCAATTCTTACATTCAAAGAAGGTCAAACTTTGAAAATTCCACACCAGTTTTGCTGCTAGTAAGTATTATAAAATTTGTGAATTTTATTTCGAACATCTTCTTTTTAAAAGTATCCATATTTCATTCAATTGCTGGAAATTTATTATTTTCATCCAAATGTATATGACATCAATTAAAGAATTAATTGTGAACAATAGTTTTCATTAGAAAAACTCTGTCTCCAGTAATGAGATTATACGAAGGGGTCAAACAAATTTGAATCTTTCGAAATTTTCAAAAATTCAAAGAACCCAACAAAAATGAAATATTTTTATAATCTTTTTGACTTTTATATGAATAAAGCATTTAAAGAAAAGAATTGAAGACACATTTGAGATTTTAAAGATATTCGTAATGCTTCGCCCACAAAATCAAAATATCCCTTTCAAATTCAAGAGGTCATGACATCAAACAGATTGTTGGGGAAGTATCAATGTTGGTGAAAATCATGCTTACGGTTTAGCCACAAGCATTGTTCAGAGACGGACGGACGTTTTACCGTAAATCAAAAGGACTCACTAAACATTTTTAAGTGACTTTTGCTGTAATTGTTGGGGGTAAATTGAATTAAAAATTTTGAAACCATTTTTGAGAGAACTTTGAAAATGTTAAGCCTTTATGTAAAGTACTCCCTAAATCAAAATATCTGTTTCAAATTGCATAGCCACGATTTCGACCACATCCATTGAGGATTATCAATTTTGGAGAAAATGAGTTTGACTGATTAGGCAGTGGCGTTGACTCGGACGGACGGACGGACGGACGGACGGACGGACGGACGGACGGACGGACTGAATTCGGCCTAGCTGTCTCGCTTGTGTCGAAAAATCCTGCCGCCATAGCAACTCAAACCCAGGAACCGTCCCCTCCCGGTCAGGGCACTGAAGTGACATCACTTATTTATTTATTTATTTATTTATTTATTTTACGTCAAAAAACAGTTAAAAAACTGCGTATGACGTGCTATGGGGAAAAGTGAATTGTGTGCACATTTTCAAAATTCTGTGATCCCTACACTAAGTCATATACTACTTAAATTTTGAATTTTGAAAGGGAGAAAAAAAATAATAAAAAAACTCCCATGTAATAAAATCTATTTTCAAGGATAAAAAGCAATAAATTTTGAATTTTGAAAGGGAGAAAAAAACAAACAAAAAAAAAACTCCCATGTAATAAAATCTATTTTCAAGGATAAATAAGCAATAAATATTACTTCCTGCCGCGACAACATGGAAACGATAATTTGAATAATTGTATTTCCCACTGAATTCTAGAAGACGTGCACAGAAAATGAAGTTACATTTATGTCCAGAAGCAAAACTTGATACCCTGAGTCATCTTTTTTGGTAAGTTTTTGTCGCAGGATTGACGTTTTCGCCGTAACACTATAATACTTTCTCTAGTAGTACATAAGTAGTATTCGTTCATTTAACTTTTATATCGTAGTGAAATTGCAAACTCCGAATATCAAAAGCGAAATATTTCAGTGTAAATGTTACCAAAGGTAAGAACATACATACTGTACTTACCCCCCTCGGTAAGTTTAATTCGATAAGAATCATTCTACTGAAGAACGAAAAAAAACAGCACTTATTTTGTGAGAGAGCATGGACCCTAAGCGTTGTACGTAAGTGATCAAGAACTATTGAAAATAAAAGCTCACATTAAATAAAACAGTCACATTCACAGTTTTCCAAAGAAAAAACACCACAACGCCAATATCGAATATATTTACTTTCAAATTAATTGTTGAAAGACATACGAAGGCGATACGCATTCCAAGAAAGTGCATCAAGAAACGTATGAAAAATCTATTGTGACCATCAAATAATACTCTTTCGAAAGATTTGAAAAGTCTTGCTGCGGCAAAGTCAACAAATAAACTCTCTCCTTAACCTAGTTTCTTATCTAGTAAACAAGCCTTTAAATGTGTTCAATTTATTGTTTTGAAACTTGGAATGCCAAAGGTTTGGAGCGACGTGTCGCGCCAATTTCTGACGTCGCGCCGTCAAAAATTGAAATACATTAAACTTGAAAAAAAATTAACTAAGTTGCAACAATAGCACATACTTTCTTGCCTTATTTCTAAGAGTTCTGCGAAATTATACAAATACATAAATATCCAAAATTGTTTTCAGCCAGCAATCATTATTTTCCGCACCTTCTCCAGCTCATGTCAACCGAGTTAACACGCTGTCAGCTCTACAGCCCTGCAACTACACCTCAGAAGAATGGCAAAATTTGAACTTAGCGATAAGCAGGATAATTTTTATCGTCTCTTAATATATACGAGGAGAAAATTTTCTGAAAAAATTGGAGCAGTTTTTGAGAAAATAATATTTTAGAAACTGCATAAATTTGACACTTAAATTACGCAAAATCCACTCTTTTTTCAAAATTTGTAATGACTATTTTAAAAGGCTGATTTTTTACAGCAGCTTTTATTTAAAGCATCAAGCGCAATCGCCAATTTTGTCGCTTTGAAATATTAGCATTATTATTATTGATAATAATAACAAATAATAACACTATAATTAATATTAACAATTTTCGAAAAAAACGGAAAGATACCCGAAAATAAGAGTAGAGCACCATATTTTTACCGTTCCTTTAGTTCAGTCATATGATAGAAAATAAGAGAAAGTTTAGGTGTAGTTTTGATATGAAGTTCCTATATGTTTTTTGGGTTGCTGAACACGATTATCAGGTTTGGCAAGAAAACTTTGCCAGAGAACATACTCGTATTTTAAGCAAAATATGTGTAAAAATCACGTCTTTTTTCAATTTTTCCAAAATAACTCAAAAGCCATCAATTTTTTGTAATAAATTGTCCTATATGAATTGAAAGAAAATAGAATTACCTACATATAATGTGGTTACGAAGTATAAAAAATATTAAAAATATGTATAAAACTTTTTCTTCTAGAATCAATGGTTTCATCTAGGATCAATGATTAGACGGGCAATGACACACTGCAGGAAAAAATCTGTTGAGTAGTGCGTCTACACTCCGGTTTAAACATAGCTGCTCTTCAAGGTCACGAGTTGGAAGGAAAGGGGAACACTGACATCTAATCAGGAGCTTCGTTAGGACTTAATTTTTTGGTATTGGAGCTTCCGATTGGATAACTATCTCCCCCTTTCCTTCCAGTTTGTGACTTTTAAGTGCAGCTAACTTCGAGCGTAGTGATAACGCTGTCATCTAAAACTGTGCTGCTGGCGGTGACGCGGACGCGTGTTTGCGCTGCCGGTGGCGGGAGTTCGCGACCAGCGCCACAGCAGCGCCACTCCACCGTTCGTGAGAACATCTCCATTTGAACAAATGCTTTGCCAGCAGAGACACCACTCGGAACCGTTGCTGAATGGCGCCGTTTGAAGAGGCTCTTATCGCGACTACAATAGTACATTATGAAACGATGACGGAATGATGGGTATTAATACACGCGTGTGATAGAACTCGCTCGTATCCTAAACTTCACACGAGTGTATTAATACCCATTACACCGAGTTTCATACGGTACTTTTTCTTCGACTTCTATAAGTTAAACTTTTACATTGAATGGTTTCATAGCAGTAGACATGTAGGATTCAGTCAACTCCACCTAACCTTACCCCATATATTCTCTCCGCCGTACACTCACATGTTGTTGCAGGTGGCTGTGGTTACCAGTCAGCCTGCGAGGGAGTACTGCGCTAGTCAAAGAGGATCAAAGTGAAATTACGATCCAATTTATTTTAAATACCACGAAACAATTACTAATAATAAAATAAATTAAAACTGACAAGCATCATATAATATCAAATGTAATTTGTATGTACATAATCGAACGAAACTTTTACTAGAACGATTCTCAATCATTAATTGTCAGTACTTGGCTTGTAAACTTATCTATGATTGGTCAAGAACCTGTATCATAACGAGTATCGTTATGCAACTGGTTGCATCCAAAAAAATGACAGCATTATACAATGGGAGTAGAAAAAATTCCCTCTGCATCTGATTATAAATGAGGGATCCCCAGCGGAGGCAGTGTGTTTTCTGGCGAGCCGAATTGAAGCGTCGTGGTAGTGCGAGGATTTCAGAATTGCTCGCGCAAGGTTTCTTAATACACAAGCTCCGTAGTCCTTGTCAAGCGTTGAACGAGCGAGCACTGCCCGTTGAGATACTACTTAGGTCCTCGGCGGCACGGCCTGTACCCTTTTATAATGCTGCCAACAGCCTCGCGCCTTCAAAATAATCTTCTCGTGGCATGCTTGGTCGCGGTAAGTTCTTTCCAACAGTTGGTACGTCCTTTCAAGACGTGGCGTTCCCGGAGCCGTCCTCTTCCCGCACCTCTCGCTGTGGAATATCAAGAAAATTTGCGCCTATAGTACGGTAACGGAGGTATGGCGCATATAGTACGGTAACGGAGGTATGGTGCATATAATAAGGTAACGGAGCTCTGGTCTTGAGACGACCTGTGGTGGTATTTGTGACTTCGGTTATGTCTTTGGGGCAACTCTCTTGTGGTTCGGTGACTCGACATTGGATATGTTACATCTGCTGTCTCAGGATTACCTCAAGTGTTGGTACGAGTGTGAATATATTCATACAGAAAATTATGAACTTAAAAATTAATCTTATATATTTGTATTATCCAGTTTATGTTGTTTTTTTACCAAATAACTTATTTTATTATCAAACCATGTATTCAGCAATATTTTCAGCCCTATTTTAATTCACTTTTTCCTTACTACCTTGCAAGTGGATTTATATAAGCTTACGTATTTAACTTCATTAAAAAATCAGGTTTCCAAAACACACTGTTTTTTAAAGCGATAACCCGAGGAATACGCAAATTACTCAATCAAAAATCCACTAGCTCTTTACTGAACAATATTGTAAGCTTTTAAAAGATTGCACAAGGGAAGTACACTCATTGAAGATCTTATAAATACAAGCGTTGATAAGTACATACTGAATTATTAATCAGGCGTAACTACAAACAATTCATATGAAGACGCAAGTCCTATTGTTTTTCTTTTACGTGATTTTCGACATTTGGTTTACGTAGTATGCTAAATAGTTTTGAATAATATTATGAACTTTTAAAAAGGTTTTCTTCAAAGCCAAATAATACTTTCAATAACAGTAGCAAACAGCTAGCAAACAAAATTTATAACTTTTGATATTTACCTAGGCTTCAAAATCTGAAGTATTAAGATAAATAAGTAGGACCTTCAGCTGTTTCAGTTTCTCCTCTGGGTGACGATGTCAAAAGATGCGTCGAGCGTTTTCTCGTTCAGCGGGCAACATATAAAAATATCTTGAATTTCCATGTAATAATTCAATTTCTATCAAATCGTATTTGTATCATCGCTATTTTTCTTCTTTTAAACCATTCCAGACTAACGTACCACGTTGGAACTGATTAAACATTTTATATTTGAAGTGTTCTCCGGTGTTCATTGTCAGCCATAATTTACAAGCTTTTTATACGCATGTTTAGTATGAACATTTTTGGTTCCTTTGTTTTTAGTTTTTAACTGCATATTATAAATCATTTATAAATATATCATTCGTTGCGGATATAAATGCTTATTGTAGAATAGCGAGCTGTGTAGGACTCATTTTAAACTCCACATAAAAATCTGAAACACCACAATCCCCACGTTGGAACTGATTAAACATTTTATATTTGAGGGCGTTTAAAACATTCTCTCATAAAATGTTTCATTTGTTGCCATGCACAACAAAAATAACAAATCGAATGTAAAGCATGTTGAATGACTGTTCTCTACTGACTGATCTTAGGGTTGAGAGCTAATTCCATTACATTCTTCTTGGCCGATTGAGTAAAAAAAGTGTCAACAAAATTTGACACAAGGCACGATTTTAACTGATACCGGATGTTCTTTAAGCGTCATTATCGACGTGTTCGTGAAGAATTCGGCGGCACCAACCGAATTTGTTTACTCTGCTCCGTGAAGTCACGAAGGTTAAGTGAATTCGCGGCATCCTGGTTGGGTGACCGGCTAGGAACCCCAAGATCTAACGGCGTCGAGTCCCTGGTCGAAGAGATAAAAGGCACTGACTGACTGCGATGTGAAAAGACTCGACAAATACAGTAATTACTCAATAACAGTAATAATAGTAATTGCTTGGTAACGCAGGATTACTCGGAAACGCGTTGTGTCAACTACGACGCAACAAATATTTAAAAAGGAAAAGGAATCACAAAATATCAGTTATCTCATCAAATGGAAAAGTTTCCATGGTTTCTTACTCTTTGTATTTATTATTGTTATATTGTAACTCCCTGTAAATGCAGAAATATAAATATAGGGCCTGTAATCGTTTCAGTTATTGTTCAGCTTTGTGCTAGTGTAGCACCGGGTCATGACGAACATAGCCACTACATTCTGTTAATAATCATACGAGTGATTTAATGTGAATCTTCTTGGCTCTTATATAACTACAGAAAAATTAATGGTTTTTGAAGGCGTAAGATGAAAAATGAATGGAAGCTGAGATGAGCTATGGAATGGAACTAACACTACCTTAAAATTTGAAATTGGTAAATTATTTTTTAAAAAATACTCCACTCAAAATGTAATGTACGAGGACGGGAAGTTGAAGATGTCACTTTAAAGACGCGCAAATGGGAAATTGTTATTGATCTAAGAGCAAACCACGCATATGTGTGAACAGTTAAGGTCATAGTTAAGCATAGTTACTTCGTTGTTGATAGTATTTTCTCCGGTGTTCATTGTCAGCCATAATTTACAAGCTTTTTATACGCTTGTTTAGTATGAACATTTTTGGTTCCTTTGTTTTTAGTTTTTAACTGCATATTATAAATCATTTATAAATATATCATTCGTTGCAGATATAAATGCTTATCGTAGGATAGCGAGCTGTGTAGGACTTATTTTAAACTCCACATAAAAATCTGAAACACCACAATCCCCACGTGTGGAATTGAGAACCTGCTCCTTGTTTGGAGCCGGTTAAAAACGGCGCGAGTCCACAAGTGTTTATCCCTGGCGGCTTTTTTTCTATATTGCTTTCTTTTTGCGGGTGGCGCTCTCTTCGGTGCGTTCGGGAGCAGTGTGCTCCGAGTGGGATTAACGGCACCCACGCGCCCCGCGTGCCAGCGGGACGAGCGCGTGGGAGGGGCGGAGGGAGGGGGAGGAGGAGGGGGAGGAGGGATCTGCTGGGCCGTTCCGTGGCGTCCTCCCCAACGCCAGGATTTGTCGAGGGCTTTCCGAGAATCCCAGGTCGCCCACGCGTACTGCCGCCCCCTCCCCCGCCCCCTTCCGCCCTTTAAACCCCATCTCTCTGTCTCTCTCGGTCGCTCGCCCTCTCCCTCCCTTTTCCCTTCGTTTACCATGCGAACTATTTGCGTCGTTCGTGTGACGCGAGCCTGTAAAGGTTGTTGAAGGATTTTATTCCAAGAATTGTGAGATAATGAATGCAGATGCAAATTAAAGAGCGTCCTTTTTTTGAGGATTTGCTGAGGGATTGTGGGTGTCGGATCAGCTTGTCCGTGTGGTTCATTTAATTCCTATTTAGCTTTTGCGTGCCCTAAAAGTATTCACTGCGTTGTACAATGTGTTCTCACAGCCCACTTCATTGGAATGATATTCTTTGACAGACGAACGAGTCCAATTGTTAGAAAATTGGATTCGTTAAAAAACGTAATTTTGTATTTCGTAAATGGGAGGACATATTCGTGGTTCCTCACAAACTACATGTCCCAATGCGGATCAGCAACGTAGTAATTGAAAAGAGTTACCTCACGAACATTTCTAGAAGCGACATATTTTATACTCTTAATATGGGTAGCCAATGGCTGACTTCTCTTTGCCATTTTTTTTCACAATGAATCTTTGAAAAGAGCAAAATAATCAAGTAATTGGTAACTCCGTTCATAAATATTCAATGACCATACATGCTTTGTCCGTTCCGGAGGAAGACAATGACCAGACGGTTTGACTCATATTCTGTGCAATTTAATTAAGATAATCGAGCTTGGTAAGCAGTGTTTTATTAACTACTTTAATACTTCTCTCCATGTCTATCAACGCTTTTGAGATGAAGTAATCTTGATATACTTCAGCTCTTTCCCAAATAGACCATAAAGCGTTTCAAATACTATCAATTAGTTCTGGTTTACCAAATACTGAATTCCTATGTATCATCTCAGTGGTAAGAAAACTTCAGTATGAGTATGGTCCCAGACCGGCAAACCTCTCTACGATACGACCTGATTCTTCAACAGGTGAACCCATACTTTTGTCAGCTGCTACCTGACTTTTTTATTTGCATTATACGAGAATCGATAAAAAAGAGAGAAGAAATACGGTATGAAAAGCAAAACACTTTTCTACATTCAGAGTTCTAACAATACCAACAATTTCAGTAATAATAAAAGTCTTATCAAATCACAATGAAAAATTTAAAAAAAATTATATAATTCAAAAATAAAATACCCAGTGGCAAAAGTATGTAGAATGTTTAGTAAGAATTGTGAACTGATAGACATATGTACAGTTAAAATAATCGGTGCTTTAAAACTATGATTAATGGGTAGATTTTTATGCAGTGTTGTCAAAAAATGCAGTTACATCGAATGAAAATTGCAATACGGTATAAACGATGCCTTCAGTTTACTCTCACGTAGTCAAACTAACTTTTCCTCTTGGTGTGTTCGATACAAAACCGATCATTTTGAAAAATGATCTGAATAAAAATACTAAACCTCCTGCCCTGTGCGCCAGCCCTATGAAGGCGATCATTTAACTGGAAAATCTATTTTGTTTACAAAACGTTTATAACAATAGGATTCGCAGTGACAAGTACCCACAGAATATCTTTATCATCCTAAATGAAATAACGAAAATAACACTAATCCAACACATACGAACATACCAAAACATTTCATCTTTACCAAAACCATTTTAAAACTATCATTTCATAAATATCAAACATAATTACAATTGATTTGTCTACATGAAGACGCTGAGCGTGTACGCACAGCTGTTGGAGTCACGGTTGGGGGAAAATAGGAGGGACGAGAAGACCGAAAAGAGAACACGCCCGTCCAGAGGCCATGCAAGTGCGATTTTAATAAGCAAGACTAATTAAGGAGAGCCAATCTTATCTTAAGCCTCGTACTCGTGTTATAGATGTAACTGTATTTAATTGTAAAGGAGTACTTTTAAAAGTTGGCACGGTTAATTTTTAGAATTTTTTATAAATTGAATCTTCTTTCTAAAATGCAGCCCTATTTGTTATTACTAATATGTAATAAAACCTATTTTATAATTATGTCTACTTATTTGTACTTCCCCGATTATTATTCCCACTTTCACTAATGGTGCTAAAAAAAGTTTGACACGTACATGGCACAAAATTTAAAAAAATCAATTTCCATACAAACTTATAAAAGCTCAATGTTTTTTCCGGAACCACAAATCCACAGAGAATTTCAAATCAAACGCCTTAACTATTATATCAATACTCTAACCAAAAATGTCTTCAATCTCTCTTACATTTGGTGTAGGTAAAACAAAAGGAAATTGCCATATACGTCTAAGGTACCCAAATAATACATTCTGCCTTCAATGTGTTTTCAGAAAATCCGATGAACTTTTTTTCAAGAAGGTTGGTTTACAAATACCCTCTCCGATTGAGCCAGTATTGCTTTCTGAGGTCTATTTGAGTCTATAAAACCGGAAATGATGTTCATACACTTAAAAATAGTTTCATGAGAAGTTCAAAACAACATTTTAGATAGTTTTCACGATTTCAGACGATGGGTAAACTAACGCTTAAATTAGTCGAATTAGAGCCATGACTTCGGTCTATTGCTTTATACTTGCCTCTTAAGTCCAAATAAAAATGAAAAATTATCTTCTCCCATTATTTTTATTTTTATGGATAAAAGTCCAATCTTTGGTCAAATCTTTAAAATGCAATTCCTAAAACACATTATTACCGTCTACACTACTAATTAATTAAAAATGGTTACCACGCCTTCATGGAAAATTGTTCTAGTGTTATTTTGCGGTAGGCGTACGACGAAATTGCATTTTACAGTACGAGTACCGTTAAGTAAATAAATCACTGGCGCAACGTTACTAGTATATTGTGAATAAATCCAAGACTAAATGCTTGTAGGTTTCAATGAATTCTTTACTAAAACTAATGTACGCAACTTGTAAGAATTATCTTTGGCACACTCATTTCAAAATGCGGGACTCTTGCTGCGTATGTGGTCCATCTAAATTAGTTTGCTAAATACTTACTTTCTGCAATAGCTAGGTAAACATTATTTTGTATCGAATAAGAGTTTATACTGAATTCTCAAAGTCTGTTTGTTGTTTCTTCACTTCCTGACTCAGATATTTCTCGTGATGAGTCGTTCAAAATATTTGAGTACTTTATTGATTCACCTTTTCAATCAAATTAAAAGATGGAAAGTGATAAGAAGTAACTTACGAAGGACGAAGAATTTTGGCGTGTGGCTTAACGTTACCAATTAAGGAGCGATAATACTCACACAACTGGCCTGAGCTGTTTATTATCCAATTTATAGGTAAGTATTTTCAATTCCTTCATGCATAAAACATGTTACGGTTTAATTTTTAAATATTATTTCTAAGCACACGACTGTCATTTATTTGTTTATCAATTTTTTGTCTATTTATTGACACTCTTATTATACTATGCACTGCAAAATTATTCTATAAAATTTTTAATAGATGAATGAAATAGTTAAACTAATAAAACCAAATTATTCGATCAATATACAATTTGTATACGTTACGAGGTATGGTGGTCACAACTTCAGCTCACATAAAAATAATAAATTGGCATTATGAGGATATTACATGAATTGTTTCACTGCACCAAATGTGAAACCAGGTGCCACACTTATTTTACAGCTGTTAAAACGAGTCGTGTTATCCATTATACTACATTGCGCTATACATCTTATTTGAGCACTTAGTCTGGATAATACATGGTGTGCCGCGTTTATTTCCAACGTTTAGACTGACTGGTCACGGGAAGTTGGTTAGTCCCATGGTGGAATAGCATGGGTGAGTTACTCCAGCGCACCGATTTTTGCTCGTGCAACACCAATTTGCGTCGCAAATTACGTGACCACTGCACGGGCACTTCGTTTGAAAAGCCAGAGCAGGCGCTGGCCGCCATGTTGCATGGAGAGCGAGAAGTCTTGAGAAACATTTTGAAAGTGGTACAAAGTGACAATTTTCAACGGCAGCCAACAAAAATAACACGCTGGTGTACAAAATGCAATGTTTAAAATAAATGCGTCATAAATTTGCTTCAATGTCTTGTTATGAGGTGATAATTTTGGTATCTGGCTGCAGTTAAAATTCCCGCTAATATTGCGATGCAAACTGGTGTCTGAAGCTCATTGGCTGAGTTGGATATGATGCGCAAGAGTCCCTGGGTTAGGCCAACGAAAGGTTGCATCAGAGGAACGAGAGAGGAAGTAAAGGGTATGGGGAGGAGAAGAGAATAAGGGAAATATAGAAATCTTTTGAAAGGGCGGTGAAATGTTTTTATGTGTGATGCAGAGTACTCAGCAGAGAAATTGACTTGAAATTTGGTTGTGCCAAGAATGATTATATTGCGTCTAAGCATTTTGTATTACTATTGCTGTGAAGTCGAATTTTAAAAGAAATTATTATAAACGTATATTAAAAGAAGATTTTCGAAATATTTTATTTAACAATTTTCAATAACGAAGAAAACGCAACATCGCGGATCCTTCCACTCATAAAATCAAAAATATAACCACCATTAGCAATCACGAGTAAAAAAAGTATTTTTGTGTTCGATTATGACACTTTCCTCGCTTCCCATTTCCCCTCCTATCATCAACAGACATCCACTCAAGAAACCAACGCAAACAGGCAAGCTGTTGCAATACACGCAGCACGCACAACACTTACGCCACCTAGCTCACCATTGAGCGAGGACATTCTCATCAAAACGAGGCTAATTTCTTTGCCTGCAAACATTCAAACATTAAATACTAGTAATTTCTAATACGTACTAGACCTTTAAGGAATTCTAAATATATTTGCGTTTGAAAGTCATGAAATCGATCACGATTTCATTATTGGGCTTGTAAGTTACAGTTTTTCAGCACTTGAAAGCAGCAGTTGTTTTTCAGCAGTTCATTTGTTAAATCTTCAATAAAATCAAATCTCTAAATGACGTGATAGTTGTTTTCATTTGAAAAGTAATTTTTGTAGTAAAAGAATTTCGCGAGGCCTCATATGTTTTTAAACATCGAATCGAATAAGGTTTGTTTATTTCCTAATTAATTCTTAGACATAATTTTGGAATATTGAAAAACATTCCATCTTTTCTCTGAAACAACCGATTAAAAATTTGAAAAACTCTCAATAACTCAGTTGTCTGTTGCTTACATAGTGATACATTTGTAACGTTTAAGTGAAATTACGAATATCTTTTCAATCGTAACAGTTTTTTCTTTTACATATATGAAAAATAACGGTTTTGATCTCTATAATAACTGTTTCAGTTTGATGTCACGGATTTGTGGTTATTGACAATGATTGTGTGCAGTTGAATGAGAGAGACAGTCGATATCTGAACTCCTCACTTCAATATGACATTAAATTCATCATGGTGGAAATAACTATCATGGTTATTTCCACCATGAAATCCATGAGTAATAAACACATAAAAGCATTCTACTCAATAGTATTGTTAGACAAATAAAATACAGTATTGCAAGTATTATTATACTTGCATTTTTTAATTAAAATACATAACGATTTTTATTTGAAATTTCAAAAGCATTTACTCCATAACAATACATATCAAAAAATGTGTTGCGCAATACCCTAGAAATAAAACGTTGTTTTGACCGTGAAAAAAACGTATGAACCAAGTTTCAATTTTTGTATTTAAGTCACAAACTCGTTGCTTAATCAGTGTTAACTATTTGTCGCCAAATTGACAACTTTTTTCAGGTTTTGTCGTCGGAAATTTACAATTTTTTAAACCAATTTTTGTAAACCTACATTCGCGCGTATTCTATTCTCGAGAATGTGCAGCAAAACATTCACACAGTTGCAATTTATGATTATTTTAGAGCTTTATTTTGTTATATTTTATGAAAGATAGTTTAATTAGTATATAAAATGTATTTCGTATCAACGTTCTGATTATAAACGAGTACACGCATAAAATTTTTAATTTATTTCAATATCAAGGACGATTTGAAAGATGTCATGGTTTGTACCACCATGGCGAGCCACATCAGTTTCTTGGAGACATTTGGTAATACATCGTAATGTAGATGGTGATCAAGCATATTGAGTTACTGATAACACTGTCATTACTACACATTGAAATAAGTGCATCGTGTATTTACATGAGTTAACTGTTGACAAGAATTAACACATTTACCAATACAACTGCAAAATATAAACAGGTTTCTTTTTTCAAGCACTGAAATTAATCTTATTTGATTACCAATAGTTACAACCTAGAGTCGTAAACATTAAAAAAAAAAAGAAAAACATGTAAATGCGAAAATTTATGAACACAGTATTTTCAATGCAGTTCCAGTTTCAGAAAACCTCTATTTAGTCTTAACGGATTAAAAATTGGCAACGCACATATAAAATATTCCGGCAATTTTACCACCCGTAGTCCTAATGAAAATACATTTGAAATGTATATAGTTATTACAAACTTCATTGTAAGTCAAACAGAACATTAATTTGAGAATAAAAATTGAAGTTCTAATCTGTGGCATTAACAATGAGGACCTAAAAAGAAATTAAAGTAACAATACAAGCAATTAGGTAGTACCCCCCAAAAAAACGAAGCAAATGTGCACCTAGTAATATCATTTACTGGCCAAACGTGCATCTACATTTCCAGGTAGAAATTTAATCTTAAGATAATAACTTCATATATTTAATGTCACTTCTTATATTTAATTAAGAAATTAAAAGTTAAAACTATGGAGTTCTATTACGTACTTACCAACTTCGCCACAGCAACATACCTCTCACTCCAACGAATTCACCACACCATTATATAATTATCTTGGTCCAAATAGTCTGTTGAAGAGAACAAAACGGAAAATAATATACAAAAAACTTATAATATCTCTGGTTTCGAAAATCTCCAGTAATGTACAAAACACACTAATTCACATGCGTCTATCCGCCTGCTTGCACAGATTTATACTGATAATTCTGCAATATGCTGGCAATATGCTGAAAAAATAGTCAAACGAAATACTGTTGTAATGTGAAGTGTCTTTATGAAAACCCGGGTGTTGAAATGTATACAACCATAATTAAAACAAAATTAATTCACAGTTCCAGACAGTAACAATACTAAATATTAAATTTAGAATTTATGCAATGATGTAGATTAAAAACTAACTTGACTATATTTTGAAAATGTTTTTCTCGGTAAAATATTCTGAAGAAATGACAAGAGTTAAATTAGTACATTGTTCACACAAAACAACTGTTGTTACTTCTAATTTAATGGATTTTTAAAAATATATCTCCACGCAACAATGCTCAGAATGTTAATACTATGCAGCGCCCTCTAGAATATACAGCCAAGCGACGGGCAGCCATCTTGCCAATGACGTCACGGTGAGTAGGCCCACCAGCTCCGTCGCGGGCCAAGGCTCTCTGCTGCAGTCAATAGCAAGGGCATTTCACGATTTATTTATCCATGGCACTTCATTTCCCAACAACAAATTTTAGTAAAGAAAATCTAAGAATTAATACTTTTAGAAACAAGTTCCTTTTATTTCTGGAAAATGTTTCTTTGAAAGAAAAAAATAAAACTTCCTACAACTACCAACAAAATTACAATCAGAAGTTAATAAAAATACATTTTGATTAATTTTAAAAATAGTAATTTATTTTGAAAAAATCATATGGCAATTTACATATTATACAATACATATTTTGTGTATTAAAAAATTAAACAAACAATATTTCAGTTATTTTTCCTCAATACACGTTCATACACATTCTATTTAGGTATATCGAACATGAATACTCATGAACATTACAAATATTTTTACAGAATAGGCGATTTAAAATATTTTAAGTAACAACAAATGCAGAACTATGGTGAACGCTAGATTTCAAGCTGGGATATCAAGTCATAATTATGTTTATATTACAACAGTTTTTACAACAACCAAAAAAAGCGTTTCTTTCTTTTGGATTTGGAAAATGCCTGTGACAAAGTACACGTACTTTGTAGTAGTACCTTAAATGGAACGCCCATTTAAATGAATTGAACACAAAATTAAGTTCATTATGCTACGCGTTCAGAATTCTTGCAAATTCAGTCAGCCTTCATACTGCTCGTTGCGTATATTTCGCGGATGTTCATTCCCGCCTGAGATATGGCATAATATTCTGGGGAAATACATCTTATAGCTCCCAGACTTTTAGATTACAAAAACGAATTGTACGAATAATAACCAAATCCCTCCCACGAGGTTCATGTAAGCCTCTCTTCATTAATCTAGGAATTTTACCATTACCTTGTCTGTTGATTTACGAATCAGTGTTTTTTGTCACAAATGACTTGCTTAAGGGCAGGAATATATTTTCAGAGAATGCCGAAGTCTATTACTATAACACTCGACGTAGAAATCATATTCATCAGGTGACAGTATCAACAGATCATTTAAAAAAATTCACATACAATACATGTACATTATTTTACAACACTTTGCCGGATGACATTAAACGATTAAATTCGATAGAAAAGTTTAAATCCAAAGTCAAATCGTTTCTGCTGCATAACTGTTTCTATACAATTAGAGACTATACTGAGCATCAGAAGGAAAGTAACATTAATTTTAACAGTGATATTTAATGTATTATTTACTATTGGACTGTATAATTCTATACAATATGTAACTAGTATTGTATTGCAGCTTCTGGGTCAATGACCCCCGATCAGGTTTTTAATCCAGGAAAAACCCGATCAGGTTTTTAATCCAGTTTCTCTGATCCATGGAGCAAATGCTGAGATGGCCTCTTGTTTTCCTTCTGGACATAAATGTACCTTCATTATCTGTGCACGTCTTCTAGAATTCAGTGGGAAATATAGTTATTCAAATTATCGTTTCCATGTTGTCGCGGCAGGAAGTATTATTCCGAAGGACAACATGGATAAGAGACCAACATTTTTTGCTTATTTGTCTTTGAAAATAGATTTTTATTACATGGGAGCTTGGTGGTTTTTTTTTCTTCATTCATTGAAAATTCACAGAATTTTGAAAATTTGCACACAATTTACTTCTCCCCATAGCATGTCATATGCAGTATTAACTTTTTTGACGTTAAATAAATAAATAAATAAATAAAAAATCTACGAGGGCTGAAAGTGTGCTCAAAATGTCTCGGAAGCAGATCAAAGTGGATGTAGCTTTGAAGATGAATTTTTGTTTGGAGGCAATGCGTAACTGGCATTGATTTCCATTGAGGACTCAGTAGAAGTCATCGGTGGTTGATGAAGTTTGTTACTAGATTTCTTGTAGGGATGGCCACTAATTTTAGTTTTGGGAGCCGCAAAAATTCGAAGCAAGCCACATTGTGAAGAGATATTTACAAAATGGTTTATAAAATGAAGACATTTTTCATTTTAAAGCAAATGAAGAAACATTTATTTTTCCACTACGCAGATTATTATCCAGGAAAACATGAAGGAATGCAATTTTGCTTTTGAGAAGTACTTTATCAAGTGATTATTTTTGATCTGGCTGATAATTGGTAAGCACAGTTTGCAGAAGTTCACTTAAATGTTCATCAGTTAGTTCAGATCTATATTTAGATTTAATAAATTTAAGCGTTGATCGACAGTTTTTCCTGGACATCTCCTTTTCCTGGCGGGAAAGGGCGGAGGAGGTACTTTTAGTTCCATGTCAGGGACCCTGATTTTTC
Organism: Teleogryllus occipitalis; assembly: GCA_011170035.1. NCBI lineage: Eukaryota > Metazoa > Arthropoda > Insecta > Orthoptera > Gryllidae > Teleogryllus > Teleogryllus occipitalis. Next base: position 88,685 of record BLKR01001131.1, on the reverse strand, counting down.
TCCATGCACCCCACCCACCATAGAGTCCAGCTAGACGACACTCCACTGACCTGTCATGGTTCACACGGAGATATATTTATACATATTTATTATTCTACCGTTATTCTGCCTGTTATTCTTAAAATTACATAATGTCTACATTTTACATTAGAAAATATGACTGAAAAAAGACAACTTCAAAAAGATTATCAAAATTACATGTATTTAAATGCATAACATTTCTAAAATTTACAATTTGAATAATTTAATCGTATGATACATGTTATAAATTTATGGACAGAAATGTTGTCCTCAATGTTTGCGGCCCTAAAATTTTGCCTCCGTAGGCCCGTGTCTCCTGTGCCTATACGTAAATCCGTTCTTGAGCACCATTTCAATTAACAATACTAAGGTTCCATCTCCCACAGTGTAGCAATGAGGAGTGTCCGGCAAATTTCGAATGTCTGATAGCTGATAAGTCGATTTAATGTAAAAGGTTTTAATCTGAAATCGTTTTCTTACAGGACATAAGGCGACAATGTCTCGTGACTGCGTTTGGGCACTTAATCCATTGCTGCTTGCCGCAGCCATTTTTGGCTTCATGACTCTGCGACATGATGGTGTACGTGGGTCGATAAGACGTTCATCGTGTGCTCTAGTCTGGACTTTTTCTGTGATAACAATGCACTTAATTGCTGTAGTCGTCACAGTATTTCTAAAATCCAGAGCAGGAAACGCATTTAAGCATAAACCGGGTTTCATAATCGACTTATGTCTTAGCAGCCTTATTTTTGTTGTGCATTTACCGGCACTGGCTCTGTTTCAAACCACTAAGTTTCACCTTTGGAAATCTCTGATTCGTAACATTCGCAATGTAGACGAACAGCTTCTATTTGACTTTGAATATTTAAATCAAAAACGGCGTAAGACTCTTTGTATTCAAATGTTGGTGATATTTCTATTGCGAAGCGCAGAACTGTCTCAATTTCTATACGTATGGCCAAATCGCTATTACATTTTAGTGTTAGAATTTATTAATCATTCATTTCATATAATATTGGAACTACTATTTGTGAACATAACCTTGACACTGAAAGATCGGTTTCAAATTCTAAACGAATTATTAATTCTTACATATACCAATCATGGTGATCCAGAATATTTATCATCACACGAGATAAAAAATAAAAGTATCTTTTCTCTCCAGAGACCTAAACATTTCACTAATATCAACAGGAATTTTCTATTCAGCTTGCAACACTCCCATCAACAGCTAACGGAGGCTATGCAATGCATTAATTCTATATATGGTGTTTCCTTAATTCTTTTAATGGGTTATGTGTGGACGGAGGTAATTCTAGCATTGTACTACTTGCTGGAGAGAGAATCTCAATTTGGTGGAGATTCACTGAAAGTGCAGGTGGCACTGTTACTATACTTGGCTCGAGGAGCAGCGATGGCTATTGCAGCATGCTGGAGTGCTAATAATGCTTCTTTGGAAGGTATGTATACCTATTTCGTAACTCTAAGTGGTGCTACAACAGGACGTATTTTCTCGCATGAGAAATGGTTGAGTAATATAATATCGCAATTTCTCTTCGAATTAATACATCTCCGCCATCCCCTCTAATGCTCATTACCGATCTTCGCGCACTATGTACACAAACTAATTCTTTTAAAGCTAATTCATAAAAACATTCAACAATCCAAAACTGCAATCCTAACCGCAATATATATTACCTCCCAACAATTAGAAAAATTTTAACAATATTTCAAACTAGTGTCGCGGCGTTGCCATATTGTTATATGATATCTCGTAAAACACACTCTTGAGTAAAAGAAGCACGGGAAACTCGAATTTGAAATTTTGAAATTTTGAAGATTTGCAAAATTTGCTTGTAACCAAACATATTTTCAAAAAAATTACACGATCATGGAAATAATTTTAAAGAACAGATTTCATTAAGTAAAAAAACTAACAGTATCGTAGTTTGGCAATGTTATTTTCGAAAATACAGAGAGTTTTCAAAAACTACACCCAGTGCTATTTTTATAAACGTACTTTGCTTTTCGAAACTTTTGATAAAAGACTTTGGAACCGTTTTTAGAAAATATTTTCTCCAGCAAATATTTATTTCAAACAACCATAAGAAGAAAATTACTCGTTTTTTTAAACTAGTGGTGCTACAAGAGCGCATATTTTTTGCATTAATTATAAGTTTGCAATTTTAGAAAATTGAGATAGTCCAACAAAAATGAGACCCGTCGCCACTTCTATCCCTTGAAACACTTCGAAGAAAAAATTCTGTGCGCTTTTGAGGAAAAAATGTGTCAAAAATTAATCATTGCCTATAGTTCGTACAAAGTTACACGAAAACTATTCATTTTCGAAAAATGGAATATGAACTTATTTCAAGATCTATCTTTAAAGAACATATTTCATTAATAAAAACGCTCTTTATCTTCAATATTGTAGATTTAGCATGACACCTCGAAAAAATTCGAGTTTTGTCAATTTCGAAAAAACAGGAATTGTAACGAACAGATCTGCACTATTCTCTTAAACTGTCCTTTATGCTATCCGAGGGCAAAGTTTAATAAAAAATAATGAGCAATTTTTGAGAAAATGTTTTTGAGACGTCATGCATGTAAAGTACCCTCAAAAATCAAAATATCCGTTTGAAACTCCCAAAGCCTCAAGATCGTTCAGATCGCTTCGGGAATATCAATTGTGCTCTACCCCAAGTGATAGGGAGGAATTAAATGACTATACATAGCAAAAGGATTTATTATTTTTTTCGTTTTTCTACTATAAGATATTTCCTGCCAAAATAGCCGTTTTTCCGGCGTACGATTACAGAACTTCCTCTACTTACGAATCAAGTGCGAGAAAGTAAAAATTGACCTTTTTTAAAGATCTAATTTTTAGAAAGCATTTCATTACGGATAAACATTTTGTATCATAAATATTGTTCTTTTGTATTTTTTTCCTAATTTTCGAAAAAAAAGGAAGTTTAGGTAAAATACATAATGAGAGTTTACGTAAACGTTCCACGTAAACTTTATGTAGAACGGAAATCAGAACATTAAATTTTCTCAATGGCCTACCCGTTTCATCCAACTGTTACTCCTCTGAAATCATATTCCCCTCTCCCATCACCACCCTCGTTTTCTGCAATTTCTTCTCTTATCGACTAGACCTTAGTTCGAGCACCTCTGATTCGAGTTCCCAACCCAATGACATAGTTAGTACAGGGTGGCGCAGAGAAACGGGAAAATTTGAAAAATTTAGAAAAAAATGAAGGAAACTTACAAAATTTTATTTTATGCTAATAATATGTTTTACAAGAATGGAAATTTACTTAGTCATCACTTTTTGAAAATTACATCACTTAGGTGCTGTCCACTTCGCCGTACACATTCAGTCAGTCGATGCTGAAGATTTTGCACAGCCCGGCGCAATGTGTCCTCCGGGATGTTAGCGATGTTTTCTTCAATCTGAGTCTTCAGCTGGGTAAGATTTGTTGGTCTAGTCTGATACACAACGCTCTTCAGATGTCCCCATAAAAAGTAGTCACAAACTGAGAGGTCTGGAGACCGCGGCGGCCAAGCGATGTTAGCATTCTTTGAAATAATCCTATCCCCAAACAAACGTCTTACTGCTGCCATAGACTGCCGTGCAGTGTGTGAGGTGGCTCCATCCTGTTGAAACCAGGTGTGCTGAATGTCAAGATTTGGAAGAGAATGAATCCTTGGGACCAAAAATGTCTCTAGCATGTTGTCATAACGTTGAGACGTCACAGTGACAGCGGAGCCTTCTTCATCTTCAAAAAAGTAAGGGCCTATCACCCCACGACACGACACAGCACACCATACAGTAACTTTGTCACTGTGTAATGGTCGCTGGTGAAGCTGAGCAGGATTTGTTCGTGCCCAGTAACGCATGTTCTGCTTATTGACGTATCCACTTAGATGAAAATGGGCTTCATCTGACATCCAAAGATTTTCAATAAAGTTTACATCCTCATTGATTTTAGCCAACAGTTTTTCACAAAATTGTTGGCGCAATACAGAATCATTAGGTTTAAGTTCTTGAACAATCTGAAGCTTGTAAGGATGAAATTTAAGGGCGTGGAGTATTCTTTGCACGCTCCGACGCCCGAGCCTTAATGACGAGGCAATTTTCGCACCGAACGACGAGGACTCCTCACCACTGCAGCTTGCACAGCATCAATGTTTTCTGGGGTACGAACAGACAATACACCTCCACAAGGCTTTTTTTCAAGGCCGAACCTGTCTCTTCAAAGTTACGAACCCACGTTTTGATTGCGTGTGAAGAAGGAATTTGACCACGGGGCGGGATTCCATAGTGGCGCCGAAACACTCTTTGGGCAGCGGTCACACTGTCACCATGTCGGTAGTACGCTCTCACGGCGACCGCACGCTCCACACCACTCCACTGCTCCATTGCAACTAAATGTCCGTTACTACCCGACAGTTCTCCACCAGTGCCGTCACCTCCCCACTTATTGTACATCCACAGGGCTGCCAACATCAACTTCAAATTTTCCCGTATCTCTGCGCCATCCTGTATATACGGGTACACGGTCTCAATATAATATGTCATTTATATATAACTTTGAAATGTGAATTTCATCCAATTTTTACGTGAATTTCACATATTTTTAAATTTATTTCGATTAATTTGATACTTCACTTTCTCTCACTGTTCATTTCTTAATATAAATCGTTTTTATTTATAACTTTCTTTTACCTTATAATTCGTCCTCTGGTAAATATTGAAATTACAAAAACACTTTATCTAGGGCATTTACTTAGAAATACCAAATATGAAAGTTTACAACAAAAAGTGTGGAGAAATTTCAGATTAGAAGGGAAGTTTCATAATCTCCAACAGAGCTAGGGACTACTTTATGCGAAGTAAGGCTTTATGCGACATTTTCAAAAGTTTAAAAAAAGACACCATTTTTTTTATTAAATTGTGTTGCCGAATAGCGGAAAGGACGCTTAAGACAACGAGGCAGGTCTTATTTTGGTTGAAACTCCTGATTTTTCGAAAATTGCAAAAGTTTAATTTTTTTGATTTCTTACTACAACTACATTTATGAAGTATCTTTAATGAAATGTGTTCATCAAAACAGACCTAGAAATAAGATCACGTTCAATATTTTAAAAATATAAGTATTTTCCATCAAGCAAGTACAATTTTTAAATTTTAATTAACAATTTTGTGTTGTTATTTTGTTAGAAACAGCTCCATTTTTTTCTTTAAATATTTTCCTTGTATGAGGCCAAGAACTGAAAAGATGGTGATGATGGTCTCATTTTTGGAGCACTCTCAAAGTGGCAAATAATTCGGAAATATAAATTCGAATGTTGCGCGCTTCGATTGACACGTCATTTCGCAAAATGGCAACATAGTGGTTTCGAAACTTCGAACTCATCCAATTGATGACGATCGTGATAATTGTATGATATAGAAACATTCTTAGGAAAGGAAATAGACCGAAGGACCATTTAACTTAGCACTATCAAAATACATTTCTTTATTTTACGAAGTTTTGAGAACTGGCAACGAAATTCGAATTCACAATTCCGATTTTTTTTTCAATTTTGCGACATACAGAGTGCGCCGGAAATAGCACCGTCATAACTACCTTTACAAAACGTTGCTACATGCGATGAAAATAATTAAAGACAAAATTTGAAGCCGCATCTTAGAAAATGTTTTTTAAATGGTTTTAAAAGCACCTATGTTTCATGCAAATTTATGCAACCGTCGGGTCAGCGCCCTCTTATAGCCCGCTGGGGCTAGCGGCCCGCCGACTAGCTGCGGAGTAGGAGCGGTGGCGAGTCTCTACCCGCTTGTTCAGGCGTGACGGCCGCGCGTGGTCAGCCCCGGCCGGCCCGCAACGGTCGCCTTCCCCTCCGGCCGAGAGCGGTGACGCCCCGCTGACATAGCTCGGCGGCGGGTCTTTCAACCGCGCGCGGGCGGTCACGACATGTTTCTTAATGCTAAAATATTTTTTGCAAATTAGACTAAAGAAAAGTCTATTTTCTAAAATATTATAATTTAGAATTTTAGAAATTTTACAAAACAACATGGACAAAATGAAAAGTCACAGAATTTTCACGTACAAAATTGTTCCAGCTTGAGATTTTATGAATGGTATGGCTTGTTTTATTCTTAAAGCAATTTTTTTCTGGCACGTTTTCACTGCCGGTTAAAGCATTTAATCAACTACATTTTCCAAATGCAGGGAAGCGTACGGGCCAAGTGTTGAATCGACTGGAGCTACTGGAAGCAAGCAGGAGACTGGATGGCCAGCTAGAACGCTTCCATCGGCAGGTGAAAAACTCGCCTTTGGATGTCAACTGTTGTGGCTTCTTTGTCTTGGACATGCGATTTCTCTCCAACTTTTTTGGCGTTATGGTTGGCTACTTAGTTATTATTGTACAGATCGATAGCAAAGATATGTACCATTCGAAGTGAATCCATTTAGAAGTATTGGTAATGTAATACCTAAATCACGTAATAACGAGTTAAAAATCACAAGTTAGAAAGTAGAAATTTAAATATACATAAAACTGCATGTAAATAGTAATTTATATATTTTAATATACAAACTCATGTATTGAGTATAATATTTTGCCCTGCCTAGAATGTTGTGATAAAACCTCAGTGTAAAGTATTTACTGTAACAACCTTCGAAAGGCTTGAAAGGCTGAAACATTAGAAAATAAATAATTAAAGAAATCCATTTCACCACGATTTCTCATTTCATTTCTTTTTACTCGGTACCCCGTTTGGTCTACAACTCCACACTGTTTCTTTTTATCAGGGGGACATATCCTCGGGGTGGGCACCTAAGCCTCTGTGGGCTTTTCTCCGCATCCTCCGCCGACGCGTTAACGCCGACAGGCTGATGGTCAGATCCAGCCGGAACCCAGTTTACCTTCACGGCAACCTCTCCATACAATGGCTGGTTAGGGGCCGTCCTGCTAGCTCAGAGCTCCTAGCTATCCAGGCTAGTACCGGAGTCTGGACAATGCGCCACTCACAAGCCCGGGAACAAGCTCCCTCCTCTTTGCCCAGAGTAACGGGCCACTGCCACGACGAAGCCGAGAGCCCAACTGGGGGCCACCTGGACTAAAGTCCAGGCGGCTCGGTGCCCCTATTCCGTCTCCCCAATGCTTACCGCCAGCTCACGACGTGAGTAACGCCTGTATCACAGCAACCTGACGGGGGATAACTAGTTTCCCGTCGGACTTCAAAGTGGGATCCAGAGTACTCCGAAAAGCACCCTTCGCCCTATCCTGCTCCAAGGTCGACGCGCAATAGGCCCAACTGGTGGGTGGCCGGCCACTAGGAGCTTAGCATCGCCTCCTCACTGCCTGCACCTTCAGGCTAACGACGTGAGCGACGCCGCGGGACTCAGGGTCCGGGTGGTCGTCTACGACACACCTCCAGAGACCACGACAACCTACGCCATCGTGCCCCCCCCTGCGGGGAACACATGTGGTGTTAGTACCTTAAATAATAAAACTATCCCCTAACAATAGGCCCTCTTTTACGTGGGCCCACCCGCTTTGCGAGCCCAACATTACGCCACTGGCTCCAAGCTTGAGGAAAATCGGAAATAAAAAATGATGCAGTGCCATCAATATGTTCAAATTGTTTTAAATATTTTCAGGAGCAACAGCGAGTGTAGAAGAAAAATGAGAAAGATTTAAGTATCGAAATTTGCAAACGTATAATTCATGACGGATTTCCGTTGAAAGTGAATGCAAGAACAAATTGTCTTGAAAATTTTAAGAATGAGATCATCCATGAAGTCAGTGTGTTTCGTAGTGACAATTAACTGTGTTGGAGAAGAGTAAAGTGCCAAATTGTGGTTAATGTGACAAGAGAAATAAATTTTCTATTGTAATTTATTGACTTGTATTAGTGTGTTTTAAATATAAAAGAAACTGGTAAAACTACTTTTTGGGTTCCTTGTGTTTGTGTTGTAGTTTATTCCTTAATATGTTTCCTTATCTCCCTCATTGCATACATTTGAATTTACATATTACATTGGGAAAAAGATAAGAATTAGTTTAACTTACGTTGATATTTGTAATAATATATCATGAATTAATAATGTTAATAAGTAATGAATTTGTTACATTTCCATAATTGATCAATTAAATATAGAACTTCTATTAAAAGCATGCAAGTTAATTTAATTATCTTTTAAAAGGTGATCGAGACTTCAGATGAAAGTTAAGTTTTGGCGAAACATAAATTACAATATTTAGGATTATTGGGTAATAATACTTCACATTATATTATTTTAACTCGCATTTACAAGCACACTTGGAATAATTTATTTTCATTGCAAGCCCAGAGAATCTATTGTATTAAATAGTATGAAATACTTTTATGTCATATTAAAAATTATTTCATAAGATATAGCCATAAACCAACCGTCGGTTTACATTAAATATGTCATTTTATAATCAACTAGTATTTATCATTTTTTCAAAATTGAGATATATTCCTTGGAATATGAGTTTATGTGCACAACGAGTTTTCGTGTCAGTTCTAACCTTCAAGTCGCGGAACGAAAGGTCTAGATGTGCTGATGTCACAAATGGAGTTCTTAGGCCTGTAGCAATAGAAAGTATTGCTCCGAGGAGTTTCTCAATGCAGAACCGCTCCCAACGCAATTTATGCAGGGTTTCACGAACTGGTGAAGATTACAAAATTTAATTAAAAAATTGTCAACCGTATTAGAGAACCCTAAATCCATAGTCAAGGAAAAAATCTGGTTCAGAGTATCAGAGGCTTTAGAGTAGACCAAGGAAATAAGGCAGAAATTTTACCCTGGTCATAGACAGCACCCATCAGCCAGTAGAGTGACTGTAGTTGCAACACACAATCTAAAGCTATAACCCCACCGATTTGCCGTTTTCGATAAAAATTAATAATTCTCTTCTATTATTGCTTATTACAGAGAGATTCCACCAATTATTAAGGTCATTACTTTTCTTTGACAGAATATAAACTAGTGGTGTTACAACACACACTTTATCGCTTTACTTTTAACTTTAGAAATATTCGGTGATGAAACCTGTGCCATCTTTATGAGCTTCATTAGCTCTATTCGAAAAAAAAACAACTTTGTACCCGCTTTAGACAATTCCCTTTATAAATTATAAATTACAATTATTTTTCTTTGAAGCAAAAGTTAGGAGAAAATTATGTACTTGTATTTAAAAAAAGTAAATAAGACCGTATTTAAACTTCTAATTTTTAAAACATATTTCATTTTACAAAAATCTGTCCTCAGTGTTATAGTTTATTTTTACATTCTCGCTACAGCTTACGCCGTAGAGAGAGGGTTATATAATGCTGCAAGAAAACGGCTAATTTTCGGCAGGAAACCTCTTTGCCTGTTTTGTGGTCCTTGACGCCGAAAAATCAATTGACTGCAAAACGTTCGTCCGTCTATCCGTCCATGAACACCAGTAGCGTCTAAAAAATACGAAGAATTGTTTCCAAATTGAAGAAGTCCCTTTTAATCTGTCATGAGTAAAAGATTCGAGATTTTTTAAAATAAATATTGAAAAGTTTTCGGGATTCTTTTTTGTTTTTTTTTATATAAAGTTCCTACCACATTTTCGAATTTTTTCAAAAATGGCTCCAAATTTTTTCCTTAAAATTCTCATAAGAATAGAGAAACATCCACTTATATATGTAATTTGGGTCCGATTTTCACGGTTGCTCTGAATTTAGGGATTTCCGCGAAAATGAGACCTGCAGCATTCTCTTCACCATCTGCGCTAAACGAGGACAAAGTTTGATTAAAACATTAGGAGACATTTTTGAGAAAATTATGAAAACGTTGGGGCTTCATGTAAAGTAGAAAAATAGAAATATCCGTTTGAAACTCAAAACCTCCAGTTCGTTCAGACCGATCTGGGAATATTAGTTTTCGAGAAATTGGGTTGAACGGTTTAGGCGCTAGCGTTGACGGATAGACGGACGTTTCGCCGTTAATCGATTTTTCACTATCGAGGATCCACAAAACATTAATTCTGATTACACAGTGTGTTAAAGAAGGTAATGTACTACACACAGGAATATGATTTATTCAGTTTCTCGTTATCAGGTACCGACAATGAGAGTTTTTCTGTGGAAAATTCGCCGTTTTCGGGCACAAGATTACAATACTTTCTTTTCTTACGAAGTAAGCGTGAAAAAGTAAAATTGGTTAAAAATAGAGTAGAGTGGACAGCTCAAAATTCAATTTCAAAACATTTATTGTTTTAAATACATTGATTACTAAGTTCAGGAACTTGGTATTGCAGAGTCATTTATATATCAAAATTGTTCATTTTGATAAATTTGCCCAAATTTGCGTAAAGATGCTGAACACGCAGATCTATAAGTGCGATTTGGAAAATTGAAAAATCAAAAGCAGGTACTTTAGACAGCAATAGATGACAGCTAGCAGGAGTATGTGACAAGTCCGAATAGACCCAGACCAAAGTCCCAGAGACGACCAAAGACCCAGACCAAAGACGAAAAGTCCCAGACCAAATAAAATAGAAAACTAATACGAGGAATTCTGTACCATTCTGTAGTACCGCTAGTTTCACATAATTTCCATCGACTTGCGTCAGCGTGAAGCAAGGGTGAGTATGCCTTGCCGGTACCAAGTCTTTTCCTGGACGAAGTCATTCCTTCACTTTGCGGAGCGCACTGACGTCATCTTCAAATTTTCTCCCGCGAAAGCAGTAGTATTTTTTTCAGTGTCTGGAAGAGTTGGAAATCGGAGAGGGTTAAATCCGGACTGTATGATGGATGAGAAAGAGTCCAATTCATTTTTGTCAATTCTTCTCTTGATGCGACACGTGTGTAGGTGTGTGTGATAGAGAAAGAGCAAGCTCAATTCTCCTGGTATCGAACTCACGGGAAATACTTCTTTAGAGTATTCAGAGGGTTGATGTAAGAAATTGAATTGACGTTACTGCCTTTGGGCTTAACATGAACATGAATGGCGCAGTCAGTGTCCCAAAAGAAAGTGATCAGCAAGTCAGGACTCATCGCTGTGGCAGGATGCCACAAGCGCGACAAATCATGGAGATCGAATTCCTTACTTTCCGAAGCTGAATGTCGTTTACCCAAATGTCTAACAGTACTCGTGACGACAGCCGAGGTGCCATACACTGCACACAAACGTTTGTGGATGTTTACAACAGTTACCTTCTCCGGAACGAGGAATTCACTGTTTGTAACGCACGTCATCTACAGCCGCCATTTTAACAGTTAGTTAAGGATCTGCCATCTGTAGGAGATACTTGAAACTTCATACACTAACGCTGGAAATACGAAACCTCGAAAGGTTAACAACTAGAACTGTCTACCAGTATTATTGAATGAGGGGCATTACTTTCTGACCGATCCTGATTATAATTTTACGACGGCCTATTAGATAAGAACTATGCACTAATTACTTATTTCAATAATGGTAAAACGATTATTGAATTGAAACTCTAAATGAAATTAATTTTCAGAGTGGTATTGAAATCATCGATTTGCCACCTTCTCCATGAATATTTTAATGAAATTTGCTTTGAGTGACATCTGTTATTGATGTTTCCAAATTAATTTCCAAGTTAAAGTTCTGTATTCAGTGATGTTTATGCTTTTCGTGAAGTCGTCTCACAGTTAATGCCATAATCAATGAAAGAATGCTTTACGTTCATATTCATAAATACGGTGTTACTGAAAACTTCTAGCTTCGGGTTCATTTTCAACAAGTAAGAACGTTTAATTACTTCAATTCTATTTAGAAATTATCGTTTTATCTCAAGAAGTTGGTACATTTTCATAACTACATCTCCACGGATTATTGGAAACTTTTTTTTCCTCCCAGTACTATGCTGTTGTAAATAGTTATTTTGTTAAAAGAATTTTTGGTTTTGGATTATGAAAATATTAGGTTGTAATTAAAATGTTAGCTTAAGTTACGCAATTTTCTATTTTAAAAATGATATCTTATCAAATTAAGTCCTTTCTTAGTTGTTAATTGTTGTAACTAGCAAAATTATTTCTTTGTACTGCAATAATGAGAATAATTTAATTTTCCTTCGCAACACTTCAAGTGCGTTGCGCAAAGAATTCATTCACTGTGCTTTGATTCAGTAAAGACGACCTACTTGAATTATGCTCCTGGAGAAAATTAATCAGGTGTGACGGTTTCATCTGATTGTTAATTTCTAATTTCACTTACCTGCACATTCAATCATCATTGTCACTAATGATTTCATCAATCCTTCTTCAAAAATATGTGATGACTCATGAACTTACAAATTTTTATCCAAATATTTTTCTTTTCACATTCAAATGATTTGCATTGTTTCCGCAGATTATACAGAAATTATTACAGAGTTATCAACAAATAATTATTTCGTATCTGCATCGTTAGCGGGAGTGAGTATAATGCAGAATATTCTGGTGGATACTATAGTAAGTTTATTCTCATCAGTTAGTACAGCTAATAATATCCATGGAGCATTTGCTTCCACAACTTAATTTTGCGGTACCACTCAACTACAGAATTGATTGGAGATAGAAGAAAAACGTAGAAGTTCCCACACAATGGGGATATTTGGGAAATCAGACCCCACGTGCCACCCGCAACTAATTACTCAGCAGCACTCGACCAACGCATAAATCGGAAAGAACGCATCCTAGAACCTACTAAACCTACTTATCATTCATACGCTCATGTGGTAGTAGAGCTTAGGGTGAGTTTCTATTTTGTTAACAATACAGAAAAATCAAGTCTATTCGTTTCTTTACCGTTAAAAATATGTTTTCTATAATTTGGCAACGAAAATATCTAGTTTTTGAAATGTTAATCTCTCGCTTTTTAAATTTGTTATTATTATTATTATTATTATTATTATTAATCTTTCAACTATTAATAGTTAAATTGTTGGAAAGGGATTCTGAAACTCAAGAAAGCGTGCGCAGATGATTTTCTCCCCCATACGTCACATACAGTTTTTGACTGTTTTTGACTAAATAAATAAATAAATGTGTTTTGATGTAACATGCACGATCAGGAGGCGGTATATTTACCACCGACTAACATACACAATATTAAAGCTTTTTTTCATCGTAGCTTATGAAAGAATTTATTAATAAAATCAAGTATACGTTCTATGGAGTAAACAAATGAAATAAAATTTGTTTCAACCATTTTCGCTAATAAAATAATTTCTTTCTCACAAAAGAGATTGATGCTTGTTAAGTTATTTTTGAATTTCTATTTTCGAAAATCCTTAGTAAAACATTTAAATAGAAAATAATAGTATCACGATAAAGAAGTACAGAATTATCTAGAGTTGCTTCTGATTGGCTGAGACTATGTCGTAGTAAAGTTTTCTAATTTCCTTTGTGGTCTCGCTTTACGGTCTTGCACCATTCCCTGACTAGCTGCCTTCTACCGTCGCCCAAAGTACATTTTTTTTGACATTTTCTCAACTTTTTACTTTCCTAATTCTACAACCAAAATATTACTTCAGGCTTCAAGTAGAACCAGATGGGCAGGGGTTCCTTCAATTTGATTGTGTTTAGACGCTAGTCGTGTTCACGGACGAACGGCCGGCCGGACAGACAGTCGGACGGACAGACAGTCGGACTGCCAGACAGTCGGACGGACAGACAGTCGGATGGACAGACAGTCGGACGGACAGACAGTCGGACGGACAGACAGTCGGACGGACAGACAGTCGGACGGACAGACAGTCGGACGGACAGACAGTCGGACGGACAGACGGATAAACAGACGGACATTAAAAAACTTTTCCAAGGGACCCCTAGAAATCTCGATATCGATATTTCGCAGCATTACGTAACTTTCTCTGTATTACGTATATTACTCCGTCTATACGTATGTAGACGAGGAAGTAACTAGTGGTACTACAGATGGCACAGACTTTCTCGTAGTAATTTTTCTAATTTCTTTGCTGGGGACTGGCATGATGGTCTTGCCTCATTCTCTAGCTAGCTGCCATGTATCGCCACCCAAATTACTTTTTTTTTTATTTTCTGAACATTTCGGTTTGCTAAATGGAGCACTGAAATATTACTTTATGAATATTAAAGACGAGTAAAACCTCGTCATAAATGGAAATTTTCGTTGAAAAACTTGAAGCCATTTTTAAGAAAATAGCTACTACGCATTACTATAAATGCGAAATTTGAAGCTCCTTTTCACATGAATTTATTGAGTAGTAATAATCGGATCATAACACCTTCATAATTAAATTTTACTCTATTTTTACAATAAGTTTTTTAAAAACTTTGGAGCCGCTTTTGAGAAAATTTTGAAAATGTAGGCGGGGGGGGGAGGCTTCATGTAAACTACCCCCAAATATTAAAGAATGTTTTTCAAAATCTCAAAGCTTCAACAAGAGCCAGATCGACATTGTCTTCAATTTGGAAACGATTGTACGCATGGTTTAGGCGCTAGCAGTGTTCTCAGACGGACGGACGGACAGAGACAGACAGACAGACGGATGGTTTAAAAAAACACTTTCTCGAGATCAGGGGATCCCCAAACGAGTATTTCCGTTAAAATCTCGAAATTCGATTTTTCGCAGCATTACATAACTTTCTCTATACTCCGTATATATACCAGAAAGTAAAAATTACATGCCATTAAACATTCTAATTTTAACAAATTGGGGACAACAAAACGTGGATTATGACTCTATAACGAATTAGAGGAAAAGCGTTACTACGTACAGGAGCAAGATTCATTCACTTTTTGGGTATGAGGGATCCTCAAAACATGTTTTCTCTGTCAAAAAATCGTCGATATTCGCTACAGCATTACATAACTTTTTCTGTACTACGTAGTAGTTGGCGAGAAAGTAATTTTGTAACGCATGTTACACGAAAAAAATGTTGCAGATCCTGCACCATGGGGATCTTCAATGCCGGAGTGCTTGCTCAGCCAAGAAAACATGACAGCATGTGGGCGTTGCGACCACTGCTGCTGGTGTCCGCCGTTGCAGGCTTCGTGGCCATTCGCGCCAGCACTGGGCCTACGACCCAACTCCGTCGCTCAGGAGCAGCATTCGCCTGGACTCTTTGTGTGGTAGGCGCTCACGTCGTCGGCTATGTAGTTGTCATTATCGTCAAAGCGACTGGTGTTTATGGATCAGCTTTCAAAGCGGGCGTCGCCTTGGAATTCTTCACTAACACCATCATTTTCCTTGTCGCGACGTCTACAATGCTGCTGTTCCCAACTGTAAAGTTGCAATGCTGGAACAATCTGCTAAGTCGGATTCGAAATGTGGAAAGTGTACTGTGCAACATGAGGGATATAACGCAGGTGAATGTAAAACGACGACAAATATTTTACCTTCAAGCATTAGCTTTTTTCACGGTTAGAATGGCTGAACTTGTTCTGTCTATACTTGCTTGGCCTGACCGCTGGGGCTTTGCAGTAATGGAAATTATCACTAACACGTTCCACATTATACTTACTCTCCAGTACACAAGCATCCTTCTTGTTCTTTATGATATGTACCGACTCGTGAACGAATCTCTTCTTGACATAGAAAATAAACCCACCAAACGAATGTCACATATTCATCATGGACTTGGAGGTCTCGGCGACGTCCATATGAAGACTACACAAACCTTCCACGGCCGGCAGGATGTTTTGTTGAAGCTACAAATTTGCCATCTCCATATCACCGAGGCCTGCGAATACGTTAATGCTATATTTGGCATTCCCATTGCGCTGCTTCTAGGCTTCAATTGGTGTGAGGTGGTCTCTGGAATGTATTACTTGTTAGTACCAGAGTCACAGTTCGGTGGAGAGTCATTGTATATTCGCATTGGTCTTTTCAGCTTTTGGGTACGTGGTGCAATGTCAGTGGTTATCCCATGCTGGAGCGCCGATGCTACTGTATCAGAAGGTAAATATTACATTCCAACTGGAGTATCATTTGTAACTCGTTAACGCCAAAATAATATTGACCAATGATTACAACATAATTATTGAAATTAACTAAAGAATTAGCGAACTAATTTTCATTCACCTCAGGTGTCAAAACTTTCAACTATTTGTACAAAAAAAGAAAAAAAACAAGAAACAGTTTTTGTAGGGAGGACGGGGACGAAGGGTCTGAAAGTTCGGAAATCTTACTTTCATCGTCCAAAATATATTTTCCAGAGAGATTTTGTTCAATAAATATGGGATTATTTTTTACTTTCTTAATCTGCTACACACTGTTCTATATTGTATCATTAAAATTCAGTTTAGTATATGAAGTATCCAAATTAAATACACCAGGGTTCAATAAACAATTTATTGACAGAAACAGGTACAGAGCTATAGTGCCGAATATCCAGGAGAATTTGTAGAGAGACGTAGCCGTGTTGCCGTAAAACCGGGAGATGTACCACGATAGGCCGAGTCACCAAATAGCCGAAAAGGGAAGTCCGAAGTCGTTGCGCAGTTGACGTCGTCTCTCTCACTTCACACAGTAACCACCACTTAATCACCAGATCGTCGCTCTATCACAGCCGCTCACTCGCTCACTCTCTGCCTCGGCTCCGCGCCGAGGCCGTTTTATAGCTGCCCTGGGCCGTAGGCCCGTTGACTGGCTGTGCAGTAGGGGCGGGGTCGAGTCTCACCCCGCTCGCTCAGGCGTGGCGGCCGCACTCAGCCGAGCACCCCTGGCCCGCGCTGGTTGTTGACTGCTGGCGCCAGGGGCGGTAACGCCCTACTGACGTCCTTCTGTGGCGGCACGTTTAATTATGTGCGGCCGGTCACGACAGTATAAAAATTCATGAAACTATATTTGATTGTTTTGTATATTATTTTCGTATAAATGCACATACATTTGTTTGTTTGCAGTAATATCTCACAGTCACGTTAATCTTAGAGAATTCCCAGAGAATAAAAAAAGATATTCAGGTCGCATTTGCTCGTCTTACCGTTTGAGTCCTGAAATAACTTCTCACCGTTACACACTCGATATTTGAACATAACAAATTGGGTAACATTGCTTTGTTAACTATAACCTCACACTCGCAAATCTCTAAGATCCAAAACAAATAATGAACAAATGAAAATTGATAAGCGACGAATCAATTAATGTCAATTTATTAAAATGCAGTCTTTATGCTAGTATAAATCCAGGTAATAAGATTCAATGCTTAAAAACGTACGTCCCATTACCATCCATTTACTTAAACTACGAGCTACAACAGCACATACTTTCGTGCATTATTTTTAAATTTGCAATTTCTTAAAAATTTAGAGACTTCATTGGCGTTTTTTCTACAATAGGTTTTTTTGTAAGTTGCATGAATTTCCAGCAAAACTTACGCAAAAACTACTTGTTTTCTCAAAATATTGTACATTACATTTTTTGAATAGCTAATTCTTTAGAACAGATGTCATAAAAATTCATAATTTCTAAAACTTGTTTCTAATCTTATCTAAAAACCTACCTTTGAAGAACCGATTGCAATATAAAAAATATCTTCAATATTACAAATGTAGAAAGACTTTGAAAGATTTTGAACTTAAGAAATTTTCGAATAAATAGGGATTTATACGAAAATGAGACCTGCAGCATTCTCTTCACCATCTTCTACGCTAAACGAGGACAAAGTTTGATCAAAACATTAGAAGACATTTTTGAGAAAATTATGAAAACGTTGGGGCTTCATGTAAAGTAGAAAAATAGAAATATCCGTTTGAAACTCAACACCTCCAGATCGTTCAGACCGATCTGGGAATATTAGTTTTCGAGAAATTGGGTTGAACGGTTCCGGCGCTAGCGTTGACGGATAGACGGACGTTTCGCCGTTAATCGATTTTTCACTATCGAGGATCCACAAAACATTAATTCGGATTACACAGTGTTAAAGGAAGTAATGTACTACACACAGGAATATGATTTATTCAGTTTCTCGTTATCAGGAACCAACAATGAGAGTTTTTCTGTGGAAAATTCGCCGTTTTCGGGCACAAGATTACAATACTCTCTTTTCTTACGAAGTAAGCGTGAAAAAGTAAAATTGGTTAAAAATAGAGTAGAGTGGACAGCTCAAATTTCAATTTCAAAACATTTATTGTTTTAAATACATTGATTACTAAGTTCAGGAAATCGGTATTGGAAAGTCATTTATTTATCAAAATTGTCCATTTTTTTGTATAAATTTGCCCGAATTTGCGTAAAAATACTGAAGACGCAGATTTATAAGTGCAATTTCTTCCCGTTTTGAATGAAAACACAAAATGTAATGAAATTTACAATTTTTATTGAAGATACATGTTAATACCAAACTGAAGATTGATGATTAATACCAAATTGAAGATTAATGTTAATACCAAACTGAAGTGTTCCACTTTGACCGGGTATTCATTTATCACAATCGTGTATTGGAAACGAAAAAGAATGTTATCTATTCCCTATGTCTTTTATTTCTTTCTTTTCTAGTGTGTTTCCCGCTTTACCAAGGCTTGCTCCGCCCCATTCTGTCCTGTCCTTCCCGCCTTGCCTTGTTCCCATCCTCACATACTAATCGACCTCACTCACTTTTAAGATTCTTAACAAAACTAAACTAAAAGAAAAAAACAAAATGTCTTTTATTTAACTGACAAAATCTGACCTTTATTATTTAAGACGAGCATTTCCATAAACAAACAGTAACGATCTAGTAATCCAAGAACAATTTAAAAATTTTGCAAAAATAACCAACAACAAAGAAACCTAATTTGGGGTAGCATGTTGAATCTCACTTAGTCCACTCTTGATTCTTGGTCACCCAAATGAATTCGTGAAGAAATTGGGATGAGTCGCAACAATAGGACCATTTTTTTGACACAAGCGAATGTAAACAATTACACTTTTATATAATATTTTACTAAGGTTATTTAACTCATGAAATTAACACCAATAGCGTTGAACTACACGTCTGTTAAGACCAAAGGGATTATAGCTTTTTCTTACTACATCATCCTCGCTGGCTAATTGCAGGGTACAATACGTTAATCGGAGGAAGTGCTGTCGAGTGCATTTCCGGCACGAACTCAATGTAACATTTGGCGTATTCTGAAACTTTTTGGAGAAAATTTTATTTTTGGAATAGTCTCTTTTAAAATTCCACTCTTACATTTAAATCACTAGATATGTTATCACATCATCTGGTGACTACGAAATTTATCGAAACTTTTCAAAGCACACGTAGTATAACAATGTTTTCTTACACTAAACACAGGAAACCTTATTTCAAAAAGAACTAAAAATTGTCAATGAGCTCCTGCAGTTCATTGTAGTTCTCTCAAAAACTATGAAACTTAAGATTGAAAATATATACAGTAAACCATCGTTGGCACGAACTCGCATAAGAAATTCGTGGTGAAACGAACAAAATATGGGTCTCAGCAAAGAAACGATGTAAAGAATATGAATTTTTTGTAACAAGAACACCGACTATTTCAGTCCCTTAGAATTTGAGTTAACGAGGGTTTAGTGTAATTGCACACTTAAGGGAAATGTGATTGTTTTGTACATCCTTTCAAATTTGCACCCATCAATACATATGTATACGATTAAATGAATGTGACATTTGTTCGCAGGTAGAAGTACACTCCGCATCTTACACAGGCTCTCCGCTAAGGAAGCAGAATTCTCCCATGCGACTCTGGACGTGCCACTGACGCGTTTTAGACGGCAGCTGAACGACATACGGCCAACATTTTCATGCTGTGGAATTTTTGATGTTGATATGCGTTTCCTCTTCGGTTTCTTTGGAGCGATGTTTTGTTACGTTGTCGTTTTGGCCCAAATTGATAGCAAAGATCTGTATCATGGTTAGAAACTACGCTGGAGCTGATATTACAGTCATACTACTAATCGATTTGTAACTCCTTCTTCACCTATTAAGTAAGTTCCGTGATTCCCAAATCAGGATTTTGAAATTATTGCAACTCACATTTACTCTTTTTGCACTGATTTGCGAGTTTTATTTCTTAAATAGACGCAGACATCTTTAATGAAATACATAAGAGAGCATTGTAACAATGGATTAGCACAATAATTTACTACAACATGCTACCAAAGAAATTCAACAATGACTGCTGTTACGGACGCGACGACAATGGGCGTGCGCATGGTGGAAATAATTATTTCCAGCATGGACGAGTGCTGAACGCACAAAATTATTTTGGGCGTTATTGGGTTAAAAGAAATACAATATGCCTCCCTAACAAGTGAACGTGGAGGGAAAATATAATTAGTTATTACAAGCAGTGTCATAAACGAGTACAAGGGAACGGTTAGAGAAGTCCTGCTCTCCTTAAACATTTTTAAAGGGATTCCCGTATCCTTATGTAATAAAAAATATATTCTTAGGTGTGTTGAATCTCTGATTGCCGCCTTTTTTCCTTATTCCCACTAGAAACTACTAGTATGTAGTACCATTGCTAGTAAAATATATCATATACTAGCTGACCCGGCGAACTTTGTTCCGCCTTAACAGCCGGTCCCATCTTTTTCTCGCGTCGCACTCACTGTGAGAAACTGTACAATCCTTGTTGCACTCGTGATAATAAAGCAATTGCAGATTTGTGTTTTTCTCTCAAAGAAGAATTTAAAAAACGCTCTGATATTAAATAGATAATTAAAAAATCTATTTCTTAGAAGAGCGTTTTTTTGGGAATTGATTTTTGTTTAAGAGAGAAATACAAAGCTGTAATCATAGGGACCGGCTGTTAAAGGCAATAAATAAGCAGATTTTGGAATTTATTAAGTTAAATTGTTTATTAGAAAATACAAATAAAAAAAATAAGTAAATTAATCATTCATTATTGTTCCCGTATTTTGGTGCATAGGTTGCACTCTTCAGTTAAGTACCTTGTGATACACGATATGTTTTGTTTTATTATCAGGCGCAGGTTACAACAGGCCACAATGACCGCTAACATGCGAAATCACGCGAAAACGTGCAAAAACGTGCGTTCTCACACAGGAACGCTGTCGAACGGGATAAACAGTATCCTATGTCCGTCTCCTGGCTCTAAGCTTCCTGCTCACAAATTTTCAGCCAAATCGGTACAGCCGTTCTTGAGTTATAAATAGTGTAACTAACACGACTTTATTTTATATATATAGATATCGTAATTAAAGTTCATTGGACAAGAACAACGGAACCCAGAAATGTAGTCTTATCGGATGTGCTCGCTACTAGTAGGGGCTAATATAGTTTTTAGAATTATTGACATGAGTTATATATATATATATATATATATATATATATATATATATATATATATATATATATATATATGTAATTGTATTGCAATAGCGAAAAATAATTGAAAATATTTTGAGCTGAAGGCTGAAGAAAGACTAGCTGTGCAAGATGAACTCACAGATAATAGTTTCTAACACTTAAGTGGGAAATTACCAAATAAGGGACCAAAAGGTAAAATATATTTTTTTCTAAAACAAAGACATTCAAAATGGCATTTATTCTCAACAAAATAGGTGTAACTTGTAGTGCAGAATGGTACAGGCTTTCTTGTACTAGTTAGTTCCCTAACGTCTTTTCGTCTGGGCTAGCTTTTTGCTCTTGCCCCATCATCTTTCAAACTGCTATCTATCGCCGTCCAAAGTTCAATACTTTAAAATTTTTTCTCAATTTTGCTGTTTCCAAATGGTGGAACCGAAGGGTGACATTATGAAAATTATAAAGGACGAAGGAAATTTACGAAGGAAAAACTGTCTCAATGCAATTTTGCGTTTCAAATCGGCAATTGTATGCTCCATTGAAAATAATCAATATGCAATTAGCTGATGTTAAGGTACCAAATTTCTAAGTCTCTCAATTCAATCAAACCTCAAATGGAATGTACATATAACAGAATTAAACGCTAAATTAAGCTCATTATGTTATGTATTCAGAATTCTTTCAAATTCTGTAAGCCTTCATGCAGCTCGTTGCGTGTATTTTGCAACTGTACATTCCCGCCTGTGAGATATGGCATAATATTCTGGGGAAGCTCATCCTTTAGTTCCCAGACATTTAAATTGGAAAAGAAAATTATCCGAATAATGAAAAAAATCCCATCCACGTGATCCGTGCAAGCCTCTTTTCATTGAGCTTGGAATCTTACCATTGCCTTGCCTATTTATTTATGAGTCTGTAGTATTTGTCAAAACTGACTTAACGGTGGGAACTTATTTTCATGTAATACTGATATTTATAGTTACAACAGTCGACGTAGAAATCATGTTCATCAAGTGTCAGTATCAACAGCTCACTACAAGAAATCCACATACAATACATGTACGTTACTTTACAACGGATTGCCAGATGAAATTAAACAATTAAAATTGGTACACAAATTTAAATTAAAAGTAAAATCTTTTCTGCTGCAAAACTGTTTCTATACAATTAGAGACTATACTGATCGCCAAAAAGAAAAATAATGTTTACTTTAACCAAAACAAGATATAGTATAATGAATTAGTTTACATTTGCATTGTATAAAAAAAAGACTCAATATGCCTGTAACAAATAATGTACTTAAGGGTCAATGACCCCCATCTCGATCGGGTTTTTGTCCAGTTTCCCTGATCCATTGAGCAAATGCTGAGATTGCCCCTTGATTTGCTTCTGGACGTAAATGTAGCTTCACTAGGCGCACGTTTTGTTGAACTATCCTTTTGCTTGTAGTGGTAGTAGAGCTTAGGGTGAGTTTCTATTTTGTTAACAATACAGAAAAATCAAGTCTGTTCGTTTCTTTACCGTTAAAAATAAGTTTTCTATAATTTGGCAACGAAAATATCTAGTTTTTGAAATGTTAATCTCTCGCTTTTTTAAATTTGTTATTATTATTATTATTATTATTATTATTCATCTTTCAACTATTAATAGTTAAATTGTTGGGAAGGGATTCTGAAACTCAAGAAAGCATGTGCAGATGATTTTCTCCCCCATACGTCACATACAGTTTTTTACTGTTTTTGACTAAATAAATAAATAAATAAATAATATATAAAATAATAAAATATTAAATCAATAAATAAATAATAAAAGATTAAATCACAGATTTTTTAAAAATTGCAAAATTTCAAATTTTTTCTGCCGTCTTCCTACAACGAAAATACATAAGATAGATATTTTCCTTTCAGGAAAAATATAGAGCAATATTAAGTTTTTAACTTAATTTTCTAAACTTTTTGATGAATTTAGTTAATACAAAGCCTTAGATTTGAAAATGCTCCACACCATTGTAATCGCCATAAAATTTCCAATTAGGAACGAAGTTTTCAAAACTTTTGAACATTTCAAACATTCTGAAATCTTTAAACGGCTGTACCTCATAAACTATTCGCCCTGCGACGCTTTAATTTGCATGGCAGATTCACAATAATCTGCTCTATTTTTGAAGTTTTAAACTTATTTTTCTGAAATTTTTGATGAATTTAGTTTATACAAAGCCTTCGATCGGAAAATGCTCAATACAATTGTAATCCCCATAAAATTTCCAGTTAGGAAGGAAGTTTTCAGAACTTTTTAACATTTGAAACATTCTGAAATCTTTAAACGGCTGTATCTCCTAAACTATTCGCCCTACGACGCTGTAATGTGCTTGGGACATTCACAATTATCTGCTCTATTCTGCTATCTACCACCGGATTTGGCCGTTCGGCGGTGTCGAGGGAGGGCGCACCATGGTCGGGTGACGCAACGGCGATGAGCAAGGAGGGAAGGTGTTTTCCAAAATTCACTTTACGCCGCTCCTATTCATTTTATTTGCATGATTGACGCGGCGTTGAATTCAGGAAGCACGTCGTCATTGCGCTATATGCCCACATTTTTTAATTTTGTCTCGGAACTATGAGAAAAAGAATGTAAAATGTTTGGAAATATTTTTTGAAAAAAACGGCTTCGTATCGTAAATTCTGTTTTGAAAAGGAGTCCAATACCGTTTACAGATTGAAAATTGGAGCATTTGTTCAGACGTTATCGGTCAAGTAAATTCCTTGTGATAGTGCTGCGATCTATTTTTCGGTATATTTTGCCTTAAGTGCCTATAGGCGAAAAATACAACGCTCAGATTACCTAACATTTAAACAGGACACAAAATGTGTTTTATACGTGTGTATTTAGTGGTCAAAATGGATTAAATCGAATTCCATCAAAAAATTAATTTAGTTGTAATTACGGAATTCAATAAAAATTGTATTTCTCGTGGTATAAATAATAATTAATAATTTTAGGTGATACTAGGAACCTGTGAAATATGTCGGGGCGAAATCAAACTCTCATAATTCGTTATAATGTATAATAAAATCCAATCCAAATCCTTTAATAATAAAAATAAGGATTTGTATTCATTTTAAACTTTCCTTTATTATCAATTAGTAAAAAACCTGCATTGTCCGACGTTATTCATATCTAGTCCTTTGAAAAGAGGAAAAATATTAATTTTGTATAAACCACGGTGTTTAAGATAATTACTTTTAATGTAACTGATTCAAACTTGAATAAAACACTATAATTTTCTATCATTTTATTTTACAGTACGTCGCTATTAGATTCAACATTTTTATCTCACGCATTGCTACTGACCTCTATCGAACTATCACAGAGTGCAGACAACGAATTAGGAATTTCCACAAATTCTTATATTTCATTGCTTTATTTCAGTTTGTATATTACATTTACAAATCTCTTACCATAATTCAAAAGTTATTAACTTATTTACTTATTTCCACATTACTTTTACAATTCACTACTTGGTAGCATTATATTCTTCTTTAATTTGCGTCTTGGCATGCTGTTGACACTTCGTGCCTCAAATTCCGTGATAGCCGTATCATTTCGTCATAGTTTTTCCAGATGCCTTTTAAATCCAGGAATATTAGTGATCATTAGACTATTGACCTTATTATCTATAATATTCCTTATCCCTTCAATGGGATTTATTTCTGGGCTGTTCCCTAGCCAGTCCAATACTTTGATACCTAACAACTGCAATGCCTCATGATAAATTTGAAGAAGGCAGGATGCCCCATCCTGCATGACCATTCCATCATTTTCTGGATACCACTCACTCATTTGAGGAATTAGGCAAGTATACAGGGCAAGATTTGTATTGTTCCTTCCTTATGGTACCCTAAACAAAATGCAAAGATTTATATTGTTCCTTCCTTATGGTACCCTAAACAAAATGCAATGGTTCAGTGCCATGGAGAGATATCACAAGCCATAACGTAAGTTGACCGGAGTATTAAAGTTTCCTTAACGCACTCACACTTCAACTGCTCTTCAGATAGTCACCATACTTGCTGTCTACCAATCTTGCATAATTTGCACCATCGACTCATCTGAGAAGCAAACGAGCAAAAAGGAAACGGATTAAAAGTATGAATAATTATTAATTAAAAATGTTTAAAATTTGATAAGTCTGCAACAGAAGATGGCCAATGAACCTAATTACTCATAAAGCATAAGAACAAATAATATTATCTATGAACAATCACTTGCATTTCAATCTCTATGCCTCAAAGCTCAAGAGAAACGTTTTCGCATGATGGCTGGTTTTAACTTCGGCATTTTTATTGGTTCATAATGTCATAAATTACATCCCTGAAGTCACCTACGAACTGTCTTTGTGTTCAAATTACAACCTGCGTTACGTAAAAGATCACAAATGTTCTGAACGGTAGCCTTTCTGTTTCACTTAGCAATTTTTTTCAACATTCGTTCCTGCCTTGGCGTGGTCTTTCTCAGTTCCCTACAGTTTTGCCACTTTGTCGATGTAAGTGGTTAACCTAATTCTACCTTTTAATTATTCCAACACTTTGTGGAAAAACATCACATTTCCTGGCTACTTCACACGCTGTCGAGTTCGAAAACTACAAGAAACCCTGAATTTTCCTTTTTCCCCATCGACTCAGGTCTCCTCTTTTTCTATTACTATAGTTTCCGTACTAATCACAAATGTAAACCTCAATGCATACAATACACTCGAAAAACTTTGATAATTGCTAACCTACTTTATTAAGTTCAAAACAACTTCCTTTCTCAACTGTGTTAGTGAACAAAGAGGAACAAACCAAAACACTCACTACGAATGACAGTACTTACACCATATACCGAAAAAAACTCATAATTCTAAGTTATCTTACGGTAGCCAACTGAATTACGGCCTTATTCAAGACAAGAAAGAGCCCTATATTCATTTCCACTCAGAGCAATGAACTGAAAAAGTATAAAGTTGCATTTAAAAAACCTGAAATGGGATCGAAAATAGATATTCCTAATTTGTGTCTAGTGACCAGGTACCAGCCACCGAGCTTGAGTTACATAGAGTGGTAAACGGCTAGGTCTCAGCGCTCCTAGCATGATATCAGTGAACTATGGGCCCCATGTTTCAAGGTGTCTTTGTTTTGAACCGTGTTTATCACCTTAGGGGTGTATTAGCTCTGTCTTCAATTTGTTATTCCTTTACGTAGTAAATTACTTCCTCTAACTCGTTCTGTAAACAGAATACATATTTTGAAACCGGAAAATCGATTGATGGAAATCATTGTCTCGGGTTACCCAGTCACTGGTAATCAGAGACAACCTCCCAAGGTCATTCGTAATAAGAGCCGTCAATTAAGTGGACATTAAATGTGTGGGCGGGAATTGTCTGTTTTTTGATTTGGGAATGTCAGCTACGTCCAGCTCAAATGCAAAAAACAGATTACAGTTTAGCTGACGAAGAAGCAGATAGAAATCCACTTTTCGGTGTGCTGGATTTCCGCTTTTTTCCCATTTCAGAGCGAATTATACCTTTCTCACATATTCATAGGATAACAAACAGTTTAATAACAGGAAATTATGATAATTTTAATAACGTGATAATTACGTAATAATATGCTTTCAAAAAAAGATTCATATGGTAAATGTTTAGAATATTTGTGACGTTTACACATTGTCATTCCAATGATCTTTGTCGATACTATAATAATCTTTTTCCTCGAAAACACACTTGGAACTTCTCTCAGATTGTCGTTTATTATTGGTGGCAATTTGCAAATTCTAGGACTGAAAAGGCCAGCAAAAAATGGGTGGATTCTTCTATAAGTCAGAAGCAAATTAAATTTTGACTCTGCGTTTTCGATAATGTCTTATTGATAATACACAAAATCAACAACATAATTATACCAATCCTCTACGATACTATAGTAAATATTTTGTCTATTACATGTAAAACAATATTTCATTTTTGTATCAATACACGTATAAATGAATTAATGTTTTTAAAAAATCCACATATTTATAATGAAGTACCTACAATTCTAAGGAAAAATTAATTTTCAATGTAGTACCCACCACCCAGACAACTACTCCGAAATCTATTTTAGCTTTTCCTGTGGACCGGGAGCGGTAGCTCAGTGCATCAACTGATGTCACTGTACTAGCTTTGCAGCTAGGTCGAATTCAGTCGCTGTAAGAATTCTAGCGGCCGGCTGCTCTGATCGGTAGTTTTCCGTGGTTTCTCCGATCAACACCAGGCGAATGCCGGAGCAGTACCCTACCAAACGAGCCACGGACCGCGCGCGACGTTTCCTTCCTCATCCGATCCTCTCCCCTCCCTTTACACACACACACTTAAACTAACATGCACTACACTACCACATATTCCGGGAGACCGGTCGGGAGCTTCGAGCTTGTCCCGGCTGGGACGGTGCCCCGCTGGTGGGAGAGTCCTGGTTAGGGGGAAACCCCACTAGCCGACGGTAGGTCGGCGCCAGATCTCGCCATCCAGCGGGGGAAGGTCACCGCCATCTCCTGGGAAAAAACATGCACTACACTTCCGAGACTAATGAGCAAAGCAGTTGACGCGCTCGGAAACTAAAAAATCAACCAATTTTGTGCGGACTACGTCCCGCTGGCGATGATCTGGGATGATCCAAGGTCACGCTCGGCGTCAGAAGTCCGCGACTACCTCCATCCTTCGCTCCTGTCCGTCTAACGAAGACCTTATTACATTTAATATTTTTACTTCGAACTCTTCCGGAAATTGTGAAAAGTCCTTCAAAATTGTACGTTTTCAATGATACCCTATCTGCTTGTGAAGTCTCATAAAAATCCGGGTATGCGACATGGTTAATGTTGCTTGATAAAAAATGGTGGGTCAATATTGTCATTTAAAAAATTTCAGAGGGTAACTTCCAAGCAATAACTCCTCTCAATACAACCTTTTTATCACCGGTCAATTTGGCCATTATTTATATTATTGCGATTTTACGTTTTAATTAATTGCCTAAATGTTGGAATTCTTTCTACTCAATTGAAAATGTTTCTCTTCTATTTTTATCTCCAATGAGCTCATTAGTTTGTTAATTTATGTAATTTCTATAATGTTTTATTAAGGTAATTTGATTAGTACTTTCATAATTTTTTCCCTAATTGTTATACTTAAGAAATGTTTTCTATTTTTTGTTCATAATTAAAAAGAAACAATATTCATACCGAGCAAACATTTAGAAAATTTTATTATCTAAACACATGTACATGGTATAATGTTCAGGAAAGTTCTAGATTATACATCATGTGAGTAAATTTCATTAACAAGTTTCCACTAATTAGAATGAATAAATATTCAAAAGACATGTGCCATGCCTGGTAAAATAATATTTTATTAAAAAGCGAAATTTCTATTACTGTAATTGAAAGTTACAGTTAAAAATTATTAATTCACGTTTGATAATATAACAGAATTTAATTCAATTACAACGTGAACATTCAATTACAGAAGTGAATCCATAATTTGATGATTGGATTTGGTCCAGGAGAAAACAGCTATTTTGGCAATAGCCTTGACATTTCCCACAACATTAACTATTTCGTGTTAGTCTGTTCCAGGCACTCTTACGACAATAAAAACAATAATACTTACTTTTCTCATATATACAGCAACGAACACGACCTAATAAAATTTAGTAAATCAAAAAATATCTTCACTGGTGTTCCATTATTGAAATATGAAAACGCAGTGAATTTAAATAAACTTTGTTCTAAAAAATCCTATGACTTCATCTATATTTCAACCCACGAAACACACATTAATAAAATCATTTTATTACGTGCAGCATATACTCTCTCTCTCTCTTTCTTTTAAATTCAGTCACCCCCTTTTTTAAACATTTTATATTTTTACGAAAGAAATGCGATCAAAATAAAATACCTTTGCATAAAAATGCAGTCAATAGTAACCATTTCCATTTTTTAAAAAGTGTGTCTATAAAAACTGTAAAAACGTACATACAAATTTTACAAAATTTACAATATACAGTTTTCAAAATAATAATTTATAGTGGAAATACCTGACACATAAATATTCGGTCACATTGAATATAGTGTAATAACTTGATAACTTGTGGGGTAATCTTTACGTGTATTAAAATGGTTAGAGTAGAGAGCCGGTAGATCCTTGAGACAGCGCGAAGTTTTAAGGTGCGTGCGCACTGGGTCGGTTTGGCACGGACCGTCAGGACCGGACGGACGGACGGACAGACAGACAGTTGGATGGACAGACGGTCGGACAGATGGGCTGACGAACAGCAGGCCGGGTGGGTAGACAGACGGACGGACGGAGAGGCAGACAGACACACCCACAGACGGACGGACTGACGGATAGGCAGCCGCCTTTTTCTGGGTCGGCAGCAATAGGCTCGGGCGGGATGGAACGGACACCTCAAACAGTTTTTGAGTCAGTTTGTTGTATCGGGTATTGTGCCGCGCACGAAGGCTTCATGATTTAAGTAAAGAAGCAATGTGTTCATTTTCAATAGTAGAAGTAAATAAGGCAAAGAGTAAAAAAAAAAAAAAGATTCTCTTATTTTCATCTACACCGGACGAGAATGATAGAGGCAATAACATCTTAACTCCCCCGATACTTAAATAACTATTAATACTGTAGGAATTATCACGAAAAAATTTGCAGTTAAATTGGTTATTTTAAAAAATATACTACATAAATTGATCTTTTGGTAGACATTGTAAATATACAAAATTAAATTACCTTAAGAAACAGAATCATAACTGCAATACTTTATTTAGGAACTTAAAATAATTGTCACAGAAAACACACGATAATTTACGTAAATAAGACACTAATAATTTGTATTAATTAAAGTATCAATGTAAATTAAACAACAAACTTATGTGTCAATTCCAAATATAGCATTTATTCCACAAATCTACCAAGCTTTACTAATAATGCTTTTAAATATCATGTATTCGAAATTTGTCAAATACTACTCCCTGATACACAGAGTTTAGCTAACCAACTAAATTACGTTTCCGAGTGTTCGGGAATGCATAAAATGAAAAGTAATATTATGTTCAATTCGTGATAATTCTGGAACAAGAGAACCAAATTGTACTCATTCCTTTTAAAATAAAAGCTTCAATTTGGAATATTTTTCTCCTCCCTCGATGGTCCTGCAAGCACTTTTCACTGAGGCATTGCCCCGATGGCAGTTACGGTTATGGATAAGAGCATTTTCAATATAGCCCAGTCAATTAAGATCAAAAAATGGCAATCAAAGGAAAAATACCCCGGAGTTTTGAATTTGGCATGATTGTTTGTTGGTATCCACTACATAACATCCTAAAAATCTTCTAGTGTGGGAGGTGATCCGGGCGCGAGGTGACCGTTTGAAGGTGCTTTTTCGACGTTTTTTGCATATATCTCCATAACCATCAATGCCAGAGAAAATTATGTTACATACAAAATTAAAATAAATAAAATTTCCTACAAAACAGTACCGATACGATTTTGTTGTCAAATTCGCTATTTTAGTTATATCAATGTGAAAAGTTATTGTTTTGTTTACAAGACTTTAGTTACCTCTTATAAAAATGATGTTAGGGTAAGTCCAGTGCACGGAAGTAATTCTATTTTTGTTAACCATTAATCAACGATATGTACTTGCAAAATTTTTCGCAAAATACAGGACCATTCTACATGTTTACAAATCTTACTTGGACTTGTGAGTATCCGTGATCATTGGGGTCCAACATTACACCGGTAATGAAAACTGATAATGTACATTGCCAACATTCAAACTACATAAAACAATACAAATGGAATAATATTTACCGTGAATATTTAGAGACAAGTAAATCTGAGGGTGTCAGTGACGAACGAAACGAACTTTAATGTTTGGCGAAATGATTAGACAATTGGGAAAGCTCCAACATTCCTAAATTACTAATTTCTTCAACAGTTTTGCAATGAGTTATGTTGTTTTCCTAATGACAGCCGGAGTTAATCAGGATATTTCAATTGTTTTATGTAATTTGTATATTGACAGTGTACACAATTCTTTACCAAATATTTGTACTCGTTCCTTATCTGTGGATTATCATTTTCGTACCCCAATGACCCCTGATACTCGCAATAAGATTTTTAAATGTTTAAAATATTCATGTTTTGGCACAAAATATGCAAGTACACATTGTTGTCAAATGTTGAACTACAATAAAATTACTTCCGTGCACTGAACGTATCAAAACAATTTTATAAGGGAGATAACTACGTCTTTCTAAACAAAAACAATAACTTTTGAAGCCTATAACTCAAGACTAAAATGGTTAGATAGATTTATTAAAGTTTACTTTGAGCTAATGCTCGGTGGCAAACATTACAATAGTACCGAACGGTAACAAACAGTAAGTTAAGTTGACAACAAAATATTAAAACAAATATCTTGTAGGAATTGTTTTGCCTACATTAATTTTTTTATAGAACATAATTTCCTGTAGGATTAATAGTTATAATGATATATGCAAAAAAATAAAACTTCGAGAAAGCACTTTCAAAAAGCCGCCCCGCCCTCGGTTTACCCCAATACTTCAGAATTTGCAGTGTGTTATGCAGTAAGTACCAACAAATAATCATGCAAAGTTTCAAAACTCCGGAATTTTTTCACTTGTGTCGAATTTACCTGGGCTAATAGAAACAAGCAAAGGAAAAAATAATACATTTTTACAATCCCTAAAACTATCAATTATGAATCTATATAAGGTCATTATGAGTCAATACTAAGATTTTGTCATTGGTCCTCTGAAGTTAAAATTATCCACAGGTTAATGGATATATTCGTTGAATCACACACTAACTTTTGCATTTCGGTACAAGTGCTGTTACATTTACCTGTACAAGTACAATTACATTTCCCTGTACAAGTGCTGTGAAACAGCATTTGCAAGTACATGATCAAGGTAATAGTAACAACAAATAAGTTCATAAAAACCACTTACCTAAGAGATATGTACGACCATTTCACTGCCATAAAAAGCATCTAGGTGCAGTATGATGCTTAAAACACTTACAAAATACTATTAAAAACATTGCTAGGGTGGGAAACATAGCCCCAGTGTCAAAGCATATGAAGAGAAAAGGCGCGACAAGTGCACAGAACCTGTACGTCAAAGAGTAAAAAGAAAAATACGCAAAGAGCAAGAAGTTACGCAGTATGGAACGTATAAATTAGTGAAGCAGGTCAAACAATCTTTAAATGGATATTTTATGATACTAAGGGAGGATGATGGTTCATGTAACACCTAACCCTACGTAAATAGACATTTGTAAAAAACGTATCATCAGTCAACATATCTTCTCCCATTGACATCGTGGACTGTATCTATCATCTCCTTGATAATTTTTAATTGTTTTCTTTCTTGGTTCTAGTACAGTATCTTATTTGTCAAAATCGAAAGAATGTTTCTCATTCTCATTAAACAAATGCTTAATTAAAGTAATATGTGCATTACCTGTTCTGTAATTCGTTTTTTATATTTCAAAACTGGTTGTCGGCCACCCTGTTCCATGTAAGTGAATTAGCAGTCCTTGCAAGGGATTAATTGTAGGGATTTGATGTTGAAGCTGAATTTATAGTATGTTTAACATCTTTTAAAAACTGAAGGCATATTATTTATTATTTCGTTTATAATTTTGAGGTTGTACTTGGTCAAGAGTTTTCAAGCTTGGCAGAAATGTTATTCATGAAGGGAAGTACAATTCAGTTTGTGTGACAAGGCTGCTGAGAGGGGTGGAAATGGTCAGAGAGAAAATGTTCCTTGTCTAGGTCTGATACAATTTGGCCATAAATTTAATAATGGTTGGCCTGATTTTTTATAACACTGTAGTAAACAGAAGTCTATCATGAGAGTTATTAATTGTACGTTGAACAGTATGATGAGTTTGTGAGGAGGGATTGACACCTCCTGAGCAGGAATCTAAATTTAAAAAAACATTAATAATCTTTACAAACACAATTATTAATAATTACCTTAATACAGAGTCCATACAAATTTTTTCTGAACTCAAGAGATGAGGAAACTAAATGACCAGTGGTAAATGACAAATTATTTAAAATAACGATGAATGTATCATAATATTTTATCATGTATAAAATTACAACTGCAAGTCATAAAACATTAATAAATGCTATAAATTGTCTTAAAGACAATAGAAATTATTGATGTAATTAATTCTTGAAGGATATATTTGATGAACATTAGTGAATTTAAATGATTCACTCACCTGTACCTAATCTCTATAACTGATTGGTGATATACATATATAAACAAAATGTGCAATAAAATTATTTTTTAACTGTAGTGTGAATAATTATAATTAATTACATATTTGGCATAATTCTTCAAATAAATATTATTAATTCAAGTGTCAAAATATCCTAATATCAAACTCATTTATGTCAGCTCAAAAATACAGAGAAAACACTTCTGTTCAATTCAAATTTGAGCTAACACTAAACCGTAAACTAACACTCAAATTATCTTAAAATATATGTAGTGTAGACAAAGGTTTTATACTACAGTGTTATTCTGTTTGTTCAGATTAAAGTTTGAAAATCAAAATGAACATTTTATTAAGGAATTCCGCAAAAAAAAATAATTCAATAATTTAATTTCATTCATATCCCAAAACCAAGTTAAACAATGCAGTTAAACAATTAGTTGGTCATGTGCAGGGCTAGGATTTATACGGAATAATATGTATCTAAGTATGTACTACTTACATATAGACAAAACATCTTTAAAGTTTGGAGTAAAATGTGGACCAATAAAAATGGAATAGAATATTAACAGTGAAAATAATATAATTTTCAATTTTTTAGAACAGCAAAGAACTTAGTTTTAATAGTAGTTGAAAAACAATATTTAATTTTGTATTACAGTAGATTTACCATAGTTATGATGCTGATTACTGCATTTCTGAATTATTTTCTGATCATTACCCATTTACGTATCTTTTTTTGTTCAAATGTGAAACTTCCCTTTCTATCTCTAAAAATTTCTTTTTACGGTATAAAATTCTTCTCAATACCAGAAGTAGTTATGGATTCCATCTGGAAACTTGCAATATATTGTGCAATTAAATCCCAATCTACTTCTACAATTTGTTCACCCTTTAAATAGCAATGGAACTTAAAATTATGTTTCAAGTATAATTTTGAAAGAATAAATTATGGAATATTTTGCATATAAGATATTTGAATGTGCAAAGATATGTTATTTCTTCTTAAATATTCTAAAATATTTATCCTACCAAGATATTTGTAAAAATATGGATAATAAAATGACTATTAAAACACTTGAACCGACTGATTTGTAAATACCTGACACATTTTATCATATTTAATGAACCATTAAAAATTTTATTAAACCTTATATTGGATTGTGTTGAATAAAAATGCATAAAATACTATTATTACATTATATACCTACCCATGGCCATGAGAAACGTTACTTAATTTAAAGTATTCTGCTCAGATATAAAAGAAATTATAATAATACAAAATTATGGTGAATGTATATTGCTTTGAATTAAGTGAGCATGCTAACCTATCAAACCACACATATACTTGGATGGGGAGAACCCTACAGAAAAGTCTAATTCTTCTTTGAACACTGATTAAAAAATATTTGTTATGAAAATATAATATTAACTCATGTGTGACATGTTACTGGAGAAATCTGGGTTTGATTGTAACGGCGGCTGGAATTTCGACAGTAGCCAGGTATCTAAGGCGAATTCAGCTGCTCTCTGGAGGACATTTGTAGCTGCCGGCTGTTCTAATCAGTAGTTTTTTGTGGTTTCTCCGATCAGCATCACGCGAATGCCGGAGTAGTACTCTAACAAAATCACCGCACGCGATCTTTCCTTCTTCTTCCATGTCCTAGCCTCGCCTCTTACGTGCAATACACAACTACGCACGTCGAGATATCAGTCAGGAATTTATAGCTCATTCCGCCTGTAACAATGACCCGCTGGTGGGAGACACCTGGTTGAAAAAATCTCGCTAGCAAATCATGTAGGTCTACACCTTGACGCAACGCGTCTCCAAGCCCCTTAAGGGGCGTTGAGCACTTTGCACTGGGGAGTAATCCTCCATTAATGTGCTTTTATTTCTGGAGTATTCCTCCGTTAATTACTATATTTGTCAAGTCTCGTCACGTCGCAGTCAGTGCCTTTTATCCCTTCGGCCAGGGAGTCGACGGCGTTAGATCCCGGGGTTCCTGGCCGGTCACCCAACCAGGAACCCGCGAGTCTCGAATTCGCTTAACCTTCGTGACTTCACGGAGCGTTGTAAACGAATTCAGCTAGCGCCGCCGGCTCATGGAACTCACCATACTGTGTTTATTATTATTATTATTATTATTATTATTATTATTATTATTATTATTATTATTATTATTATTATTATTATTATTATTATTATTATTGGCGAATTCTCCCCAGAAATGGAAGACGTTAAGCAAGTAACTCGATCAATTTTTCTTTGAGTTCTTGTTGATCCAATAGGCTTTCATTCTTTCCGAGAAGGCTCGTTTACGTTCTTCTGACCATTTTGGTCTGTACTGTTTTTGTTTAGGTTGCTCTGACATAACTTCCCATTTGTCTACTTTGTGTCTGAAGGTGTCTCTTTCTAAAATGTCTGCTGGTCTTATGTTTGCGTTTTTGAGGTCCTTTCGAATTTCATCTAGCCAAGGTGTGGAATTTTTAAGTGACGTTATATAATTTAGTATCCTTTTTGTCAGTCGCTTTTTCGGTAGTCTGTTGAGATGACCAAAGAATTTCATTTGCCTTTTCCTAATATCAATTTCGATGTTTGAAAACTGTTCTGTTTTAATTGTTTGCAGCCTGTAAACGTCTTGGGTATGTCTTGCTCCTACAATTTTCCTAATGATCTTTCTATACAGTGTTTATTATTATTATTATTATTATTATTATTATTATTATTATTATTATTATTATTATTAGGCTAATGCCATTATATTTGAGGACATATCTTTACCTCTTTTCCGCTGCTTCTCGGAGTCATAGAGCTATCTTTAGCTTCTATTGAGTGACTTCGCGGTCGCCCACCGCTCGCTCACAGGCCAAATACCCCGTTGCGACCATCCATTGATTCTGCCTCGCCCACGCTGTGTGCAGGTGCGAAAGGGCGTTTCAATATCGTCGCGTTCATGCTCCCCAATATAGTATCATATATCGACAAAAGCTTTCGCAAATTGGATCTCATGGAAATGGAGATCAACGTCCCACTACGTTGGTATCAAATGAAAAGTAAGGGGAAAATATAAAACCTGGTAATACGGTAATCAGCTGAGGGACGGCGTAAATTTTTGCGTGAACGATGGAACTGCTGTTTATATTATGAAGGGATCTAAATTGATTCATAAATAAATTGTTTTTGAAATTAGGCTTAAGCTAAATTATTTACCAACATTCGCCACTACTATTATTGTTATTGTTAATATTATAATTATTATTATAGATGTTATCGATAAATTAGCTTATGTACCAAAGGCAAAATTTATGAAAAGAACACACAAGAATATGTGATAGATGTTTATTTGGTTAATGGAAAGCGCTTTCATATGAACACACATGTTGAACATTGCTACCGAGGATCCTGCAATGAAGACATGATGGGGAACTATATTCGGGGACTCATTCGTGAAAGTGATAAGATATAGGATAAGACTCTTGAAAAACTATACATTCATAGGTTCCTTATCATCACTTTGAAGAATTCTGGATAAAATATGTTATAGATTTCATTACTGATATGTTCCTTTTTTCTTTACATAAACATAAACTCAAAAATTTGTACATTTCCTTAATGACAGCACTCAAAGTTCAACTTTTCGTTCTCCTGTTCACAAAAGCTCCATTTTGCAGGAAAGTAAGATTTTTCATATTTTTGTGATAGAACCAATTAGAAAATGATATTTATTACCCAGATACGAAAATTGTGAGTAGTAGCTCATTTGATCTTTCTTGATAAGACGAATGGTTTGCCCCTTTGTCGTACCATTCTAGAATTCTATGGGAGATTTCTGAAGAAAAATATGTTTTCGAGGGTTTCTCTTTCTACTGTAGAAACACAATGTGAATTACTATGTTGCCTTTCCGACTTAATGTGAAACCTTAGGACATGATTCATGAGACAGAAAATGGTTTATGTAATGAAATATATTTTTAAACAAAATACGTCCCTCGATTCTTTAATCTGAGGCAAACTTGGCAATTGCATTGTTTAAATTTCTAATTATTGTATCCAAAAAAGCTGCACGCTAAGCTAGTACTTGTCAGTAACATACATAACGCTAATAAACATTTTGTAACATCATTGTTTTCAAATTCTCACATTTCATTATAATGAATAATAGCTTTATTTTCGTGAGTTCGAAATGAAATTTTAAAAAACTTAACTGTTTGCAAATAAATACATGATTATCTAAGAAGTTCTATGCAGAACTGTACTCCATTGATACAATTTGGCAGTATTGTAAAGGAATAGTATAAAAATTCATATCTATATCTTCTATACTCTATACTAATATATAAAGACAGAAGTGCGTTGTCTTCCAACGCGGTAATCTCTGAATCTACTGAACCAATGCCGATGAAACTTTTGTGCTAACTTCCTTTAAAGGTCTGGAGTACTATAGGCTATGATTTACAACCATAAACCGTAATATATTTACAAAATAATTACTTTTCTCGACATTTTTGGCATAGCTTTACATCACAGATTCAAGAGCGCATCAATGTCAATAGTTTAGCTGTGCGCCACCAGAGGATGACGTCCGAGATCTACTACTGGTTTCATCAATGTCCAGAATTATTACGAGATTCATTGGACTTTGAATAAGGTTATGTAATGTCCCTGTATGAACGGTGGTGATTTGTTAGTTCTGAACATTGGTGGAATATTTGGAAGAAATCGGTAACTAAAGTGGTAAAGATGACAAGGTACATGCATTATCCTTAATCCGTGGTATGTACAAAGTGGCTATAAAACATTGGAGTTTGAATTTGTACAGAAATTGAGGTAGGTTGAGACAGTGCAATGTACAATAATATATAGTACAGAATATACAGTAATCTACAATGTATTATATATAGATATCGTATACATTCTAAACAACCTCTTCTTTTACAGAAATTTGTAAACATTGAATTTCTTGAAACAATGCGAGTGTCAAGTTGTCAAAACAGATTATACAAGTGCGAATAGATGGGCAGTCTATAAACGTTTTGAAACGGCTATTAAGAGAAGTGCGACTTGCTGAAGTACTCACTCGCACTATTGAAAATAATACTGCAAGGAGGGATGCAAAAGTAAATAATTCTCTACGTAGTAGGGTTGCTTTTCAATAGCACTCACAATTTGACTATTTACACAGTTCTCATGTTCAAATTGGTAAAATGTAAAATGTTTGTATGTTTTGGTTTCATCCAGTTGATTTTTTCTTCATTATGTGCAGAAGATTAGTGCAGTAGTATGTAATTAAGCAATGATCACTAACATATTGAGACTAATCTGTGCTATTATTTTGCATTGCAATTGCTCCCAACGCATGAATTGGTTTCTGTTATTCACATTTCAAGATCCTTAATATATAGCACTTCAGATCAAATAATGAAGCTAATATGGTTTTGTTCAGAAGATTGTCAATTTAGTGTTGATGGATCAGTATTGTTCTCATGCTTCAATGTTATGATTAATTGATTTACATAAAAAAATAAGTTTTATTCTACACGTAGTTTAAACTTATATATATTTTTCGTCTTCAAAATAATTATAAATACTGGCAATTACGTTCAATATTGATACTTTCATTTACTTTTATTATTATGATTCGTCAATTACGTTTTGACATATACTTTCTTATTCCATATCTATCTTCTAGCGTCTCCGTGCGAGAATTCTGGCATGTTAAACTTCGCTTGAAACAGTCAGTCCCTTCAAGGTCACGATTTGACAGATCAATTTCAAATATTTGTTTATGAATACAAGAGAAGACAAAATATAAAAAAGAGTAAGTTTTACAATGTGACAATTTATTGACAGTATTGGAAGTAATATGTGAAACTCCACAAAAAAAATATACGTGAGTCTACAAGTATTTTATTCTGTAGTTTAGAATTGTTTATTGTTTTTAGTTATAAAGTGAAGAAAGTTTAGGAGCTGGAAGCCCAAATAAGAAAAATATAATTTTTTGTGAAAAAGTGAGCGAGGTAGACCGGAAATTTCCAAATGGGGGTGAAGAGAAGACAGGGCTATCGAAGCGTGGCCGTGCAGAGCATGGCAGGGAGGAGCAGGGCAGAGAA
This sequence comes from Teleogryllus occipitalis, assembly GCA_011170035.1. Taxonomy (NCBI): domain Eukaryota; kingdom Metazoa; phylum Arthropoda; class Insecta; order Orthoptera; family Gryllidae; genus Teleogryllus; species Teleogryllus occipitalis. The sequence goes on along the minus strand of BLKR01001131.1, from coordinate 48,924 downwards.
GGGATGCAACAGAAGAGATAGTAGGCCCCACCGCAGGGAATGAAAAAATGGAATTCCTCTCCCTGACTAATAATTTACTATAAACCCGAGCAACGCCGGGTACACCAGCTAGTTGGTAAATAATTTCGATCTTATAAACTACAATGAGATTTACACCCGAAAAAAATTGAGACGATATTTCTCTGTGCTTTGAAAACTTTTGGTACTTTGCGTCCAATACTTGTGTTAACATTAAGTATCTTTTGGGGAGAATTGTGTGTATGAAATAATATTTGGGGTTTCCCTTCATTGGGCACTCTAAATACGATATATTTTCAAAAGTTCAAATGGACAATTCTTTGAGCATTTTTCTGAATAAGAATTAGGGAATTACTGATTGTAATATCTTTATAAACTAAATGAATTATAAATGAAAAGACTTTCCGCAAGAACGTATTACTTTACCTCGAAAAACATACTAAAGTAAGATTGCTCGTTGCGCCTGCTGTTTGCAAGAACTCTTTTAAAACATGCGCTTACGACACATCCAAAACAGTTTCTTCGACTCTAGTTTCACAATAATTTTTCCCTTTTAATTAACTTCTGCGATTCTTTCTCATTCCATTTCCATGCAAATTTTCTCCGCCAACACAGTGAGCTCTTATCACGATTGTTTCAATTAAATCTAAACAGTCCGTTGCTTCCATTTCGAAAGTGAATCTATACGTATTTGCACAGGAACAACGATAAAATCCTTCCAAAACAACGGAGACGTTCAGACCGCTTTGATGCTGGGCTTATCATTTGTGAAGTCACTGGAGTTCTGACGATCGAGCCGACCGTTCGTGAGCCCCATTCCATGAAGAAGCGTACTTCTCGGAGACTGCCGTTATGATAAGCCAAGTCGACAGAATTTCTGGGGTAGCGGTCCTCTTTCACATAATCGTATTGAGCGTCTGACACAACAATGGGAACTCCAAACGTATCATGAAAGTCGGTCTGTGTTGTCTACTGTGACGTATTTAGTGACTTATGTCCCACAACAGTTTAGAACACAGTAAAACACACGGAGTTAATTTTTAATCATTAATATACATTATTACATTAATTGAGGTGTCGTGAAATTTAGTTAGCACATTTGAGTAAAGCACAAACGATCTGCAAAGCCACTCGGTTAAGCAACCCGATTGAGGTGCCTGCTTTATAGATTACAATTTCACGAGTAAAAAGTGTTTTAGATATGACATCATGCTTCATTCGTACTCTGGATTTTTAAAAGTTCTGAGAATCTCTAGCATGGTATGAAAACTTATCTTCAAAGAGAACATTTATATTATTTAATATCGTTCCTACCTAAATTATTTCCGTTTCTTTTAATTTGCAGATTCCCGGTCGCTCTATGGAATTGGGAGGGATTTTGAAGGTATTTGACAGTGGCATACAGAACCCAGTAAAACCCAGAGGTTATTTTTAATCATTAATATAAATTATTACATTAATTGACAGTTATTTGCATTAAAATAGTTAACTTTTAATATTTATGTTAACTCAGGTAGTTAACAATAAACATAATATAAAGATTCGCTAGGATTTAGGAGTTGAATCGAAGGAACTATTTTATATTTCTTTGTATCAACACACATTTTACTTCGTCACGGCTAAGCGCTAACGAGGAGAAACAAGAGTGAAAGTGGAGCGCTGGATTCTCATTCCAAATGGGAAACGTGGGTGCCTCGGATATATGCTAAGGAATCTAGCTACTACGCTTCATATATGAAAACACACAGTAACCAGATAATACATACTGAACATTTATTTCCTTTCATTATTAGCTCAGGAAATTCCAAATGTAAATTTTTACAAAGTTATTTGATAGAATCTAGTTTTCATGTAGTGGTAACAAAAACATGTCAAATATCTTCGTTACTTGATGTGATTCCATACAAACTCAAAGGAATGATCTCTTACAGCTATTTACACCACCACCACCAACAACAACATACAAAACAAAAAACAGTGTTTCCTTGGCTGACTATGACAACTGAATGGCAAGGTCCAGATCACTTTTAAAAAACTACAATAGCCTAAGAAGATTGTTATTTTTCAATCCCAAACAAAACAGGCAAAGTGAACCAAAAGATGCTACATCCAATGTATGTGCCGGATGTGTATTCTCCTCGCCTCCGGCCTTAGTCTAATAATATTATTCCGTTAATTTATAGATTTTCGTAATGCAATTTAAAGCCGCATACACTTAATATTTTGATTGATGAAGATTGGTGAAGTTTCATTTGCGAGTACAACATTTAATAACTTCATTGTTTTACAAAATATTCTCTGAATTCGTTGCAACTGAAATTAAAATTACTTTCAGTTCGTATTGCGAGATTTATAGCTTCATTTCAAGTGCTGTTTTCAGTCATCCCCAAATAATTCATCATTGGAAACACCCTCTGTAGGCGCAATGTGGCCAAATCATACTAAAATCTAGAATTCGTAGTCATTCAATTGAGAAATGGAGATGCACAATATAGTTGATTACAATCCAATGATTGATTGAATATTAGTGATGCTGAGCGCGTCAACGGCCAAGGTCATTAGTCCCGTAAGTGTAATGCATTTTTTTGCTCGGGAAGTGTCGATGATCTTGAGTGGATGGTGAGATCCGGTGTCGACTCTCGTCGGCTTCCGGGGTTTTCCCTAACCAGGCAACTCCCACCAGTGGGGAATCATGCTTGGAACTTTCTAGTGATTAGGTGTGAATGTGCATGCAAAATGTGCTGCTAGTATTTCGACTTCCTCCGTAAGAGAATATTATTTCCATTAACTTTTGACGGATACTGTATATATAAGAATTTTCTTTGTGAATGGCCAAAGATAGTTATTTGTAGTGTTTGGTTCCTCAATAAATTAATTGCATTTCTCTTGACTGTATTTTCCAATTGCCTTTCTGCATAAATGAGTTACATGATTCTTTATTTAGTTCTGGGGTTAATACGGAATTCCAAAGCTTTCTGGATTTATTTCTGACTTATTCATTCAGTACTTTTTGGAGACAGTGTTTTTCAGTTTCTTTCTGATATCTAATATTTTTGTATTTTGGGAATTAGTGGTTGTTTAGATTGCAATTCACTGCTTGATTGATTTTGTCAGGCACCTGTAAGGGTTCTTTTACACGCAACAAACATGACATGGCCACTGTGCCTTTACGGCCCTTCGAAAACCCATCCACCTCAGTCGGAATCGAACCCGCGCCCTGGGGGTTCAGAGGCCCAACCATTCGCTCACAGAGGCGCACAGCCATGAGGAGAGGAAGTGTCTGGCCGCGGCGGTGGGCGTGGTCACAGCCGCGGGCAACGGCCTCCCACCACCGCGTGTGGGCAGTTCGGGCGGCGAAGTTCGGCTACAGCAGCGCCGCTCCGGCCGATGGCAGATGGGGGCGGGGTCGGTGGCGGATGTGAAAATTCGGGGAAGCCTCCGGTTATGGGCGCCAAACAGGCCTCTTTGGTCCTCCCAATAAAACTTGTTGGAGGGGGAACTGCAAAATAAATAAATATACATTATATATGAATGGAGATAATAGAAATAATCACCTGCAATGAAATATATATTTTACGCTATGTTAAGATCTTATATTCCAACATACATATTTTGAGGAATTTCACCTCATCTTTAGTGCTCCCCAAGTAACGCCGGATAAAACATGGATGTTAAATACTCACCCTTGCCGGCGCCAGCTTGTGTTCTAGTACAATGGTAACGAGGCGGTATGGGAAGGTTTAGAGACTGTGTAAAACGCCACAAAATGTCAGCATATGGACACGCGCTATAATAGAAGTGCTTCAAGAGAGTGTGTGTGTGTGTGTGTGTGTGTGTGTGTGTGTGTGTGTGTATCAGACGGTAGACAGCGAGTTCTGTGTCACGTTTTAACACGATTAATAGTTAGCTATGTTAAAATCTGACAGATACTACATTTATTTTTACAAGTATTGTCTTTAGTTCAGCATAGCATAAGTTAACTTACCTATGGCAAGACACGGTCGTCCGAGATATTTGGAGAGTTCTCCACACAATCATAAACAGGACAATTTCTGCATTTATATCTGGAATGAACCAAATTACAAATTAGCAGATACAGTTTCAATGCAATTGTTTACTTACTGAACTGTACATTAATTCGAATCAAACAAAATACAATTCAACGCCATGTCCAACAGTTAACCGGGATAGAAAAAACAGTAAAAGTCCTATCATCTGGAGATATCCCAAACAAATCGCGGTCAAGGTCTAAAACAACCACTACTACTGAAATTTATGAAACAAATATCAGAGCCTATTCACAAACTTGGTCGAATTCTTAAGGCTGGTTTACACGTTGCCAATACTCGAGTACCAATTTCGGGCTTGCCAGCACCTAGACAGCACTGGCTCTTTTTGCGACTGCCAATAGCTGTTTGCACAAGGCTAGTAATGGCATGCAAGATGAGATATTTTTCCTGGTACCCGTAGATTATATGTGCTCTTTGCCACGTGCTGCTGGGAGTATCCGGCTCGCAAGCAACAGTGTGCAAAGCAAATGATCCGTACGTATGAAAAGTTATAAGTTGTAGTCAATTGTTAAGTATAAGTAGATAAATAAGTCAATAAAAATAAATAAATTAACTTAAAATAATTAAAATAAGTTAAATAAATTAAAATTAAATTAAAATAAAATGAAACGGTTAAAATAAAACACATTAGGAGGCGAAGGGAAGTAGGAATCGGAAATGTTAGGGCAGAGGCGTTGGTGCGGTCGATTTTCTGTGGTGCTGTTTGTTTTCAGGTGCGGAGGAGGCCAAACACTGGAAGGAGAATGCCTGACGCCCGCGCCAAATAAATAAATGGTTTAAAAACCGGATAGATTAGCATGCACTCGGCTTCTGACGGCAGGTTTTTCCCCCTTCAGGGTTTTTTTCCTCAGCCGTACCTTATGGTCTCTTTTACGCGGCTTTGATGCGAAGGAGAGACCATTTGGGGTGAATACCAGAATTCGAAAGGTTAGAACGCGGTAGAATGTAGGTATTGTAATGGCTTAAAGGCCTTCGGCCTAGCCACATTGCATCAAGTTTTCTAATTTGTCTGTAATAATTACCTATTAAATAAATAAAATAAAAATGATCCGTAGACTTTTTATCTTATTCACTACACCTGCCTTAGAGAAGTCATCAATCCTCATTCCATTTGCAATTGCCAGAAGTGGCGCATTCCTGGACGCACTTATTCAGGTACAAAAATGGCCCACAAATTATCCCATTCAGGACACACTAGGCAGTTTCTTCGTCCGTCAATTGGAAAGTCTTCTACATCTCAGTCATTTTTATAAATAACTAGCAAAATATCGGACGTTGCCCGAGCTTTGTTCATATTCAAACCTTGCGAATGAGAGAAAAGATCTATTTTATATAAACCACGGCATTTAAGATTATTATTTTTAACGTAATTGGTTCAAATTTTAATAACATACCATAATTTTCATTCGTTTTATTTTACAACTCATTGCTATTAGATGAAATTTTCATTATCGTATGCACCTCTACTCTCCTGTAGCGAATAAATTAGGTACCAGTTTTGCTGCAGCACTACTGACCGCTGGCGGAATATAATAGGAACCACGTGCATTAAGCGAGAGGCGATAAATTGTCGCGGTGCATCTACAAACATATTATTTACATTATTTATTTTCCGCATTTGGGTTGAGTTAATTTTTACCAAACTTTGCTAGGACAGTGCGATAATCTCTTAGAAGAGTCTGTAAAAATTTCATATCTATTCATACGCTACTTTTTGTGGTATCGATGTCGGTTACACGGTTGAATTCACTTTTATTAGTATAGATTATAATAATAAGCTTACGTTGACCACGCGAATCACCCTGTAAAGATAAACCTATATAAAAGGTGTTGTACGTATTACACGGGTGCATGCCAGTAAACCAAATATTCTGGTTCAGCTGGCACCGCCAGTGACTGGCGCGAAGGTCTTGCGTTTACACTTTGCCAGTCACCACTTCCCAATTACTAACAACCTCAACGGGCAAGTTTACTAGCGACGTGTAAATCAACCTTTACGATGGGCAAGTGGTTCGTGTCCATACCTCTCGCAGACACTGAGCTCAATGATTTGAACTTGCGGGAAGCTTCAATGCAACAAAAAAGAAATACCTCATCAGTGGCGTTGGTGTCACCCGGTCCAAAACTAATGGTATCACTCCCTAAATTAAATATAAAAATATCTACGTCTGAATAGTCTATGTCTTATTTAATAATAATAATAATAATAATAATAATAATACAAGTATATTTTCACGATATGAAAGATAATTTTTACATTATTGTATCAAGATTAAAAATAAGATAAATTAATCGTCGAAATTGAGACTCTTGGACCACAGAAGAATTGGGGCTCACTGCTTATAGTTTCGCATTTTACTTTACATGATTTTTCTTTGCTTTCTTAGTATATATGGTTTAATTGTATAACTATATATATATATATATATATATATATATGTATGTATATATATATATATATATATATATATATATATATTAAATATATCATTAAAATTATATAATTCGTACTATGAAAATTGATAATTGTGTCACTCCTAAAACAGTGCCCCCCGAGGCACCCCCCAGCTACGCTACTGTACCTCATTTCTTTCTTCCATCTAGAAAAACCTGAAGTAAAATCTTCAAGCTTTGCTTTTGATCGCCAGAAAATTCTTGCAAGTTTCTGCCCAAAGAAAGGAAAAATGAAATTCTTTTATGAGCCATGCACAATGACAAAATGGTGAATAATAAAACAAATAAATTGGAGATCATACAATTTTACAACGAAACCTAAGGCAGTGATGACACTTATGACCAGTTGTGTCACGAATATCGTGACAAACACACACACACACACACACACACACACAATCTCAGGTGACCGCTGCGGTACCGCAATTCTCTTTCAATGTCAGTTTTCCCTAACCAGGTATCTCCCACCAGCGGGGCACCGCCCCAGCCAGGACGAATTCTAAGCTTCTGACCGCTCTCCCGGTGTGTTAGTGTAGTTCTTGTTAGTGTGTGCAAGGGGAGAGGATAGGACAAGGAAAAGGTAGGAAAAATCGCGCGCGGTCCGTGGCTCGTTTGTTAGGGTATTGTTCCGACATTAGTGTGGTGTTGATCGAAGAAACCACGGAAAACTAGGGATCAGAGCACCTGGCCGCTAGAATTCTCCTCCAGACAACTACAGAATTCTACCTAGCTGACAAGCTAGTGTCAAAACCATATCACCGTCAGAACTCGAATCTAGGACCTTCCAGTCAGAGGAACTGCAGAGACATCAGTTCATGCCCTGAGCCAACTCTCCCGGTCACATTGGTTCAAGATTTATCCTCATTCTTTCGTAAAAGTGCTCCACGATATGTGTTTCTGTGACCAAAACTCGCACTTGTTTACCACACCATTTAAATACTTTCTTTATAGTAGGTATGAAGTACGCGTGAAAGTAAGTATATCCTTGACATGTAATCCTCTTAGGCAATTAATTGAATTTCCTTCCTCACTGCATCAAACAAGTAAAGTAGACTTGAAGATGAAATTCTTGTTTTGTGGAAACTTTAGAGCTAGGCACTCTGATAAAGGAGTTAGCGAATGACTTTCCTGCCGCAAAAACGTTGAAACCATGTAAATCGTTCGTCAAAAAGAAGCGTGTAAGTGCGGTCTTAGATAGAATTCGCGCACCCAGTATGCTCGTTGAGTCTTGACCAGATCTTTACAGAAGGGAAGCACGAATTAGCTAACTATATGAAAGCTGTGATATGGGAGAAGCAAAGGCCTTCTCGTTTCATCAAGAGATATTTATGAAAACCATCTGTTACCTCAAACATAAATTACTCCCTAGTGAGATCAATGAATCTCGATATCGTTATTTGAAATGATCTGACAATACAACCCGTCCTAGGAAGATATTAATTAACTGCTCGTAATGTTTGACACTTATTGCTGCTTACGAGTATTCTAAATGATACAGTTCACACTCGGTTGAGGCTTCTGCGTAATAAACTACGAAAATAATCTGCGAAATGTGCCTAGCTGCTGGCCACTGAGGAGAGGGAATATTTATACGTGTGTTCTATCAAATATTCAGCAAAAAAATTGAAGTGGCCGTTTAGTTAGGTTTCACTGTAATTCTTAAAAAAGAAAAACCGGTAGCAGTAGCTCAGTGCATCAACTGATGTCACTGCAGTGCCTCTAACCGGGAGGTCCTAGGTTCCCACTCCCCACGGCGGCAGGATTTTCGACACTAGCTTTCCAGCTAGGTCGAATTCAGCTGCTGTCTGGAGAAGAATTCTAGCGGCCGGCTGCTCTGATCGGTAGTTTTCCGTGGTTTCTCCGATCAACACCAGGCGAATGCCGGAGGAGTACCTACAAACAGACTGGACCGCGCGCGATCTGTCCTTCCTCTTCCTTGTATCCTCTCCCCTTACACACACACTTACACTAACATGCACTACACTACCACATATTCCGGGAGACCGGTCGGGAGCTTAGAGCTTGTCCCGACTGGGGCGGTGCCCCGTTGGTGGGAGAGTCCTGGTTAGGGGGAAACCCCAGTAGCCGACGGTAGGTCGGCGCCGGATCTCGCCATCTAGCGAGGGAAGATCACCGCCATCTCCCGAGAAAAAAACATGCACTACACTCACGGGACTAATGACCTAAGCAGTTGACGCGCCCGGAAACACGAAAAAAAATCAAATCAAATTAAAAAAGAAAAAAAAGTGAACGCGTTTATCCCTGCAGAAAGGTCTGCTAGTGTACTTGCAATTAAAACACGAAGAGCATTTCATGGTTACGAGGTCAAAAGAGATAGGGAACGTCAACCAATCTGGATCTTCAATAACAAAAATGTAAGTCGCAACGAAGTTCGCGATTCAACGAGAGTGTTCCCCTCTCCTGTCAGCTCCTGACCTTGAAAGGACTTCGTGTTTTAATCGGAGTATAGAGAAAACGACGTTCAAAATGTATGCCCTTGCCATACTTAAAAATACAAAAATATTTCTTAAATACCTAAAATTTTCGCTTCAATTCTACTAAAATTTATTCTGAGAACTAATGATCCTCCCGATGTTATCCTGTTATCCGGGTATCGGAATTGCTAAGGTATAAAACTTGGCATCAAAAGAACACGATCATTGGGATAAAACTCACTATTCGTACCACGTACTTAGTCGAAAGATAGGTATCGTAATTGTGAGAACTGATAATTACTCCCGGCTAACAGAGTATCATCTAAACAACTTAATATTACAAAATGTTGTTAGAGAATTACTATCCGCCTTCTGCTATCTGTAAATATACAGATCAGATAGCTTAAAACGTTAGTACTCAATAAACGGAAACATTCTGTTCTATGTTTAAAAGGGTATATTCACACCTGCTTTTCGGGAATATAGTCGTATATCTAGTTCGATGATGGAAAGTGAACTAAAGCACCCCACACTTTGTATGAAACACAGTCATTGCTTGCTGAAACACTCGGAAGCATTCGTGAAGTTACAGGCAAACACGAGCCTACGGGTAGCAGGACGTCCAGCAGTTGACTTCGTGATAGGAACTACGGAGATGACCGAACGCTCAGGGCTGGGAGGTGGAAGGGGAGGGAGGGGGGAAGGCCGCGCCGGCTACAACAGAGCGATCAAAGAGGTCGCCCCGGGCGCGGTTGCCCCATCCCTGCCGCCATTTCGCCCCCCTCCCTTCCCACGCAATCCGAGAATCCGCCCCCTCAGGCACGATCCTTGCTCCAGTTCACGCTTACACCTCTGCACTGACTCCATGCAATGCAGTGGCGAATCCTGCACGTTATTGCAAGTATAGTGCACTTCATGGAAGCGACCTCTATCGTTGTCTTCTATTTTGAGCTTTTCTGAAATTATGTCCTTAATAATTGTTATGTAAGACAACTACACAAACCACTAACTTCTGGATCACTAACACATTCCATTTTCACAAAATCTTGAGACAAGCGTAACTTACGAACGACCAGAGAAGGAAAGTTTACCGCAATATTTTGCGGTGACTGCCCACCGCCCAGACGCGCATTCTCCCCTCTCCCCGCCTTTGAAACATGAGGAGCCCTAGGTTATCGCGGCTGGTATGCGGTGCCTTCGCCTGTGTCAGCGAATTCCCAGGACAGTATTAAGAACCGTTTGAAACTTCTCACACTACCGCACTTCATAGCGCTTACGGATGCGGAAGACCGACTGGCTCTCGGTAGCAAAAGAAGAGTTATTTTTCGCGTCTGTTTTGAAGCTTTCAAAAACTCAATAACTTTTTAGAGAATTACCGAACTCACGAAATATTTATTATACACTTCTAATTACTAGCTATCCCGGCTGTATACGCGGTGTATCAGAGAATTAGTCACTGATGCAAAAGATAGCTTAGTCTCGAAATGGTATACTATACTTGGGTTTTCCAACATCAAAATTGCCTGTATCTCCTCGCCATCTGCACCAATTTTAAATATATTTGGACAAGCACTATTCCACTGCCGTGTGTGCAAAGTTGGAGCACAAAAGAAGGTTAAGTATGAAATGTGCGTTTGAAAATTCGCGATTGTAGAATTGAGGTTATTCCAATACCTAGAAAAGTATCGGACCGCGCAGAATAGGAGGGAATTTGACCAGGAAGATTGTTGGTGTCAAACATATGGGGTACGTGATCTTCAAGTTGTGCAAGCTCCACAACTTTGGCGAGGCAACTGTCACTGGATGACAGCGTGTAATGTATGAATGTGTGTATGTGGATTCGAGTAAACCCGTCGCCAGAAATTACAGCTTGAGTTTGGAACAAGTTTATGACAGGATGTTGACGGACGTCATAGGGAGAGTATATATAGAGCGGCACTGTGCAGCATATCATTCGCTACTTTAATGCTGAACCGCAAAAATATTCAGAAAAGTAAGTCATATGTATAGACACAAAAAACGTTTCCTGGGCTAATTGTAAGTAGACGGTTGTAGAAGAGGAACAGTGGATTCGCCAAAAAAATATCCCTTTCTATTAAAGATGGATATGATTTATTCATAAAATGCATTTAATACATAAAATAAAATCAAAATTTTCATGTTTCTCCGCTTTAATCGAACAATATCGATTGTAATGAACGAATGTAAAATATTAATTTGATTGTCAGAAAATTCGAGTTTAATATGGGGTCACATTGAATTTTTTCAAAATGTGAGTTGTTTTCGTGTTATTTTGCTTAAAATAACAATTTTAAAAAAAATCATAAACGGCTCCAAATTTTTGAATGGAACTTTCGGTACAAACTGCGTTAAATGCACTATCATTACATAAACGGAATTCTTAGCTCAGTTAATAGCCGTGCACTCTCCAGAACAAAACTCTAATACAAGCACGCTACTCCCACCCAACTCCCATTTCTTCGCATGTACCAGCTACGGACGGAATCCCGATAGTCCATGACACGACCCATTCTAAAAACATTTATCTTTCGCGTAATCGAACACGTAAAACTAAATTTGTCCTAAAAAATTGCGCTGGTCGTCTGCACAAAATAAACGAGTACATTTATTGCAAGTTTAATACTTTCTGCAACTTTTCCTGAGGTGGTTTTTCTTGGGGAGGCCCCATCCTACAGCTCTTAAGGAGCAGCCGCTATTGCCTGACACGTTATCTATCACCCTGACTATGGATCGAGTTGTCATTTACAGTCTTAAGTAGTGATGGCATCCGCAGGTGCCCCAAATGTTTTCGTTGAACCGGTAGTATGATTGCTTTTTAAACCGATTCATTGAATCGTTGAACTCGTTCACTAATTGTGGCATCTCCGCTGTGATTCGTTTGAACGCAGCTATCGAGGAAGATCTTTCAAAATCTCGAGAAAATGGATATACATAAATAGGGAAATTAAAATTTCGTAAATCATAGAATTTTCAGTGCACACTCGATAGAAACGAACATAATATGCCTTTATAGATCGTTTAATCCATCAATGATATCAGCTTTTAAGTCAAACTCCCAATTAATACGAAGTTCTCTATCCATATGGATATAAATCCATGGAAGATATGTCATTTATTATGGAATATTTATAAAGTGAGTTGTTAGTTTTCCATAACTGCAGTTATTTGTGGTTTATAAATTTTCAATGTTCATTAAATAATAGAATCTTAGTTAGCAGATGAATTCTTCAATATAGAACACTTAAGAAAGATGCGTGAATGATTCTTCGCAGAATATTTGGGTTTCCTCTCCCGAAATCGATTCACTACTTACACTAGGGTCACCACGGAGCAGACGTTACATCGAAGAACCTGTACACGGAAGTCCGACTGAATTACTCGGTGAAACTGTACCAATGATCGACTGAAAACGTAGGAAAAGTCAATGGCAACTCGAAAGAGAACACCCAAAGACAAAGAGTGTGTTCAAACGACCCAGAACTGATATCATTACAGAGGAAAAACTAAAGTATGAAATAAATGCTGTATTATGAGGACTCACAAAAAGATTGACACACTAGGGCTCTAAACTCGTGGACGGAATAAGGGCGAACTACAAAAGTAATCGTTGGTCCAGCGATTCCAACGGTTGAAAAGCGGGAAAGAATAGTTGATTCATCCTACTCTCAAGTCATATTACACAAAAGTTGTTTTAGAGGCACAAGTCGCCAAGATAGGAGCGTGTTCAAATGTCTCAGTAAGAACAAATAGAGATCGGTCTTTTGGATGCAGTTAGTTGTATCTACCAAGATGTGGAAAAAGTCCCATAAGATATTTAAAAAAAATAAGTATAGCAGGATTTACAAAGAAATATGCACCGAAGTTGAGGAAAGCAATGAAAATATTTCAGTCATTTTAATTATTTAATAAGTAAGGAAAACATATGGAATTGTTAACTGATGCTGAAGACATTGTAAATTTTGACAATGAGTTAATTACCAAACAAGAAGTGCAGAAAGCAAGTGATTTATTGCAAATTGAAGGTAGTATTGTAGAAATAGATGACTATAAAGCAGAGATTCTCAGAGAGCAGAAAAAAAACATTAAGCTACAAAAGTGCATTATTGCATCTAAAAGATCTAGAAACAAATGCTGCTTCTTGAAACGACTGTGTTGATGGAACTAATTTAGAGGGTGAAGACCCATCTAATGGGCAATATCGTCAATAAAACTCGACAACTTACCGTGCTGCAGACATGAGGATTAACGTTTTAACTTTGTAAATATTGTACATAAGATAAAATTATTTTTAAATTTCAGAATAAATAATTGTCCTATATGTTCCTTGTGCTTTGATGTTTATTTTTCTAATTCCTGCAATATTTTTATTGATAAGTTATTCTCTATTTTTATTATGTTTCACTAATACATTTATATTGAAAATTATGTACTTAAGTTATAAGGTGAATTTTGTCAACCCTTCATAAGACATAAAACCTGTCAAGATGAAAATTTTTGAAGGAACCGTCAGGTTCAATTTCAGCAGATTTTACTGTAGTTGAACTAGTAGAAACGAGAATATTTTTTATATCAATTCATGTTTGCCACCAACTCTTCTTATACAATTATGAAAGTTCCATTATTCTTCAAATTTCTGTGCTGTATGTAATCCTCTGCACTCTTGGATACCTGAAAAACAACAAAAAGTGTCACTACTTATAATAGACAATTAGAAAATGTCAATGACACATCAAATTTTCTAAACAGTAGTTGAGACACTGCCCTTTACTGCATGAAATACTGTTTAATACGCTTCAAATTTATTATTATGTATTTTTTATTTTCAATATTTTGTTTCTTTCCCTTACAGATATAGACTTCAACTTGTGAACAATCACCTACAAAATATGCTGACCTGCGATCGTCATTCCCTATTGCTCCTCCTCCCCCATGAAAGAGAAAGAAACTTCAAAATATTCTACTCAGGAACCAGTTGGATTAGCTTCTGTATATTTCAAGTAGCCTGAATGAAAACCGGAAATAGTAGCTAGGAGATCGACTATCAAACTAAGAAGATTGCCTCAGTTTCAGAGATGTTGTGTAGAAAAAATAGTATAGCACCTTGCTCGAAGCAGATCTGGGCACATCAGCAAGAAATAGACGGGAGTTTTCGCTATCGCAATCCCTGTTGCCCTGAAAATGTCTTTCGCTTTGCTTGCAGACGGATTAAAGTTCCATGGTTGCTATGGCTGCCGAAGATACTCATTGTACTTAAATACTACTTATGAATGATGTAGTAAACTTAACGCTCCTATTGAGCCTACATGCTTACGAGCGTTGAACTCAAAGTGTAATAAAGCTGATGCAATGGAAGGTGAAACGAAGGTGCGGGCAAAATTTAAATTTAAGGTATAAATTTTTCCGAAAATTGAAGCAAGTTAAATAAATTTCATTACAGCTCTAACTTCACAAATTTGACACCAATATCTACCAAACGGGTCATAATAGTTAAGAATATCTCATAGAAAGTAATTACCAGTAGTGTTTATAAGCTGGTTATTTACGCCGGCTTGTGCTTCGCTGTTCACGACCGTTGGCCCCGTCATTTTCGACTCGTTGGGTTTCACTTCCCCGGGTTTGTCCTATACGTCTTCGGCGTTCGTTTGTCCCACACGCTCCTGGAGACTAACTGTCGCCGCAATTTTACTCCCCTATAAAAATAAATAATTTGTTCACGAATATGCACTTGCATTGAGCAATTTAAGCTCAAATTATAGTTGGAGAAATTAAAATTAATCTAATATTAGTAATGTTTCTCGCGAGATCAAGAATTGTACAATACTGAATAACTTGACAGAGCTTATTTCATTCGGCTTGTACCACGGATTCATGCATTCTACGAGACATTCACGAAAGTTCCACAACTTGTGTATATTTAGTGAGAGAACAGTTGGTTGCAACAGTTTTTTCGACTCATTACGAAAATAAACTTCGCTTACGCTTTACACATATTGTATGGATTTACTGTGCTTGATAGTTTTACTGCTTGGTACGACGAGAATGTACTTACATGCCACTTCACGCTATACACGGATAAGACATTATTCGCAAAAGTGTACAGATGTGTACACATTGTAAAAAAAAGTTGTAAAACCCATACTTTTATAGCACAGAAAAAAAGTTTGAGACGTAGCGTAAATGGTGTAGAATGTTCTGAACATAAATTCATACATTTTGCAAGCAGACTGAAACTGCGTGAATTCGGCGGCGTCCAATTTATGCTTGCGTGTAGTTGAGTCGATGACCCTGGTGTTGTGTTTGTGCGTGGGTTGACGGGCGTGGCCCTGGGATAAGAGTATTACGAATGTGGCGTCTTGAACATAAGCACACAGACATTAAAAATATATAAAAGTTTTATTTACAATAATGTACAATTAATTAAATGAACTGCTCCGTACACATTTTACGGTAATTCTCGACCGACGGACACGCACCAGCTTGGGCGTAAATTTTGCGCGAAGCCCGAGGTTTCCAAGAACTAAACCCGCCTGCGAGAGCGAGTCGGCTCAATTTATACTCGCCGACTCACCGTCATGTGGCCACCGTTGAGAGTGCACGCGCCCATTTTTAAGATTTGCCAGTTTGACAATAACGCTAGGTTTATCTATGCATTGCGACAAACCTCAAGGGTTGTGTATTTTTAATACTCTTCTCAACATACAATGTTTTGTAGGCCGATGTCGTTTGAAAACTCTCCGACTATTACATGGATCTACCGCTATTACGCAAGCACGGTCATGGAAATCTCTGTTCATTTCATCCTCGTGCTCTGTCGTAATTCTTATCTTACAACTCGACTGTTTTCCAGTTCCGTAGGAGTCTGGCAACCATTCGCGATTTTACTAATTCATCCTCCCAATTCATCTAATTCTGTCGCGTTTTGTCAATTTCTTGATTTTCACTACCAAATTTGTTATAAAAAATAACGAATTCTATGTCTTCAAAGTAGAATTTTGTGACACCCATTGACACAAAATATTCTTGCAACTTCGATTTCGTTTTTCATGGTCTTTTTATTTTGGTGATTTTCCGCCTGTTGGATAAAGCATCATATCTTTCCAGAAAAAGTATTGAAGTTTTCCTGTACGATGCTATTTCTTTGCGTTTCTAAAGCTCATTGGCGCAACTGAACAGGTCGGTCGGTGAATAATACAACGTGCGTGTTTGTCTCGCAATTTCTATACGATTAACCAGCGCTTCGATTAGTGATTTAAATTTTCTCAACTTATCTCTCTCATGACTTCCACAACGCCATGTTGCATAATATGTGCAATTGCCTTTGATGCGACTTCAGTTATAATGATCAATGGACAATAACATATTCTGCTTTATAGCGCCTCGCCCCTCATGAAGGGTTGAGACGAGTTTCGGAAACTATTCGCAAACATTGCAAGCACGTTCAAGCTATATTTTGACATTTCTTACAGAAAATCGCTCAATGTTGAACTTCATTCAAAAGATATTTGACTGTCTGCCGTTTCGTTACTACTATGCACATGTTAAATCTAGAAGCAGGCGGGAAGGTGAAATCATCAAGCTATGTAGCATCACTCATAAACGTCTACAGCTTCAAGTACTACGATTTAAACGAAGTGTGCACGTCTATTTATTAATGTGTATGCGTATTTTCAGTAATTCAGCATTTTTTACAAGGAGGGTTTTTGACACAAAATTTGGTATTAAATTAGTTTAATCATCAAACCACTATTTGCCCATTTCTGGCTTTCAGAACTGTGTGAACTGTCAACCTTGTGTCATACCAGGCTGACAAGCTGCTATTCTCAATGCTTAGTAGGTTGTTATGTGACACCTCCTTTGCGAACAGTGTTCTCACAACTGTGAGCGGACGTGCAAACATCTGGAGTGACACTAGATGTTCTGGCTTCTATATATACCACGCTTGGTGGTTCTTGTTGACGTTGGCTGTAGATCTTTCAGTGAAACGAGCCAGCCTAATCAACCAACATTGGCAGCTTGCGTCTTTTCTTGTATATCGCCTACTCCGTATACGCCGTGACGCTCTTCAAGTAACGGCGCATGTTCTTAAACTAAGACCTTTAAAACGCATTTCTATAATTTTGTGGATACTTCCCATCGCCATGTTTGCCAGCTTTAATCGACATGTCCGTCTCCCAAGCGACGTCCGGTGCAAGCGCAAGGTTTGGATATTAGGAGACGAGGAAAAATGTGGAAGTGAAAAACAGATTAACTGAAATGTTGGTGAGAAAGAAAGACCATAGCAGGTGTGTAGGTAAGGGGAGAATGTGAGCTACTCAATCCACCCAATCTCTTCAGGTCACAAAAAGGACGACTGAGAAAATAAAGAAGCAAAAAGATATTTTTAAAATTGATCTTCAAATTAAAATTAAATAAAGCAATTGGTGTTTAATAACAAGTGGTGCCTCATAATGATACTGACTTTCTCGTTCCAGTGAGTTTCCTTCTCTCTTTACCATGGGCAAACTTTTCGGTTCTGTCCCAACTTCTTCTCAGTTGCCATCTATTGACACCTAAACGAAATTTAATGTTACTGATTTTTTTCTTAAATTTTTCGACCCCTTGATGGTAAAATTGAAATATGACTTCAAGAAAATAAGGTGTGGTCCGAAATTCAAATTTTTGTTGAAAATATTGGAGCCATTTTTGAAGATCATTTTCATCTAAAACATTCCAGTTTTCTACAAACGTCGAGACGTATGAAATTTTGTACAGTGAAATTAGTGTTATTCACAGAAAACAAATTGGAGCCCTTTTCGAGAATTTCTGAAAATGCTCAATTTCAAGATAATTTTCACTGATCACTTTTAAATTGTTGAGAAACGTCATAAAAATATTCATATCAATAAAACCAGATAACCCAAAACTGATAACTTCTTCTCTATCACACGTAAGTAGTAGACGAGAAAGTAAAAGTAAGAATGTTCCAAAAAGTAGAAAATGAAAATTAATCCAAAGTACTTACATTTTATCGGAGTTTCCACGTATCTCAACGGAGGCCTCTAATTTTCTGGTTCCAGCCATGTTTGGCCGTTTAAAAACCGTCGTTTATTTTTTTTTTTTGAAGAATAGCTTCCATTATTCCCAAATTCCAGGTTGTATGAGCTCAACGTCCATAATTCTTCCTGGAGGAGGCCAATCGAAGACATTATTAGGCCAAATTTTTCGGTCATTCTCCTCAGACGGCCGCATCACTGTAGCGTCTTACACTCTCATCTGACCACAACGGATTTCATTTGTTTCATCCATTCCTGAAACATCTATATTTATAAAATCGTGTGGATTCTAGGAATTTGACCACTACTTAATTCATGCAATCCAGGTTGGGAGTTATGCGTACCTAGCAAAAAGGAAATGCTACATTACCTGGAATAAATACTGTCTCAGGAATCATAAATCAAGAAGAATCAAATATAAAATTTAAAATGCACAAAACTGGTAAACATTTGTCTAAAAAATTTATTAATATTGTTTCTTTTAAAAACTTCACAATATTCAGCAGAAGTGTTTCACATTTTTTAAATATTAATTAAGTATGTGAAACTCAATTGGCAGATAACATGCCACCATTTTCATAATCGCTTGCTTAAAAATGCCCTTTTTATATATATTTTTTATTAATTTATTTCCAAATCCGACTTGTAGAATATAGCAACTAGTTAAATAGTTCCGAAGCTTAAACTGGTCTACTCGTTCATGAATGACCAATAATGAATGATATTTTATCCCAAATAAGAAAAACGTCTAAAACTCTCGTATTACAATGCTACAATTCCAATATTAAATAAGATTTCTCAGCGTATTCGTCCAATATAAAAAAGGGGGAAATATCTTTCCTTCGTTCTAATCGTCAACACTAGAAGACGTGAGCTCCATGATCTGCAAGTTAGAAGCTAGCGGGAAGCATCTAATTGTTATTTTTGAAGTTTGTGTTTATAGTGGCCAATTCTGCTGGCCTTTTCCCTGCTTTCTACCATTCTCATAAAATAAAATTTCGTGTCATTTTGACATATTTTCCAAAGCAGACGTATGAGTTTTCAAAACGTAACAACCCTCTCGTGGTGCTTCTAGTTACAGTTGCTGTGCTATGAACTCCTGTTTTGGTCCACTGCACAGTCACGCAATGGGCTTACAATGTGAGCTCTCACTCCACTTGCGAAATAAAGAGAGCGGGCCGCACGTACAAGACCGACTAATGTACAAAATATATTAATAAACGCCAATAAATCCTACAGACTGATGATCTTGAAAATGTTTTACACTCCAGTGACTTTCAGGAAACAATATTAACATTATGTAAATTATTAAAAGTTTATAACGATTTTAAGTCTGTCTGTCAATTGTAAATTACCGTTTCATTCTTGTTTAAATTGTATTTTCACTATGTTATCTCAATCCTGTTTTAATTATAATATAACATGTATATTGACAGTCGCTAATAACCTTGTCGTTTATGCGACTTTAATTAAAATAAATTTTAAAAAAAGATCAACAACACATTTCTTGAAGTGACCGCAAGAGCGTGCCGCCTATCGCCGCTAGGGCGATGGCTCGGTGGGGAATCCATCCCAAGAGAAAGGATTCTCCTCGTAACGTTTCCTTTCACGATAAGGACGACTTGAACTAGCGGAGATGGAAGGACTTCAACTTTTTGTTTCAACCGACGATCTTTAGTTTACTGAAGATGTTGTGTAGGTATCTTATTTGTGTTCTGAAACCTGGGGATATTCTTTTATTAGACTCTAACAACAGACCTATTGCAAAGAAGAAATTGGTAAAGAAACATCCAATGATGCGATTTTATCAAAGGTACGATACTGGACGTGGCATCAATGGCCAAACACTGAACTTTCAGAAGAATTCAAACCGTATCAGCGAAAGAAAACTGAAATTTCTGTGCACAAAGATGGTCTCCTGGGAGGAAATCGTTTAATAGCACCTGAAGTGACGCGGAAAACCTTTTTGGGATTATTACATGTCAATCATCGAGGAATAGTGGCAATGAAATCGTGCACCCGAAGTTATGTTCGGTGTATTGATTAAGTGGTGAGTTGTAGTTGACATTTACATAATTGAAATGATTGTTACTATTGTTGACAATGACAACGTCTTCAATCATTTCAATTATGTTTGGTGGCCAAACATTGATAAAGATGTAGAAGATTGTGTAAATCGTTGCAGAAAATGTCAATTGAGTGCTAATAATCCACCGAAAGCTCCTAATCAGACTTTTAAAAATACTCAAAGTCCATGGTCAACTTTACATATTGACTTTGCGGGTCCGTTTAAAGGCAAAACTTTTTTGATAGTGGTTGACGCAATGTTAAAATGGCTGGAAGTTGACTTAATGAAATCTATAACATCCAATGAAGTTATCAAAATTTTGAGAAGAATTTTCGCTAGAATGGGAATCGCAGATCAAATAATATCAGATAATGGTCGAGCATTCACATCGAAAGAACTCTGTGAATTCTACGACAAGAATTTAATAAAATGTTCTACCATATCGCCTTATTATACATCTAGTAATGGCCAAGCGGAACGAATGGTATAAACCTTGAAGAAAATTTTAACAAAACTAGAATATGGTGATACTGATCTTCAGCTGCAAAGAATGCTTTTTAAACAGCAAACGACAACACATTCAGGAACTGGGAAATCACCTGCAGAACTTCTAATGGGAAGAAAACTACGATCTGTTTTTGATAAAATGCACCCATATGCCTGGAGAGAAAAAGAAGACATAACCAAAAACACGATTCAGAAACTAAGAACATTTAACTTATACGATTTAGTTTATTTAAGAAATTTTAACTCGTCTGGACCAAAATGGATAGGAGTAATTGACGAGATAATAGGACCTGTTTCATACAATATTAAACTGCAGAACGGAACACTAGTCAAACGACATGTGGATCCCATAAGAAGAAGATTTCAGGAGACAGAAAGAGAGAATCATGAAAGTAAACACTCAATTATTACTGAAACTGCTAGTGAGACGACTAATTTGTCTGAAGCTGATGCAGGAGCTGCTCCGCCTGTTGAAAGCCATCCATCTACGAGCACTTCTTCATCGGAGAGACCTCGCTCGGCTAAAGTCGTGACACCAGTTTTCAGACCTAGAGAAACTCTTAAAAAAACAAATTATTTAAAAGATTATATTATAAGTTAGAAAAGGGAGGAAGTGTTATGTATCTTATTTGTGTTCTGTAACCTAAGATTTTCTTGATCTGTTGAGTGGGAACAAATAAATGTTGTTGTTGTTGTTGTTGTTGTTGGTTGCCATGTTAAAAATAAGAAATGGATCATGTTAAAAGTGAAGTCGTGCAATTTCATGTAATATCTAATAGAAGAGTAATCATTCTTTTATTTTTCTTTCTTTGCAACTAAAATCATAAACATAGCGTTGCTCTAATATCGAAAGTTAAAGTTATCTTTGCCGTGAAACTTGAAACAATTTAATAAATATTGAATGGGTTAAATCAAAATAATGTTTATTTCAACAGAAAATATTTTACTGGGCACTTAAACTACTGTATCGGCAATGAGTTGTAGAACGGCAAACTGGCAATTTGTTGTAAATAATGTACACGTATGTGAAAGTTTTGTAGTGAGCTGTTGACACTGACATCTGATGAATGTGATGACTTTGTTAAGTATTATAGTTACAGACACTACTATGTTTTGAAAATATGTTCCCGCAATTTAGGCAATTTTTATATAATTATTTTGTAAAGGAAGACTCCAAATTGTTTTAAAATTTTCTCGTATGTATCAAAGAACGGTAAAAGTGTTGGTGTTAGTCCCATTTTCAGCACACCTTGCTTTTTCGAAAACTGCAAAACTTTGACATTGCCAAACTACGAAATTAAAAATAAATATTTTTTTCTTAAATAAAATCTGTTCTTTTAAAAATCAGATATATTTTAAACTTTTGTTCTTTTATTTAAAAAAAACAGTAGTTTTCAGTAATTACTGCTTGAAGTTAATGCAATATGTAACTAAAACTTTTTCAAAAAAGCCCCAATTTTTTTCGTTAATTTTTTTCACTAATAGAACAAGGGGTGCTCAAAACAACGCGCATGTCTCATTCTCGTTGAACTCTCTGAATTTTGAAAAATCACAAAACTTCAATTAACCCTGCTTTTTACTCAGCCATACACATCTTCAAACAATGAGAAGGAATTCTCAGAATTTCATTCATTCGAATCGCGGGGCATCGTTGCCTGCGTATTACAATTTGATACCTCATGAAAGCAGAGGCGTGCGGCGATTACAATGCATACCCCAGCTGCTACCAGCTTCCCCATACAAAGTAGTCGCGCAACATGAGATTCTTTTCCGTAACCGTGAAATACAAAATTTTAAAAAAGTAAACAATGTTGAGTTCATTTTCACAGGAAAGTTTCGAGTTTTCCAGAAACATCAAAAGTCATTTGCAGCACTTGTATTCATACAGGCATGTACACGTAGGAAAAGCCCACAATGTTAATATTAAAATATTTTTAAAAAAGTACGCGAAAATCATGTTTTTAAAATCGTCTTTATTACAAAGTACAAAATCTATAGTTGTAGGAAGAAGCCGAAGAAAGTTTGAACTTTTGCAGTTTTTGAAAACGCAAGTTTTTTAACGAAACTGCGATCAATTTTTAACCGTTCTGTATTCTATTGGAGGGCAAAATTTAATTTCAAAAATTGGGAGTCATTTTTAAGAAAAAATTGAAAATGCCCTTGAAGCTTCATGTAAAGTATCCCCGAAAATGGGAACTTCGGATTCAAATTCAAGGGGCCGTGACGTGAGATCGATTGCGGAATATCAATTTTGGTGAAAAATGCTGCTTACGGTTTAGCCGTTTGCATCGCTCACAAACACGCTTTGTCGTCAATGAATTTTTCTGCATAACGTTCTACAAAGCGTGATTTCCGAGTTCAGAGAGTGTTAAGAGGGAAAAAATGCTACATATAAGAGCAGAAATTATCGATTTTTTTGGTATCCGGGACCTATTATACGAATTTTCTGCCGAAAAATCGCTGTTTTCCCCCTAACATTACATAACTTTCTGTATACTACGTATGTAGAATGCGATAAAGGAAAAATTACAGAATAAACTTTAAGCCATGTTGGGAAAAAATGAAAATGTCTCAGGGACTTCATGTAATGCACCCAAAATAAAAATAATATTTTTTTAAACATTTCAAGAGCATCCTGCCAGTAGTTTGACAATAGAATATTCATATTATCAGAATTCGTACGATTAGGAGCTGGAATTCTTCCCGGACAGATAGACGGTCAGACAGACAGAAGAAAGGACTGACAAACCGACGATTTGGAGAAAAAAAGAAAAAGCTAATCAACGCAACCCAAAATGTGTATTTTTTGTTAAAAGAATAATAAATAAAATCTAGACATTTCCCGCACCATTACATAAGTATCCCCTTACTACGAATCGTACCGTAGAACGTACATAATATTACATAAGTACATTAGAGAGGAAAGAAAGTCAATATCTACTTTTACAAAATATTACTCGATCGCATGACCACCCATAACACACAATCAAAATTACTCACTCCAAAACCTCACCGCTCCTTGTCACATTTTTTTCCTCCAGTCCTCTCTGGTCACCTTTAATATGGTGAAATGAAGGAGGTGTTTGTAGTATCTCAAGTCTCTACGTCGTCAAATGCTTACCTACGCAGAAAATGTTTTATGTAAAAGTCGCAAAACCGGGAACATGAACATTAACAAATTTTAAATCACTATTAATCAATGCAATGATATAACAGAGAAGGTGTACATTATGAAGTACCGTGTACATCCTGAATAATACCGTGCCACAAGCAATTTTTCGAGACTCGTAAATTGCAAGTATAGAAATACTGAACAGCACTATACGGTTTCATCAAGCAAGTAAATGTATATTCAACAAACTAAAACTTCTGAAACACCCAGGATATCAAAACGAAAGTTCTTTTTGTAGAATATGAATGCATAATGATTCTCGTTAATTGAACGTGTGTAAGGTAGAATTGATATAATGTTTTTAAAAAATGTAGAGTTTTGTGGAAATCGACCTATCAATTTTAGTTACGTTTTATATTTTTGCGTAGTTCATCACAAGTAAGCCTAAGGCAATTAAATTTTTAGATTGTATTTTGTTACTCTTAATAAAACTATTAGTATCTTCTTTATAACACTCGTATTCGTTTCATTTCGTTTTATTTCATAACACATCTGACATAACTGAAAGTCATTTATTAACTAAGTACTGATTTCCTGTTTAATATTCCCACATATTTTTTTGTTTATGATTGTGATATTCTTGACATACTCTTCATCAATTGTTATGATACTGCTCATATAAAACAAAAGCTTCTATGTACATGATATGATGTGACAAGAAACAAAATTAAAATTCAAAATTTACAAAAAATTAAATTCATTTAGTTTGTTGAGACTTTAAAGTAAACGAACTTGCAGTGCTGAACTACAAACTAGTTACTTACAAACGAGAACTACAAACTAGTTGCAATGTTTGTTACCCAAACATTTCAACACCGATTAGGGTTTTGTGAAGACAATTTCGTATTGAATCCGCTAACATCAAGAGGTTTATAAACAAACTTGCTCTGAAATAGTGCTGATAGGAATGAATCAATGAGAAGACAGATAGTAGCTCTATTGTACATACATTAAGACGTACATTTATTAAGACTTAGTGGAGTTCGACTCGTGGAATAATAGATTGGAGAACAATAATACGTGGGAATACTTGCGGAAACCAGAAAGATGGCGTGTGTTGGTACTATCTCCGAGCCCGCGCAAAAGAATACATCTCTTGAGATCTTCCAAAAAAAAATCACCATTTTACATGAAAAATTCATCATTTGAAAACTAATAAACATGGATACAATGCTCAAATTAGTTTAAATCAAGAGTCAATATCAATATTTGTGTACTTCTGCTAGAGACATATTAAAAAAAACGCATTATAAATTATACCGATCGAGTTTTGTTTGTTTCCTTATTACGATGCCATTTAATCAAACTTAAAGCAACAATTAAGTGTGCGAATGATATTCATGGATTAGTAATTACAATGTTTTCGTCGTATTTGAAGAGAGATAAAAATTGAGGATGTTTGAAAGCGACCGCCTAACTTATTTTCAGTACAACATAGAAACTAAATAATACCAAATGTTTGGTGCAAGTTTTCAAATGAGAAACGAGACCAATTTAGGGATATGAATGTATAAAGTGTTATTTTAACCCCCAGTATGGTTGTAGTTTTTCGTTCCGTTCGACGGAAAAGCATTTCAGGTGAAATGAAACCAATACCGCCTTCGCTTTAATTTGAAGAACCAATTATTATGTTATTTTGCTGAGAAAGCCTTCGTTACTGCTCAAGAGTTTCTTGATGATATTTCATTTACAATGTTCAGAAAGTTGTGTTTGAAGTGAGTTGAAGTGCGGAGGATATTTCTACTCATTGCCGAAGGAAAAATATACCTTTTATTCAACAAAAATTACGAACTAAAATTGATGAATTGTCGGCATTCGGATGCAAATTATGACAGTCCTCTGTCGCCACATGTCTCTCTACCATGTCGCCACATGTCCCCTAGCGTTGGAACTCAGCTAATCCCAGACATGGGGGACACCGTTAGTTGGTCAGCAAAGTTGGTCAGTCGACACAAAATAACAAACACATACATACATCATTCTTACTTCAGAAACATAGTGCGTTCCTCCATGAAGCCTTTTCAAGTTTCATCGCAGTCTGTATGGCATCAGATTTGCTTTTATACAAGACTTGAATCTCTGTGCGGAGGTCATTTGAGAATGGTGATTGCATTGCAATTCTGTCGGTCTAAGACTGGTGATATGGCATATACTGTGACTGAGATATGGCATAATATTCTGGGGAAGCTCATCCTTTAGTTCCCAGACATTTAGATTGCAAAAGAAAATTATCCGAATAATGAAAAAATCCCATCCACGTGATCCGTGCAAGCCTCTTTTTATTGAGCTTGGAATCTTACCATTGCCTTGCCTATTTATTTATGAGTCTGTAGTATTTGTCAAAACTGACTTACTTAACGGTGGGAACATATTTTCATGTAATACTGATATTTATAGTTAAAATACTCGACGTAGAAATCATGTTCATCAAGTGTCAGTATCAACAGCTCACTACAAGAAATCCACATACAATACATGTACGCTACTTTACAATGCATTGCCAGATGAAATTAAACAATTAAAATTGGTACACAAATTTAAATTAAAAGTAAAATCTTTTCTGCTGCAAAACTGCTTCTATACAATTAGAGACTATACTGATCGCCAAAAAGAAACATAATGTTTACTTTAACAAAAACAAGATATAGTATAATGAATTAGTTTACATTTGCATTGTATAATTTAAAAAAAGACTCAATATGCATGTAACAAATAATGTTCTTCCGGGTCAATGACCCCCATCTCGATCAGGTTTTTGTCCAGTTTCCCTGATCCATTGAGCAAATGCTGAGATGGCCCCTTGATTTGCTTCTGGACGTAAATGTAGCTTCACTATGCGCACGTTTTGTTGAACTTTCCTTTGCTTGTAGTGGTAGTAGAGCTTAGGGTGATTTTCTATTTTGTTAACAATACAGAAAAATCAAGTCTGTTCGTTTCTTTACCGTTAAAAATAAGTTTTCTATAATTTGGCAACGAAAATATCTAGTTTTTGAAATCTTAATCTCTCGCTTTTTTAAATTTGTTGTTATTATTATTAATCTTTCAACTATTAATAGTTAAATTGTTGTGAAGGGATTCTAAAACTCAAGAAAGTGTGCGCAGATGATTTTCTTCCCCATACGTCACATACAGTTTTTGACTAAGTATATATATATATATATATATATATATATATATATATATATATATATATATATATTGACAGATAACGACACAGACTGCATGTTTACAGGATCGCACGCGATACAGGACTCTCGTAATTTGCATCCGAATTCCGCCAATGCACCAATTTTGGTTCATCGTTTTTGTTGTGTGAATTTTTTAAACCAATATTTTTTTTTACTAACGTACACATTATTTTAAAATCTGAAAACTGAATATTAGAGAAGATTAACATATTCTAGGGGAAAAAATCTGAGACAGTACTCTACCGTTATCACATCGGAAATTAATTTAAAAAATCATTTTTTCTATATAAATTTGATGTCAAATTGGTAGACAAAAATATCATCAAATTCTACTATTTTCCCTCGCCTCTGCAATGTTTCTAGGCTGATACATGCATGGAAACTGAGAAAAAATAAACATGAAAAACATGTTTTTGGTATCTCTGCAACAGATTGCCCTAGGAGGCTGATTTCTTGTGAATCTACAGAATTTTTACATCTCGTTCATATGAGCATTTCGATTATCGATTTGATTTGGGGGCAGGTTGGTCGCATTCAATCCACCACATATTTCTGCAGATGCGACTTAGTACACATTTTCATTAAGGTTTATAGTTTTAGCATATATTTGTCCTATAAGACGACGCCCGAACTCTCAACAGTGGAATCAGTGATCAAAAAACTCGAATGCTGTGTATGGCACTCAGAATGGTTTGTTAAAGAATACTGATGACGAAGAGAATTGCGAAGAAAATGACGAAGATTGAAACGATAATGACGAAAATATTGACTCGCTAAACACAGAATTGGAATTGGTTTGGAATTGAAATTGGAGTCATATGATGAACTTCTCATCAACGAAAGGGAGGATGAACTCGCATGGCAGAAACTATTTGTCTCAGATGACTGAGAATTGTTTTTTTTTTTGCATCTGACGTGATACAAGATGACCCCGTATTTTTAGGATCTTTTTGTGTTTCATCTGTCTTATCTGTCGAAATATACAGTTTACATATACCTGGTGTCGAAAATTCGTTATCGGCATATCTCGAACACTAGAACGTCCAGGTAAACAACGCAACATACGCAACGGATTTTGCGGCTGAGCCATCGCAGGCAGTGCGATGATTTGCTCCCAGAGAGGATACTACGAGATGGACGTGAGATTCACGCTCGCGAGTTTTAACTTGATAATAATCACATAGATAATAATCTCGTTAATAATCATTATTATCGTTTGATAATAACCACGTATGTTTGCCCAATATGGCGCAACACAGCACCAACCAACCTATTTTGCAGAAAGTTCAAAACAAATATCTAGGACAAACCTTGAAAGCCCTCTAGTTCATTTCAAACTTACAAATACACCGAGAGCTTCAAATACCTCTCCTATCAGAATTCATCTCACAAACCTCTCAAAAATATTACTCTCTCCTCCCAGCATGTCCCAACACTCCAAAATTCAATATCGGTAAAAAACGCTCATCATCCTTCACGCATTAGGTCCAGATTCCCCAAAGATCTCTTTCATCCTCCTTAATTCATAAAAATCATTCGCCACAATTTTCCACAAAACATACCCCTCCACTTCTAAACAATAAATGCAAACTTTCCTAAGTCAAGTTATACCAATATGAAATTTTAAAAATAGTGAAGGGTTATACCGAGACCCGCATTTGCCTGAGGATGGCCAAGGAAATTCATTGTATGTAACATTGTACCCGCCAAATTCCGGAAAAACGAAGGTTGAACGGGAAGAAATAAATATAAAGAAAGAAAATATAATAATCACAAGTAGAAACTTAAATGAAATAAAGAGACTTAATGCTCTGTATTATAATTTGGAATATTTATAATAATTTAGTAAAATAATCAAGAATACAAAACTGTATTCTGTTGTTGAACACGGTTAAAATAATATTCAACGAAGTTTTTAAAACGTAAATATATTAATTTCGTTTTAGAATCATTCATCAGAAAAACAAAGTTTGTAAATAAATAAATAAATATGAATTTCGAATTTTATTTATTTACTCCGTGTGAAAATTGCTGAAGAAACAAAACGATAATTACTCAGAAGATATAGTAAAGGTTCTTACGAATCCTTAGTGATGATTTTCAGGAATGTACGAGCGTTTCTTGAAATAAAGTGAGAACTGCAGAGTAGTATATAGTAACGATTACCAGTTTCAGAAATATAATTTATTATTACTAATCTTCAATACCCGCAGAAATTGAATGATATCTCTTCAGACTCTGGCAATGGTCAAACGTTCCAATGGTTTTGTTAGGTATCCAAGAACTCGAAAAAATACAGAAACGTCTATATTTACAGAAATAGATAATATTCCCAATTTTCAATGCGCCCCGATATTGAATGAAAACTATTAAACCTCCAGCCATATGAGACATGTGTATGGTTTTCTTAGATATTCAGGAACTCGGGAAATGTGCAAAATCAATGAAACAGTTACGATTTGTATTGAGAAATTCAAATATTTGATTGTGTTTATCCGCCTGTTGTTATACAGTTCGCACCGACAGAATTGCTCATCACTAGACATCGAATGTTTAGGCACAAAAAAACGTATTTTATGCTCCTTAAAAAGGCATTGAAAATGTCACGAATAAGGAGACAAAAGGCACTATCATAAGTTACATACCCAATAAAATAAAAAATTATTTGTAATTTTTGTCTATATTTGTTAACTTCAAATCTATATACCAAGTACGTGCATTTTAATGTAAAACTATATTTACATATTTACAACTTTTCAACATTTTATTCTTAATAGTTTGCATTCACCAGTAATATTTGCATATTATCACTAACTTTTGAAGGATCGCAACTTCAAATTTGTGATGATTGGGAGACAAAATCGGTTTGAATGGGGAGAAGGATCTCTCAACATTTACTAATGCGACTGGCATATATTTTAGAAGTCCAACATCATCAACGCTGAAATCTTCTGAGAATTTACATTTACTCGTATATCCAAAAAAAATTTCCGGGCACTTAGTGTATTGTCTATCGACCACATTCTGAGAACACGGCTGGTATTTATGAAATAGGGAAATGGAGAAAATCTATTGCTATACTTTTAGAAATTCTTTTAAAATACAGACAAAAATTGAAGATTTCGTAATGAATGGTTATTAGACCATTGGACCATACCCTTAGCATTTTATATGCGAATAGTAAATGGCAAAAAAGTCCTAAAAAAGGTATTTATGCACAAAAAGCAACAATAAGCATTATTAAACTTCATCATATGTCATGTTTTTCAATAAGTTTGCGAGAATAAAATAAACATCCGGTGCCTACTCTTCACACGCAGTGCCTCTCTGCTTAAGACACAGCTGTCGTAATGCAACAGCAAGTCTCCAAGCAAGTGTCCGCCTGCTATTGAATATATTGGTATTTACGTGTTGCAGTATAGAACAGCAATTCTTTTATAGTCGTGTTTGGAAAAAATGTTGCTGTTTTGTGATTGTTTTCGTTAAAATATTAACTGTTGTGTTATACTAGGGAATTTTTTTCTTGTTCATCAGCAGTGAGATACTAAATTTTGGAAAATATTGTGTGTTTTTTCAGCAACATTTGTGCTGCTGTAGGCCACTAGTCTGTTGCAGTGACGTAGCTGAAGTTGGTGCCACTCAGGGCAAAACTAATAGTGTCACGCCCCTAAATTAAATATAAAAATATGTATTATCTGAATAGATTATATATTTAATATAAATACAAGTATATTTGCAGGATGTTAAAGATAATTTGTAGATTATTTTATCAAGATTAACGATAAGATAGGATAAGTAATCGCCGAAATTGAGACTCAAACCACTGAAGAACTCAGGCTCACTACATACAGATTTGCGCTTTACTTTACATTATTATTCTTTGTTTTCTTAGTATATATATAATTTAATTGTGTAACTATTATATATATATATATATATATATATATATATATATATATATATATATATATATATATAAAATTTTAAAATAAATTATTAAAATTATATAATTCGAACTATGAAACTTTAAAATTGGTGTCATCCCTAAAATGATGTCACTTAGGACCACTTCCCCTGACCTCCCCAATCAACGCCACTTGTCTGATACTTCGTAGTAATGTTGTTATCACACAGAATTCCAAGTCTATCAGCCCGAATTTGAATCGCAGTTCCCAGAACGTATAGCGAGCGGTAAGTCTACTCCAGCACGGGTTCTCCTCCGCACTGATGTACCGACTCTCTTCGTACATCCAGAACACTATTTCAGAAAGTGCCATCCTCTTGAAGATCACCACGCAAAATACCACAGCAGCAGCTGCAGCGACTCTCGAGAGAGTTTGCGGAGACTTTGAAGTCGGGCGAATAAATAAAGGAAATATTTTATATATCGCTTCTCTCGGATGTACTGACGCATCGACCTCTTTCCGGGTCCCACGCCCTCGCCTCCCACCCCTACACGCTCCCCTCGCGGCGCTCGCCACCTTTATTACGTTCTTCCGCCTTCCGCCCCGCATCCGCCGCCCCCAATCCTACCACCGCCACGCGGAGGCCCTTCTTCCTGGAACTGTGATTTACAGAAGGAGCGGTTCATGCAGTGGCGACCTTCATAATACTTCAATTGCCTTTCACAAAGACACTTCGCTCCTTCCCACTCCGGAAATAAAAATACCGCAGTTATTCGTTTCGTTGCATATCCATATTGCGACTCGTGTACAATATCTTCTGTTCTATTTTTGTTACTGATGTATATTCTACGTGGTTTGAGAAGGACGATTTTGTGGGTCACATGTTTTTCGTGATATTGTTATTATTATTGCCGGTAAATATTTCTCTAGCTCATGTGTGGAACACTTGTATGAAAGCTGCAAGGGTATTACTTCAAAACGCTTGCCATGCGAAGATTCCTACGTACGGAAGTGGAAATTCATACTGGTGTTGAATCTGTACATTCAGGTGTAACACAGAATTCTTTTTATCGGTATAAATTCCGTATGAAATCATTCCAGGATGTGGTGATTTTGAAAACTTCATCAAGAAGTGGTATGAGAAATGATCAGTATCTACCTTTTTTCTCATATTTACTGTTTTTTTTAGCTTTGTTCCAGTTTATTAATGTTTTAATTCAAGAAATAATCATACCTAACGCCTTTTGGCGAGAAAAACGAGACAGGAAACAATGAACTCGGTTCAAATTTAAATAAACATAATATTATTTTGCTTATACGATATTCTGCTCTCTTTGTCAGGCATTCTTCCATACCCGTTCGGGACGACCTTGGTCCAACTACGAGTATAAAATAGTAATTAGGTACACACTAGTGTGTTTATCTGACGCCACACAATTGGCGATTACAATGTGTCTTTTCACTTTTTCGGGTAGACAAATTTAAATATATTTCAAATGTTCGTTTGGTTCAGCAAAGAACAAGTAAATCATAAGGGTTAGCGAGCACAATGGGCGTTATTTACTTATTTTACGTCAAAAAACAGTTAAAACTGTATATGACCTGCTACGGGGAGAAGTGAATTCTGTGCACGTTTTCAAAATTCTGTAATCCCTACACTAAGTGACATACTACTTGAATTTTGAATTAATTTAAAAAGAACTTATCCATTATGTCCTTCGTCAAGGAATAATACTTCATGTCGCGACAAGATGGAAACGATAATTTGAATAACTATATTTCCCACTGAATTGTAGAAGTCGTGCACAGATAATGAAATTACATTTATGTCCAGAAGCAAAACAATGGGATATCTCAGCATTTGCTCAATGGATCAGGGAAACTGGACGAAAAATATGATCGAGATGGGGATCATTGACTTAAAAGTTGCGATACAATACTTGTTTCATGTTGTTTACAATTATGTAGTCCAAATGATAAATACATTAAATATCACTGTTAAAATTATGTATCATTGTTAAAATTAATGTTACTTTCCTTGTGATTCTCAGTATAGTCTCTAATTGTATAGAAACAGTTATGCAGCAGAAACGAGTTCACTTTGAATTTAACCTTTACTATGGATTTTAATCGTTTAATCTCATCTGGCAAAGTGTTGTAAAATAATGTACATGTATTGTATGTGAATGTTTTGTAATGACCTGTTGATACTGTCACCTGATGAAAATAATTTCTACGTCGAATGTTATAGTAATAGGCATCGGCGTTTTCTAAAAATATATTCCCGCCCTTAAGCAAGTCATTTTTGACAAAAACCACTGATTCGTAAATAAACAGACAAGGTAATGGTAAAATTCCTATATTAAGAGAGGCTTACAAGAATCACGTGGGTGGGATTTAGTTATTATTCGTACAATTATTTTTTGTAATCTAAATGTCTGAGAGCTATAAGATGTATTTCCCCAGAATATTATGCCATATCTCAGGCGAGAATGAACATTCGCGAAGTATACACAACGAGCAGTATGAAGGCTGACTGAATTTGCAAGAATTCTGAACGCGTAGCATAATGAACTTAATTTTGTGTTCAATTCTTTTAAATGGACGTTCCATTTAAGGTTTGACTGAATTGAGAGACCTAAAAATTTTGTTACCTTAAGATTAGACAATAGTACACCGTTCATTTTCAATGGAGCACAGAATTGTTTATTTGAAATGGGAAACTGCATTAAAACCGTTTTGTTTTCGTTTACTATTAATTTGTTATTTCGGAACCAATTTGAAACATCCGATATTGTACTATTTACGGTTTCCTTATTGCATAGGATGTTCGTATCATCCGCAGAGAGAACAGTTCTTTCGTTTCGAATCGTCGAGGGCATATCGTTTACGTAAAGTAAAAGAAGAATGGGACCAAACTTCGATCCTTTAGTAACTCCACATGCAATTGGCAAAGAGTCTGAAAGGTGTGTACATAATGTTCCATCATTACAGTAAGGTATTTCCATTCTCTGAGAATAGAGACGGAAAACCTTGAAAGGACCACTAGTCTGGAGACGTATGCAGAGTACAATTCATCTCGTGTTTTCAAGAGTTTAGAAGAACTGAAGGGATTACCCCCAGAATTTAACCCAGAATGGACAGTATTAATTAGAAGCTCCTCGAAATGTTTTACAATCGTAAAAGAAGAACCACAGCCACAAATAATATGCTCTGTTAAAGTGGATAAAATATTGTGTGTTTTTGTCCATTACAGAAGTGTGTTAATTACTCAAGTAAACAATAAGTTGTTACCAGCTGAAGTAGATAATATTAATGAGTTACAAAATCTTGTAAATGAATGCCACTCAAGTTTTGGTGATTAATTGGACATTACTTGTAATGCCAATGATTTGACTGCTTTGACCTTGGACATTTTTAACTATGCTCTTAATGCCATGTTATAAAAATGTGTGAAGTATAGTGAAGGTGGCGGCGGTGCTGATGTGTACGAGCAATGCTGTTCTCGTTTTGCTGTGTTAACCTAATCTAAGTAAGGGTGGGCGTTTAGTGAGACCCAAAATCACGCACGCACTGTATGCTGCGTTTGCAATTATTTGTTGTAGTTCAAACTGTAAACTTTGAATTCAAAGTTTTACATACGTTGATCTGAATTCTAAACTTTTCACCTTCCCACTTTGTGCATTTTCAGTCATATTGCTGTGATTAAAACTTTTAAACTCATTACAAGTTCAATAAAGCATCATATGAACTGTATTCTACAATTGTTACGTTAGCGTGTGGCAGGTCTCAACTATTAACTCAAGAGTAATGAACGTGTCACAGTGAATGTGACATTTCACCACATATTATAACTCTGAAAACAGTAGTCCTGTATATATCAAATGTACGTTGGTTTGGAACAAGCCATTCAATTTCATTCCTCTGACGTCGACTAACCAGCTGGTAACCACAAGGGAGTTCAAAATGGTATCTTTATGACATGTTTAATTATTGTGTAGTTCGTGTTTGAACTCTCAAGTAGAGTGTATGTGTACTATCAACTATTTGGCACCGAGAGAATTTTATTGTAAACATGATTTTTCCATCAGGAAACAAAATATTCCTTAATATACCAATGAGACTAATTCGTGTGGAATGTTCATAGCTTTTGAAATATAATTGCAGTTCATGTATGATTAGCGAAGTGTATTACACAAAAAATCAGTACAATGATAGGCATAAAACGTTTATTTCGATATTCACCGTTGCATATACTAAAGGATGTGGTAGAAAAAGAAAAGAAACATTTGCTAAATTAATAATCATAAAGATTCATTATCACTATAAGAAGTCTTATTGTTGTTTAAATGTTCAAGTCATAAGTAAGAGTATTATTGACTACCTGGGAATGAGCCAGTTTTTTTTACCGTGTTTTATTTTTATTGGGTTGCTTTATGTCTGTGCCACCAGGGTGGAAGGAATTTTTGCCCAAATGTCACCTTTTATTTACAGTTGAGCTGGCGAACACTGAACTATTTCCATATATGATGTTGATTAAAAATCTGTTATATCTATTGCGTTTGTTAATTTTACAAACAAAAGGATGACGCCAAAGTTCGTATGGCCGCGAGGAATATTTAAAAATTCCAATATTGAGCATTAAAAATGTATGCCTAATTTGCAGTACTTTTCTTTAAATTCACTGCATGCCTTTAACTGCCAACATAAATGTACAACTATCATGCAAAATGTGTATATTTCACAAATTATAAGTATCTCTAGCTTTTTGTAAGTATACAAAAGGCTCATATCAAACCTCCATAAAGAAGTTGCCTCGTTTCTCTTGGGTTGCGCAAACCACATCTCTCCCTTCAATACTAAGAACAAACGCCTCTAACACAATGGAAGGATTACCCACGTTAATTGCGTCCCTTTAAATATCACCATATTAAACCGATGCCAGCCGCCTTCTGGTTGTGATGTCCCTTATTAAATCCATGAAAAATGAATCATGTGAAGAATGAAAAGCAACGGGGGTCGTATTTTACTCACCATCGGACAACGATATTGTCTTGCACGGCCATCTGGGCCAACCCGTTAACGAATGTTGCGAGTGTCCAGACTAAATCTTTTAATTTCTCGCTTAAAATTCAGATGTGGGAGATAGAACACGGATACTGTTGTTGAAAATATCCGTAGGAAGTGACATTTCTGAGGGAAAATCGTTAACCAATGATTTGAAAATGTTAGAATTTGAGACCAAGTAGTTCGACTTTCCGAAGTTTCTATCGTGTGAAACTCGGGGCGGCCTAGCATATAAATCTAGATGATACACCCGAAGGACTAAGGTTAAATTATTGTTCACGACAGGAAATATAATTAAAATTATTTACATATTAAGCAATCAAATTGTATTAAGATTTGCAATACGGGCTCACATTATCCATTATGCATGATTACCTAAGCAATACAAATAGTTAAATGTGTATTTGAATGTTTCCTTCAAAGGATCAGGAGAACTGAATGAAAAACTGATTGAGATGGGGGTCATTAACCCAGAAGCTGAGGTAGAATACTTGTAACAAGCGTATTTAGTCATTTAGAATTATAACAGTCTAAATGTTGAATCTTTCGATGTACCTACTGTTCTTTCGGGGCTTTGAGTTTAAAGCAAATCTTACTTCATTATACCCATACTTCTTTTTGAAATGCAAAAGTTTACATAACACATGTATGGATTCAAAAGATAGCAATACTACCAACATTATTCTTACTTGTCTTATCTATTATAAAATATTTTATGAATAATTTACTAGAAATATAAATGTATTTCAAGAGAATATTCTGAATACCAATTAATTCCTTCTGATCACTGTAAAACCTAAGTTCCAAAAAGTTCAGATGGACATAAATATTACTCAAATTTAATGCAAGAAGTTCAAAACAGATAACTAACATGTTCAGAATTTACTTTTTATTTACTAATCATATAAACCGTCGTGTATGAAAAAATACCACAATATAAACACTTCAAAAACATCATGATAAAACATTTCCCTTCCTGAAACTAAAATGTTCGAGGACCATGAGTCTCTGGGAAATTGAAGCCTCGCCAGTGTTGTATTCAAATTACTGCAGAGTAAAATTTACGGGCACTTTTCACACCTCTGAAAATTAACAGACAAAATATGAAGTTTAAAAAATCACGGAAACTACCAAAATCCGATAAAATCCTTAATTCTGTCGCTTCTGTTTTAAAAATATTTCGGTGTTGAATTTATTAGTTGTAAGGGTCTCTTTTCACACCAATTCATTGCAGTAAATTGAAAAACAGTAACGTAAAAAGTATTTGCATATCAATGAAACGGTTGTTGAAACATACACAAAATGAATGAATGTTCGAATTAATATTTTAATTAAGCAATTTGAACTGTGAAAGCTGTATTTAATTAGTTTTATTTTGCATAATGTACACACATTCACGTATTTTAACACCTTTGTTGGTTATTCAATTACGTTTGAAAAAACATCATTGTTGGACTTTCCTATTTCCAGAATCGCCTTAATATTTTCGCTTTCATGGAATCAATATTATCAACAATTCCCATTCCCCTGCTGAAGTTCGTATCTAATACCTGTATCTAATTTTTGAAAACAGTATCATCGTCATAAATGTAGGTTCACTATGCGCACGATTTGTTGAATTCTACATCACATTTGTAAATCGTGAAAGGAGTAGAGACGGTGATATGGGTTACTATGTCGTTAACAATACTAAACTGGTGGGGCTACAACAGCACATACTGCCACGCATTATTTAAAAAATTTATATTTTCGAAAATTTAGATAATACAACTAAAATGTAACCCACATTAATCTTTTATGCATCTCTTCTTCGATTGGTGAAAAGAAATTAATGAAAAAATTTGAAGCGGTTTTTTAAGAAAAAAAATTAATAGAAATGTCCTATATTTCGCACGAAACTACACGATAACTACCACATATTTTGGATATTTTTCGTTATATGTAAACCAGTTCACTATCCAAAAGATTCTTTTCCAGATGTTAGGTGAGTCTTATTGATTTGTTTATGAAACATTTGAACTTATTGATTTGTTTATGAAACATTTGAAGAGTTGTAATTTTTATCATGAAGAGTAGGTATGAATTTTCTCAGACTTTCTGAAAAGTACAAACCGCACGAAGTAGTAATATATTTCTGCAAAGAAAAACGAATATTACAGAATCCGAGGGTATGCGGTCACGGTCATGATATGACATTCAATTATATTTCACTAAAATGGGTTGTTCAAAAGGAGTCGTGTCGTGAATACAATTGTATTCATGTTGATAATTTTTTCTGGTTCTAAATTGCTATTTTGAAACAGCATATTATTTATGTACTGCTGGCTAAGAACTTCAACGAGTATTATTTTTTCGGAACATGAATTGGAAATTAATTATAACACTATACAAGATTGGTTCAATTACATAAGAGAAGTGCCTGCTGAGAAATTAAAACGAAATTCTAAAAAGAATGCGAGGTTCACATACGAGTGTCTAAATTGACAAGAGTTTATTTTCAAGGAGAAAATTCATTTGGGAAGAGTTCTTTCACAACAGTGGGTCTTCGGAAGAGTGTGCCGAAAATCTTCCGAATGCTTTTAGTAGCAGTTAAAAACAGATCTGCATTTACTTTGTTACCAATAATTCAAAAATGCATTAAATCCGGAACACCTACTATTTCTGATGAATGGAGACCATTTCGTAAAATGTGCGAACTTGGATATCCACATTTAACAGCAAACCATATGTACAACTTTGTAGATCCTGATACAAGTGTTCATAGGAAAATGATTGAAAACACTTGGAACTTGCCAAACACCAAAACAAGGTGCAATGCGGAACTGATCGTGGAATGACAGATTCTTATTTATGCGAATTTATGTGGCCGAAGAGAAATAAAGGAAAATATTCATTTGATGATGGAATAAATGATATTACAGAATTTTGGCCTCCGTCATCATCTAAGCAGTAGTACTTAAGTAATACTTTAAATGATATTTTTCATTTCATATGCCTTGAAAATTGTTTCTTTGGTGGTTTAACGCCTTTTTTGCATTGAGTTGTCTAGCTCTGTAATTCAATGAGCAAATGTCGATCCATATATACGTAGTTTAAAACCATCGCCACTAATTATCCCAAATAATTAATTTTGATGCAATATTCCTAAGAATGAAAGAAAGGATTTATTTAACGAAATATTAGTTGATCTCGAGTGAACCTTCCCCTTGGCCTCCTCCATCACTGGATTGGTTGTACTGGTGGGTTATCGCTTGCCTTTATATGATTGGATTCTCTTCCAAATGGTGAGCAGGAATGTTATCATTCACCAGACAGATATCCTGTATATTATATTCAGGTTTGGGCAGTATTTAAATATTTGTATTTGAAACTATTTTAAATACATTTTTATTTGAAAAACAAAATACAATTTTATGTATTTAAATACATAAAATGTGTGTATTAAAAAAAATAAAATTCTTTGAATACAAATGAACAAGAAGGTAACGAGGGTAATTTCTTCTCGTTTGATTCCGGAAGGAATTGGAAGATAGATTGAATGAGTTTTGGGAATTTCATAGAATTCTTTAGAATGAAGCTTTTGTGTGCTAATCTTTGCTTAAATCATTTTCACTTTATAGAATGATTTGCATATATCCTTCAGAAAAAGTAATTACGAGTTAATTAGCAAGAATGATATTGCAAAACTATGCAAGAATGACAAAATTATCTTTTCTGAAATTTCTTTTGGAATCATGTTTTTTTTATTTAATTTTATTTTATGTCGCTTTTTAACTACTATGGTCATCAGCGACATCATTACAGATTTACATTAGAGAAATTTTTATGTGACATTTGTACATTCAATTTATCATCAGTCATTAATACATTCAAATTTGCACTAAATATTCACATAACACATGGTCTATGTTTTAAATTACATATGGAAAATATTGTCTTTACCTGTATGTGTCATGCATACATTCAATAAATTATCAGTTATCAGTAATGTTACATTATATTACATATTTACATCTCTCACATAATTTGTATTTAATTTAGATAACAATATACTGTCTGTATTTATGCCTTCAATTAGTCATCAAACAATCATTAATATACTTATATTTACAATACATATATAAATTTATATTTTGATTTTCATTAGGGATATTCTCGAATCATTAATACTTTAGTTAGCAGTCAAACAGATTACATATTTACATTAAACCTCTTTACATGTACATTTTGTATTTATATTTTATATTACTTATTACATCAGAGAATTTTTATGGGTCACATATACATTCAATTTATCATCAGTCATTACTACATTGAATTTGCACTAAATTTTTGCATTACACATAAGCTACATTTTGAATTACATAATGGAAATATTGTCTGTATGTGTCATGCCTACATTTAATAAATTATCAGTTATTAGTAGTATTACATTTATATTGCATATTTACATCTCTCACATAATTTGTATTTAATTTAGATAGGAATATGCTGTCTGTATATATGCCTTCAATTAGTCATCAAACATTCATTAATGTGCTTACATTTTATAATACATATATAATTTGTATTTGATTTCCATTAGGGATATGATTTATATCATTAATACTTTAGTTGGCAGTCAAGCAATTTACATATTTACATTAACCTATTTACATATACATTTTGCATTTATATTATATTATTTATTCCATCTTATATGGAATTGTACTTATTTATTAACTTCAGGAAAACTATTGTCTGTCTACATCCAGCTTTGGTATTTAAACAGTCTCTAATACTTTTAGGCAGTTTAGATTGGTCTCTTTCAGTTTTTAATTCTTGGCAGTATATAAGAAGGTGCTTGACTGTCCAAGCTGCACCACACTTTTCACATAATTTCTCTGTTTTTTTGTAATTAAATGGATATGTGTCAGATTCGTATGACCTATTCTTAACCTGGCTATTGTCACTTGTTCCTTTCTAGAAGTTGGCACTATAACAGACTTCTCAAAGGTTGATTGTATTATTTCCTGCAGTTTATTAGAGTCAATGTTTCTCCAGTGAGAATCCCAAAATTCTTTGATTTTTATCTTAATATATCGTTTAACTTCTTCTTGTGGTAAACTTATTGTGTTGTTTAAAGGTTCATTAATTGCATTTTTGGCTTCTTTATCGGCTTCTTCGTTACCTTGAATTCCCTGATGGCTTGGTATCCACACTAGTTCTATACTATAGTTGTTAGTCATTAGCCAAGTAATTAATTCTCTAATTTCCTTTATTAGTAGATTTGAGTTACTGGTGTTTGTTATGGCTAAAAGTGCTGATTTAGAATCTGAGAAAATTACATGTTTAGTTTCTATTCTATTGTTACTTATTATTTGTAAAGATTGAAGAATAGCTATCGCTTCACAGGTATATATAGAGAGGGTGTCATGTAATCTGAATCTGTATGTTTTATTATTTGTTACTATTGCACATCCTCTTCTCCCATTCATTGCTGATCCATCTGTGTAATAGGATTTGTAATCATTGTACTTTGTTTTCATTTCTAAAAATAAAATTCTAAATATTCCTTTGGGGGTGTTACTCTTCTCATACTCTGCTAGATCCATATTTACTTTTATTGTGATGTTACTCCAGGGTGGTAATGTAGGCTTCTTTTTAGGTAGTAGTGAGGGGATGGTCATATTCAGCTCTTTAGTATATAGAGATGCTCTAATATATAAAGGCTTTGGTAATCCTGGATGTGCTAGATATTCTGCTTCTGTGGTATTTCTCTTCCAAGGATATTTATGAATATCCTGATTATTTGCTAACATCTTGTTTGCATATAGAATTATTTGTTCTTTTCTTCTTAGCTTAAGAGGTATCATGTTGGTCTCAACTAATATACTGATAGTGGGACTTGTCCTAAATGCACCAATACAGTGTCGTAGTGCAGTATTTTGTATAGTTTCTAGTTTATTAATTAGGTTTCTTCCACCTGAGTCATATAAAATGCATCCATAATCTAATTTTGATCTTATTATGGCTTGGTATGTTTGTATGAGGCATTTTCTATCAGAGCCCCACTGTAATGCAGATAGGGCTTTTATGGTGTTGATTCTTCTAAAACATTCAGTTCTTAACTTGTCAATATGGATCTTCCATTTCATCTTCCTGTCAAAAGTCATTCCTAATATTTTAATAGCTGGAACACTTCTAAGAATATTGTCATCCAACTTTAGAGTCACCCTTTTTTCTTCTTTCTTCCTAGAGAATATTATATATTCAGTCTTTGTTTTAGAAAATTTAAAACCAGTGTTGTCAGACCACTTTTGGAGGTTGTCGAGGGTGTTTTGAATGAGTTTGGCTGTGTGTTGAATATTTTTTCCAGTGCAAATTATGGTTAAATCATCTGCAAATAAAAATCCCTTAACCGGTTTGTGGATTGTTTGAAGCACTTCATTAATACTGATCAGAAACAGAATAACGCTTAACACAGAACCTTGTGGCAGACCATTTTCTATTTGCACTGGTTTAGAGAGAGTTTTATTGATTCTGACTCTAATACTTCTGTTGCTCAAAAAGTTCTTGATAAATGCTAAAATATTTCCTTTTAGATTAAGATTCTGTATTATTTTAAGTACTCTATGTTTCCAGACCATTTCATAAGCCTTCTCTATATCAATGGCGACTGCAATTACATGACTTTTGTTTAAAAAGGCTTCACATATCTCTGCTTCTACATTTATTAAATAATCCATTGTTGAATGTGATTCCCTAAAGCCAAATTGAAGAGATGCTAGCATATTATGTGCCTCCAGGTACCATCTAACTCTTCTACTGATAATTTTCTCCATGATTTTACACAGATTGCAGGTAAGTGATATTGGTCTGTAGTTGGAAGGTGAACTTGGCACTTTGTCAGGTTTTGGAATGGGAATTACAGTAGCTTCTCTCCATGTATCTGGAAATTCCTGTCTTTTCCATATAAAATTATATATTGCTAAAAGGTATTTTAGTGCTTTGTCTGTAAGTTGTTTTATCATTAAATTAGGTATACAGTCCGGACCAGGGCTTGAATTGTTTAATTGGGAGAGTACTAAATCTAGTTCATGTCTTTTAATTTCTATATTTATGTGGTTTGTATTATCTTCTGTATCATAATTGTTAGTGTTTTCTTCCAATTCCCTATAAATTAAGAATTTTTTATTATAGTTGTTGGAATTAGAGTTTGCAGCAAAGTTTACAGCTAGGAGATCTGAATTGTGTGAGGGTTCCATATGGAATTTACCTTCAGCATCTTCCAATACAATTTTATCTGATTTATACTGACCATTCTTTAAATTATTTATTTTCTTCCAAATTGTTGCAATAGGTGTTTGTGGTGTTAATGATGATACAAAATTTTGCCAGGATGTTTTCCTACTCTCTTTAAATATTCTTCTCGCTAGTGCTCTCTTTTGTTTGTATTGAATTTTGTACATTAAATCTGGGTCATTATGTGCATTTTTTTGTACCTTCTCTGTGCCCTCTTTGCTTCTAGTGTTGCTTGAGCACAATCTTTGTTCCACCATGGTACACATTTATTTTTGGGGATATCAGATGATTTGGGGATTGCTTTATTTGCTGCTTTAAGAATAAGATCAGAATTTTTTTTACGCGACCATTTATGGATATATTTGTGGTACTATCTGATAAGTCTGGCATCTCAAGAAGTGATTTATCTATTTCTTCTTTAAATGATTCCCAATTTGCTTTGTCAAATACCCACCTTCCTGTTAATGGAATGTTGTTTTGTGATGAAAGTGCCTCAGCAATTTTAATTTTTATTGGGAAGTGGTCACTGTCATATAAATATTTCAGAGCATTCCAATCTAATGATGGGGCTATTTCGTTTGATGCTATAGAGAGGTCAATATTACTTGTATGGCCATTGCTGCTATTGAAATGAGTAGGTTGGCATGAATTCAGGAGAATGAGGTTTTCTTCTTTCTCCAACCACCCTGCTATTATATTTCCTCTTAGGTCATTTTTTTGGGATCCCCAATACATGTGGTGGCTATTGAAGTCTCCTAGCATGACAAATGGTTTTGGAAGTTGATTCGTCAGATTGATTAATTCTTCCTCATTAAAATTGTAGCTATTTGGTAAATATACATTACAAATTGTCAATTTATAAGGGACTTTTATCCTGATAGCTACTGCTTCTATGTGTGTATTCAATGAAATCTCTTCACGTAAGGTATATGGTAAGGCAAATATTGCTACTCCTCCACTAGCAATTCTTGAATGATTTCTGTTTTTGTAGAAGTTGCAATATCCTCTGATCTGAGCACAGTGATCATTAGAAAAATTTGTTTCCTGAATGCATAA
Organism: Teleogryllus occipitalis; assembly: GCA_011170035.1. NCBI lineage: Eukaryota > Metazoa > Arthropoda > Insecta > Orthoptera > Gryllidae > Teleogryllus > Teleogryllus occipitalis. The sequence continues at coordinate 4,647 of BLKR01001131.1, read as the reverse complement.
ACATATTGGATTGAATTTGTTTATTATTAACTTGATGTTTTCTAGTCTTCTATAGAACCCGTTTATGTTCCATTGTATTATTTCCATTACTTAGATTTTTTAATGGAGAGAAGAGCTGGTTGAAGGTTGACTCATTGTCTCTTTGTTGTTTTTTCTTAATTGTTGTAATTTTTTTGAAAGGCGAGTACATTTGTTTTTCATTTGTGGGTTCATTTTGGCATGTAAATCTCTGCCCATTCTGATTAATTCTTCAGTTTTATCTGTATACTCATCTACTATTTGTTTTATATTTTGGTTTCCTTTTGTTCTGTCCAAGAGGCTACTAAATTGGTCTAAATTTAGAGGATAAAGTTTCTCTTTATTGGTTGAGTTTATTTCTTTTCCAATTTCTTCCCACACTTGTTCTTCTGTCCTGTTGTCAGTGTTTCTTGTTCTTTTTTCCTTTCTTCCCTGTGTTGTTTCCTTCACTTCATCACCTGATAAATTACTAAGTTGTATCTCTTCTGTATTATGACTTTCATCATTCGAGTCATTAGCATCATCAAATTCATCACCATCAGATCTTTGATCATGGTTTTTTGTTCTTTTATTCTTTTTTGATTGTATCTTCCCATCTGTCTCCACTTTTGAGGTAATTTCTTGTAAGTCAGTAGTTGGGTTTTGTAGTTCTGTTTCTTCATCATCAGTTTCATTGGGTGAGATTACTGTAATTGTAGATACCTGTGAATTGGTTGATGAGTGGGCTCTTTTTGTTCCTTTAAACATTTCTTTTGGTACTTTATTGTCCTTTTTATCTGGTTGACAATTCATTTCTTGGTCTTGACTGTAGGTTTCTTCAGAGACAGTTTCCATTTCATTGTTTTGGATTTTCTCTTGTGTATTATCATTGTATAATGCACCATTTTCTGTTCCAGATTTAGATGTTACATCAGTCACTTGAATTCTGTTGATTACTGGGAAATTTCTATCATTAGGTATTAATTCTTCATTTGCATTTGTTTTGTCAGTTACTTTCTGTGATGCTTTTTGAATAGTTTCACTTATTGAATGATCAATTTGTTCTATCCCATCTGGTGAAATATTTTTTGTGGGGCACTGATTTGCTAAATGACCTGCTTGACTACGTATGAAACAACACACATTATCTGTTGAAAAATATATTCTATATGTTGTATCTTCAAAGAATATAGGTGTTGATTTAGGCAATTTATCAATATCATTTAGTTCTATAAACACCTGCCTTCGAAAGCTCATAATGTGGGAATATCCAGGGTCACTGATTCCAGCTTTTATAAATGATATTTTAGAACAAGTTCTCATATTTAATTTGGAAAGTTCAGCTTCTATAACACTGTGAGGCACTACAGGGCATACATTGGAGATGATCACTCTTCGTTGCTTACTGATTAAAGGTCTCAGTCCTAGTTCAAAATTGTTTATTTTTATTGTACTATGGTTATCTGTGAGTTTCTTAGCTATGATTTTACTACTCAAAAATACACAGATTCTATTGTTTGCTATTCTTGAAACAAATCTTATATCATTTGGTGAAATAATTGATGACAATTTTCCCACATAATCTTTGATTGTCAAACCATCTTGTTTTTCAATGACTATGGCCTGATCTTTTGTTGGGAACATATCCATGGATGTTGCACTAGCATAGGTTTTTAACATTTTACCTTCAGGTTGTTGAACGGACATTGTGTTGGGAGTCTTCCCTCCTTGAGGGAGGATAGATTCGGCTGGAAACGAACTCCTCTTGGGTAATATAATATATTCACCAACGTAGTAGTACGTCACCAGTCATTACAAAACAAAATCTCTCAATTCACTTACAATGAAAATTTACTCGTGAAACTATCACTGGTTTTGTCACTAAACAGAAACCGAGCGCGGCGGCCTCGCACATGGAGAACGCAACGCTCATTTACGCCTTGAGCTTATCAGCGAGCGGTCGACACAACCTTTCACTACGGAGGCTCTGAGCGAACTGTGTTTACTTTCTTTCTCTCTTGAATGTAGTCATTAGTTTTTCTCAATGACTAACAACTTCATTACTCATGGTCATCTTTCAAAATAAAGGAAATATTTATTAAGAGCTTTTATGATAATTTATGCATTACGTGCTATAAAAGTAATGAGTCTGTCGTGTCTGATTCATTATTTAAGTGAGACGAAAGAAAATCTACGAACATAAAACGGAATACCTAAAACGTTTGTTGTGGCATGTTCTCTCTGTTAAGACTGTTGCGTGCAGTCAAAAAGAACCAACATGTATAATTTTGAAACTGTCATTTCAGCATTTTTGTCAATGTATGGTAGTATGAAATATTTACGTAGTCTCAGTGGTATTTCTCTACTTTACTTGATATATCTATAGAGATAAATTTAAGTGAGAAAAGAATTGCAAAGTTTTATTACTAATGAGGTAACAAACTTCTTAATAGTATTAGTCATTTATATTTCAGACTCGAGAAATATTAAGGTATGATGATATTTAAATCATATGGAAACACATTAAAGGAAAAGGAAATTGATCTAAAAGTGGCTTCGAAATCAGATATCTTGCTGTAAAAGTCTAAATATTCTACGTATTACTGAACACCAAGAAATAATCCATTTTATGTAATAGTTATAGTTATTTACGATAATAGCTATAAAAGTAACATTATATGTATTTTGTGAGTAGGAAAGGCTGCGGCACAAGAACAATAGACGAACAAAATAAAATATTTGACCACGTGTTCTATACATTATTTTTAGACAGTCATACTGACTTTTTATTTTAGTTCGAGTAAATAAATAACTTTTTCTTTTTGTTAACTAAAATTCAGTAATCTACAATAACTAATGTGCATATTTAATATGCTCATTAATGCAGTGCAAAATCGTTGATTTTTCTCCGTTAATGGCACTAGTACAATTAAAATTCTACCGTGCAATTAAAACTTCACACCTACATTTCTTCTGATTTGCTAAATCCACATGTGGTAAAGTGTGTTCGTTTTGTACAGTTTCGAAAGCGTTCTAAAATGAGTTATTGGGAAGTGTTATGTAGTGAAAAATAAAACATGGAATGTGTTCTAATGTCATCTCGGTTTTCTGCTCGGTCTTGATATTCTATACAGAAAAATGATGAAAAAATTGACCCTGTAAAACGTAAATCTACTTTAGTCTGTGCCAGTATCTATTTTCAATTTCTAGAATCTGGAACTGTATGTGTTTATCGAATTTTTTGGAGGTTTTTTGTGTGTTGGGGGAGGTACTCAGAGAAGTGCAATACTGTGGTATATATTGGTGGTGGTGATGCGCGAAGTGATACTGTGGTATAGTGTTATTTTTACATGCTGGATTGTGTTAGCACATGAAGGTTGTTATGTAGAAGAATGTGTTCTGGCATTTCACCATTAAATTTGCCAAAAGTTATCAAGCATGCAATTCAAGGTTTATTTATTAATAAAACCAACAATTTCTATAATAAATATATTTATTTACATCATAATTACGTACTAGAATAATTTTTTCTTTTGTTTAAGGTAAATGTAGTGCCTTTTTCAACGCAAATAATTTTTACTTCTTCACAACTTATAAGTCTACTTCCCCATAACTGACTGGAAAATAAATGATAAAGTGGAAAAGTGATAAGGAACAAGATTTTAGTATCGTTTTTCTTTGGTTTACTAATGAAGAGAAATTTAGACATTTTTGAACCAGGAAATCCTGCGACATTCTACATTCCACTTCTGGTAGTCCAAACGGGATTTCATGAAATGGTACTATGAATTTCTGATAAATATACTAAAATTAGAAATCTAGAAACTGCTAGATTTTCTGAAATTAGAAAGGTTGCAGTCACTAACTTTGTCCTAGATGAATCCGAAAATATATCCGACTTCTATGTTTCCCGAACTTCTTCTTTAAAGCAGTCATGGTTATTTCGATCCAGCGATCAGCGGTAAAAAATAAACTGATGGCCGTCCTTTTTACTTTCTCGTATACATACGTGTATACGGAGTAATATAGATTAGTATAGAGAAAGTTATGTAATGCTGCGGAAAATCGATTTCGAGATTTCAAAGGAAATACACGTATTGGGGTCCCCGGATACCCAAGAGGATACCCCGGATACCCATATACCCCGGAAGGAAGGGCGAGATTGTTCAGTACCAGTCCACACCAAGGAAATTACAAAACTTTACTACAGTAAAATTCATTTAAGTCATTCTGTAGCATCTCTAGTTCAAATTGAATTTCTGGATAGGCATTTTACGTGATGGTAGCAAGATAAGCGTTACTATTTCGTACATACTATTGCTGATCAGTGATAAAAAAGAGTTATCGTTAAAATATTCTTGTTTTGTCCACAATTTGTGTATTTTAATATCTGCTGTACTGTTTTACGATGTAGTTTAATGTCGCGATAAAATATTAATTTTTCCTGATACGTTATTGATTGTTATTGCCTTAGATACGGAGCTTGATATGCACTGCGTAACTTACCAGGAGCGAGAGAACCGTGGTTACGAGTGAAATAAAAAAACAGATGAATGATGCTGTATATCCTCTAATGTAAGGAATTATGAAAGGGAATTGTGTGAAGAAAATATGAAAAGACAAACCGAGTCAAGTTAACAACTATTTCAT